>JAYEPQ010000005.1:40393028-40573028 GCA_036321105.1 Dracaena cambodiana
ATAACAACTACTGCTTTCCCATGGAAAAGTCTTGCTAACAATTTCCATTTAATAGGCAAATGATTGAGTTGAAGAACTTGATATTGAAATGGCTGTCAAGCTGATGGGGGCAGAAGTTGTTTCTGGTCAACCTACCAAGCCTAGCCTTACCATCTAATTTATAAGTCCTAGGATTGCATATTATGTTATGCTTTAGTAGCTCAATAATTGTCGCCTTTCAATTGCTGCTCCATAATAGATAATCATTGCATGAATTCATTTATTATTGTTTTACAGATCTTGTTGAATGAATTCCCTTCACTTGTGTGCAATCTAAAACAAATTTGATCACTATATTGCATCAGATTGTTCGAGTTTTGGAGTTTATTGGCAAGAAGGAAGGGCTACAGCTTCCTGCTGGATTTGCGGCTCGTATTGCAGCTCACTCGAATCGCAGTTTGAGAAGAGCAATATTAGCTTTTGAGACGTGTAAAGTGCAGCAGTAAGCTCATTTTTATGCAACGTCTGACTATCACAAATCCCCCATGTAGACAATTGTGCATGGACATGTACACATGCACCTACATATACACATCTATACAACTACATCGATATGCTCGCAACCATGTACACAGAGAAATACTCGAAAGCATCAGATGATACGGATGCACTCAGACAGGCACTTAGTCATAGGCACACTTCCTCCCACTGCAAACACCACCACTTTCCCAGAGGCACATTCCATTTCATTATATTTCTGTTGAATTTTGAACCTACAGATGGTTATTTATTGATTTTGACATACATTCAATTTTAGATATCCCTTCACCGCTGATCAGGCAATTCCACCCTTGGATTGGGAGCAATATGTTTCAGAAATAGCATCTGATATAATTAACGAGCAGAGTCCAAAAAGGTTGGTATTTATTCTTTTTCTCCCATCAATTTCTTCTGGATATTCAGTGACTGCCGAATACTAATAATTTTTCAGTAGGAACCTGGGCCATATTTGGATATATTTGGGTCGAATAATCCATAAACATACTTCATAGTTCAAACTTCTATGAATCCCTTCTTCAAAAACATGTAGGCAGTAGGCATAAGTTTCCTCAAGTATTTATTGATTGGCAATTGGGTTTTCTGCATATGACAATAAGTTTTAAGATGTAGCTACAAATTCTAAAGTTGCAACTGCAATAAATAAAATTATTCGAAGTCAATGCTAAGAACATGAGGAATCCTTGAATAAATTGAGTTTTTTTTTTTTTTGACAACATTGAAACCTTGTAGGAATACATTAAGAGATGACTAATTGGGAGATGGTAAACCCCAGTGCTTTCCCTTTTGACGTCCTAAACTCAAGTCTTAAGTATTATTTCTATTTGAGGGGAAAGAGGAAATGTAGGAAACTTTTCTCTGCCTTTGAATGACAGTGTCTTTGGGTTTTAGTTCAGTACCAGGTTTGTTGAGTTGGGTAGGTTTGGGTAATTTTTTTTAATGATCCATGCTTGTCCCGTAACTGACCCTGTAGTTTCTCTCAGCGGCATTGAATAGAGGCACTGCAGTGGCATTGCACAGAGGGACATATTATGTTTCTCTGTTAATGTTTATAACAAATTACGTTTGCTATCTAACTAGCTTGTAATATAAGATGGTGAACATTGGCTTTGCAGTTTCTTATATGGTCTTAGCACATAGTAACTTCAAGTTCTCTCTTAGTTTCTGTTCATTTATTTTATTAAGTCTATATATGACATGGTAGTATTTTAGGAAATCGTAGCTATGTTTGTGCTTAATTATCAGTTCTCCAATTTTTAACTCCTTTTTTTCTGTATGCTCTCAGGTTATTTTTAGTTCGTGGAAAATTATATGAGCTGCTTGTTAATTGCATTCCTCCTCAAATCATATTAAAGGTGAAAGGATGATGTTCTACCCATTCCAATTCTAGACTTTCTCTTGAAGCTATACTAACAATTGATTTTGCAGAAATTACTGTCAGAATTATTGAAGAAGTTAGATTCTGAATTAAAGCATGAAGTTTGTCATTGGGCTGCATACTACGTGAGTACAGCTAATCACTTTAATATGCCAAACAACAAGCTTTTTTATCTACTGTGGCCTTTACTCTACCTGTTTTAGAAACCTTATTATTTCTAGTTGCTTCACTTCATCTGATATTGATTATTATCAAAGAGAAAGGTTGGAATCCACCAAATTTTGCAGGTGGGGCTTTCCTTGCAATTTCTCTTTCTTTTTTTTGGGGGCTTTTCTTGCACTTTCTCTTTCTTCTTCAATGATAACTATATGAGCAGCTGCTTTTCACTTGGCTAATTTCAAAATGTATATCTAGAAAGTTTTCAGTATAACTCTTGGAGTGTATAGATAGAAGCTTATTAGATTTATGAGCCTTGGCTGCCTTATTGGTAAATGAAGGATTACTGGATTTAACCCTTATGGAATTTCTTCTATGCAATAAATACCACTGCAAGAACAATATAAAGGGAGAATTTATTGGGTAGTATTTTAAATAGTGCTGCTTTATTGAATATAGCGGCTGATATTTCGGTTTAGGATCCTATCTACTACAGTATTGATAGTTTCAAAGCGTTCATCATTTTTGGGAGTTTATCGGCAATATATCAGGTCTCTTCTGATAAATCAGGCACAGTAGCGGCTCAAAATCGCATCTTCTATTCTCTATTATTGGATTATTGAACATTGGGTGATTTTTTTTTTCCAAATCAAATATGGTAGACCCAAACACCAACATGTTTACATGTTCTTAGGTTAGGCATTCAAGTGATTCCCACAATGTGGCAATGTGGCATTTGGTATTTGTGAAGATTCTATAATTGGTTTGTGATTATGGATTCATAGGTTTATTGCAAGTTGTTGAGGTAATATATCCAAAAAAGTATATTCTATATAATGTTTTATCTAGTTTTACATAGTGTGTGTGTATGTATGTATGTATTATCTTGTTCATATGTGATTTAGGATATGTGGACAAGTATATTTACAGTCCGCTACTGATATCCGATATTTGCTAAATATCTCTGATTTTTCTCGAATAACTAGTTTCCACTATGAAATTTTTCCGTCCGATATAATCCGCTATAACCAATATTTAAGACAATTATGGCCTTGAAGCTTGAACAAATACCTTAAAACACTTTACAGTCAGGAGACTGGTCTAATATAGACATAACTTCAACATCATATGCTTAATAATGAGTTCTGACTGCAGATTGGCATTACGGGATGTAGCGAAGTGCTGTTGGAAACTACTGATATGAGAAAATTTATTGGGTTTTTGCCTCTTGGCTGAAGCAAGCTGAAAATTCATCAGCTGTGCAGCCTTAGTTTATCCCACATCACTTAGGCATGTACTTTTCATATCATTTAGCATGTTTTGGAAAAAGGATGTTGGTTTCTCACTCTTAGTCCCTTACCTGTTAGTACATCATAAAATATTTTCCCTTTTTCTAATATTTTGTTGATTGTCGTGTATGCTTATTGCAGGAACACAGGATGCGTCTTGGGCAAAAAGCTATATTTCACATTGAAGGTACTTTAGATTATTTGCTGCACTTTTACTACACTTTTATGTGCTTTTGCAAGTCTTGAAAAGACAGGTTGACATGGACATGACTCAGTACAGCATAAAACACATCAAATTTACGTAAAACAGCAACTAGGTATCATTTCTTGGTACCACAAGTGATGCATCAAATTTTAATAAGTATATGCAAAACAGCAGCTAATTCATATGTGGTATACATGTTCTATTCGACACGAATTTATGAAGGAAATCGGTGCTTCACATCTAGCAAGATAGAGATGTCCATGCTTCATAGCGTGTGGGATGAAAATGTCATTGTTTCATAGCTTGCAAAAGTTTATTAACTAGAATTGTCAGGCTTCTCACTTACTGATAAATGACTACAGAAAGGATAGTTCATAATAGTAAGATTCCCCAGATTTGAAGTGGAATCTACTCATGAATGACTGCTTGGTTTTTGTACCTAGGTCATTTTTGGTGGTGGTTTTGTATTAGGACGGTTGGATTTGTCATTCATGAATGAGGAAAGGTCTCTTGAGAAACCCATCTGGAGAACATCTTGCTTTTGTGCCAGTATATTTAGTTTATATTTCATAGTTTAGCCTGGCTGGTATTTTTCTGTACCATTTAAATTTGAGCATGGAAGACAAATCTTCCTCAAAGAAATAAACTTGATCTGTCCAAGTTGGCAACTAATACATTCCGACAAATATCTACGCCTTGCCCTGCAGCTTGTTCTGATGGTAACTACAACAATTTTCTCTTTTAAAAAAGGAAACATAATCCATTATCCTATTGTCATTGCATTTGTGGTTACGACTCTAAATCATGGCACGCATGATGTTCTTTAAATATTTTTTATTCTCTTGCAATCATAATCGAGTATCCTGAATATCTTGAATTTTTTTCTAATTTCCAATTGCCTGTTGTCTCTTTCCCCTGAATTATGCTTGCACCAGGATTTGTAGCCAAGTTCATGAGCATCTACAAGGGGTTCCTCATCGCAACATTCGGCTAGGCAGGGTCCAATCACATCGCGGAGCCTGCCAAGTAGCTTAGGTAATTGCTCTCTGATGCAAATACAACACATTTGACACGAGTTTTTTGGTTTAAGGTATATTAGAATGACGGTATTTTTTATTTTTTTTTTCCTTCTTTCGCAGGTTACTATATTGTAGAAGAGAAATCTATGCGACTCGTATTTGTCCTGCTGTGATGCTAGGAGTGCCCATCCTTTTCTGAGTCGCCTATTTAGCATGTAGCGTTTGTGAGTGCCATAGCCATGAGAAACAATGAGCAAACCATCTAAATTCCTACTTTTTCTGGATTTGTTCGCATGCTACTTTATTGCCATGGTCATGATTCTCTTTTATTTCTCCAGTATTTCAATGGCTGTTGTCACAGAGGTTTTTCTTTCATTTTTTTTTTTTTTTTTTAGAGAGGTTCAAGCTGGCCAAAATTGGTATTGAGATGACTTGAAGAGCTTATAATCAGATGATGATGATTCTGAGACTTAAGAGAGTACCTTACTGCATAAGTTCGCAGCCACTTTTTTTATTCAGCTAGGAAATATGTTTGCCCTTAGATTCATTTTAGCACATTTCGAGCATATATTAGGTCTTAGGAGGCAAACACTGTTTGCTAGAGGGTAAAGTGAGTGGTTAAGCAGATGTTAACCTTTTTAACCTACCAAATGCAATAAATATGCACGTGGAAGTAACAAACTCTTTGTACATAGGTTGAGAGGAGTTGCCCCAAAATGAAAGGTTTTGCATGCAAATGTCCTATTGGTTCACAAGTATCATAGAAGGAGCTCTCCTATGACATAGTTTTTCCCATTTGAGTTCCTTCACCATCGCTTAGATAGCCCAATATATTTATTACACATAGCGCCACTTAAGTTAACAAATAAAATAACTCTCTTAACTTAAGTTAACAAATAAAATAACTCTCTTAACTGTTCTTTGAGTGGCGGCATATGTAATAATTTTATTGGACCACCTAAGCAGCGGTAAAGGAACTGTCGATGAATTTTCCGTTTAATATATATATATATATATATATATAGACACACACGGAGAATCCACATCCACAATTTAGTATGTGTAACTATCCTCAACAATTGTCTTCTCATGTCCAATCCTAGTTTGAAAATGAAGCATAAAACCCTTGGAGGGCTTGAACTTTCAAGCCAAAACAAAATCTCAACTTATAATTAAATTTTCACCTTCCATCTTGAAAAAGGTCCCACTTAGTCCAGCGTTTTTTATTAATAAAACACTGTTTTAGCTTACCTGTGCCCCCATACGCACCCGACTCTTATCAGCTTTTTGTTGGATTCTTAGTTCTTATTGATGCTTCTACGCCGTTCTACCTGAATCTTGCGATATCCAATTTTAAAATAGCATGTATATACATGCTAGATTCTTTTTAATGATTATATCATATAGTAGGTATAATTAATAAATTTCAGCTGCAGGTTCTAACTTATTAGGTTATAATAAAATTATAATTATTGGATTATAATTTTTCATAATAAAATAATATTTGGTTGTTGTGCCAATACCCATCATGAATATGTATCTATAATTATTTGGGATTATGGGGCCAATCTGTTCGTACTATAGTAATATGAATTATTATTTGGTAGTATGCACCAATCCCAACCTTTTCTCATCATAGTAAGTTTTGAATTGTCGTATCCTGGGGTGGGGCATTTTGCTGTATAAGTTTGCTTCTGGGTATTGAATAGTTGCAAATGCGATAGCCTGGTTGTTCATAAACTGGTGTAATTGGGGGTTGGACGCACATTCTGGATCTCTGGTAGAAAAATATAGTCGGGGGGATTCTTCGTTTTTTTCTTTCAATAATTGATGTTTGTTCATACTTCACCAGTTAAGAGTTTCACATGTTTGTTATTTTTGTTTTCAGTTGTTTATGGGTTTACTGGATTCGGATGATTTTGTATATTTGGTTTTGGGATTAGCTCCTTAGGAAAGTCATGAAGGTTGTCTTCTAAGAGATCTTCGGTCAAAGTAGTTAATCGGCTACCTGATACTTGAGTTAATATTAGATGTGCAACTAGACTAGGCTATGTAGATATCGGATCAAGGAATTGAAAGTCGAGAAGAGATTTTGATCAACTACTAAGGCATGGACGTTATCAATGTAGATAATGTGACTTATAAATGCACCAGTTCGACGAGGGGAGATTATCAATATAGGACAAGTTAAAAGAGCAAAAAAAAGACCGAAGAAAATATGGATGGAGGTGATACGAAAATATATGGATTGTAGAGGTTTAAATGAGGATATATTACTTGATAGAAATGAATGGAGAAGGATTATCGATCTGGCGTCCCAAATCCCAAGTACTTGGTTGTTGTAGTACAAAGGTATGGACGTGGAGAAATCTGTAAATTGTTATGTTCTTCAAGTTTTATTAACTAGCAAGCAGCTTTATGTGTTCTCTTGGTAGTTATTACTGCAATTCTTCATGTGTTTCTTTTTCTCATTTCCTGTTATTTGGTCGATTCAGTTATTGTGCATCTTTCAACTCTCTTTGGCTGAAATCCTTGTGATATCTCTGCTTAAGATGAAACTTATTGGTTTCTTTTGAAATTATGCTCAGTTATTTTCTTCTACAGCAAAGTTTATTGTCTGCAATCATTTTAACCAGAGTCTGTTCTATAAAATTGTTGTGTACTTTTTTTTGTTTCCCTGAGAGTGGCCTGATTCACCCATTTCTGAGGGTATCACGAAGTATAGTTATTTGTGTGGTTTTCTTCTCATTTTAGGTCTCGAGTACAAGCCAGTGGTTGGCAGTGGGCTTGACTTGACTCTTGAGATATATTGTAGAGCAAGTCTTGTAAGCTTCTCCTCCTAAGATGTCAGTTTGGTTAGGTCGAAAGCTCTAATCACTTGGTACTTTGAGCTGCTCGGCTTTCAGCGGAGTATGGTTCGTCAAATAATTGTAGTGCTTGCTTTGTCGCTTTTGCGCTGTCTCAACCCTAAAGTTGAGATAATTGAATGCCACCATGACTGAATATTGTTGAATTAGAGAATGCAGTACGGGAGAGATACTCGAGTTACCGCTGGTGCTGCTCTCTTTCTATAACAAAATGTACGAACGGAGAAATAGAGAGGGATGGAAATCCCTTCATTTGCTATAATTATTAGTGATATTTTTGGTGAAAGTAATAATTGATGAATTACGAGAAAAGCGTCTGGGTCACTATCAATTTTAAAATCTGGAATGTACATGAGCTATGCTTAGCTAGCGCTTAATTTGGATTGAATTCGATTATTCTCCTATACAAAGTTTAAATTTTTAGATTAAATCAATCACCTTGTGTATTTGTAGTTTGTATACGTATAGTCCTCTTAATATAGAGGATCTTAATTTCTTCAAACAACTCCCACTTACTAAACCTCAATTAATCCTACCTGTTGACATTTAACTGTATGGAGGCCGAAACTACTGAACAGCAACGTTCATACACAATTCTTAAAGGTGTCAGAATCTAACATGAAAACACTAGAAAGCCATGATAAAGCCCAAAATTATTAAAACGGGATGTTGCACCATACGCCATATTATTACACAATGATCAGCCAAATATACTTGCATTCATACCACATTACATGAACAGACAAAGCCGTAAAATTCTCTAAAATCAGTCATTGACCATTCCAAATACGAAGAAGAGAGTTATTAGATATGCCCCCATGTTTTTCTTAATGAGCCCTAAAAAAAATAATTCTCCTTCCTAACTTTTGGGGTTTGGAGTTCACTGAGAAAAACCACGGGGCACATCTAGTAACTCTCAAAATGGGAGGGCTCACAACTGACCGCCCAAAGAAACAGATTTTCCTTTCCAATGTCAGATGTTAAGAAAACTACTAGTCATTAATCTGTTACCTAATAGAGGTAATTAATTAATCACTAACTTCAAGGACAAGAAAAGGACAGCTTTTGCAACTATTTATCAAGGAAAGGATTAGCTAACCCAGCCCGTTTCCTTGTGGTTACCACAATATATACAAAAATTGAAGGTACAGTTCAATACCAGTTGAAGAGGCCAAACCGATTATTACCATTTTCCACCACAGTTTCATCTGAGGAGTTGGAAGAGCTCTCCTCGCTGTCATCAGAGTTGGGTTCCGGATCAACCCGTACGCGGTGAGTATTGTCAGCAATCCATCTAGTGAACTCTGGAGAGGAGGCCCATTCAGCCATTGCCTCCCTGGTGGATTCTCGGGTGAAGTCATCCCATTGTGTCCTTGAGAATTTGCGCACAGGTGTCCTGTGGAAAGACGAGTAATAGTCTCCTTCCTGAATTGCTGACCTCCGCTGCCTAGGGGATGAGCAGGTTTGAGCTGCAGCTGTAAGAATGCAAGAACCACCGTTCAGCAAGGGAAAGTTGTCCAACATCTAAATGCGGGTGAAGTCATCCATTTCAAAATAACAAAAGCTTTTATAGAAAATAGCTTCAAAAGAACCAAAAAAAAGAAAGAAAAGAAAAAAGCACGACGAACCACAGAGCAAGATCTAAAAACATGGGAAAGTTGTCGCTAATACACGTATTTATGAACCTTCGTACACGTATATGAGAATGGGCTTGACTAGCATACTTGTATATATCATTCTAGGAGTGGGAACTGAAGGTTTTCGACCACACTGCTATCCTTATTTAATTTTCAGATTTATGCAGAAAATAATAATGGAGGATGAGCTCACAGTTATTTTTGAATGAGAAACATCTAGTATAATCCCACACCAATCCATAGTAACAATCAATGTTGAACATAACGCGTTATGCAAACTTAACGGAACCTCAGCGCTACGTAACAACCGAAGATAACTCAGTACACTGTAACAGTATATTTTTTTATGTTACTTTACATTATATTATGTAACACTACGTTAAATTACGCTATGTTACGTTATTTACTATTATTTTTTAGTAATTTCTATATTATTGTTGATTATTAGCGAATTGCTGAAATTTTCTTACTTGATTTGGCTACTTATGGAATTACTAACTTGCTAATTTGCAATAGTTTCATTATTTGCTAGTTGTAATTCCTCTCCTTGTTTGCTAGAGGTGGGGCGAGGACTAGTAGAAGAAATCGAGGAGCTTGGGGTGGATTTGACGACGAGGACAAGAAGTGAGGTGACAGCACCGGCAGTGAGGCGACGGGGACGTCAGAGGAGAGGACACGCTTCCATCTTCTGGAGGCGGAGGTGAGGATGGAGACGATCTTGTGGACAAAAGAGGTCAAAAAACCTTCCCTAACCCCCGAAAATCCTAACTTTTTTTCTAGATTTTTTTTGCCGCTTGAACTCCAGGAGGAAGAAAGAAGACCAAGGGAAAAACTTTTGGGATGTTGGTTCTTCAGTTTGACTTGGGGCAAATAACTCATTTACATCCACGCGGTATGCACGTGCCCTCTAAAGTCACCGTCCCCTCACTCCGTTTAAGCTCCCAGCGACCAAAGTGCTAATAAAATTTTTAAAAAATAATAAGTGTTACACCCTCAATAGTACCAGGATACTTAGTATGATTAACCCTTAAAATAATTTCAACTTTTAGAATGTGGACGGCGGTGGTCCCAAGATATGCAACGTAACTATCACAATTAAAGTTTTGTCCATACTTAAAGCAATAGCCCCCCCCCCCCCCACAATTTTCTTTAGGAGTTGGAGATGATGGACAAAGTTTATTGAATCATATGGTACCTAAACCTAGCGATCTTTAGAAATCTAGAAAGTCTGAAGAAAATGTGTGACAAATAAATTTCTTAGTTCAAATAGAAGCTTTCCTTTCTTTCCACATCTCTTCTTCCTCTCTTATAACAAACTACCGTTGAACTTTTCTGCTCTATCTCCAATATGTCATGGTTTTTTTTAGTCCACATAGCTCCAAAAACTCGTCGTCTTATATTTCCCATATAGTTTGCTCTTCCTTGGTTCACTAAGATCCAGATACTATACTTCCATTCTAAGTTAAGGAGGAGGTGAATGCTCGACTAATGGAGTGTATGAATACTGGTTGAATTTAAGAGTAAAGATACACAGATTTGAATGTGCACTTCAATTTGAAGTGGGTGGTGGGGGTGATGAATGGGCTTCAAAGGAGATTAGAAAAGATGTGGCATGGATTTCGGGCTGATGGATTGAAGTATCAGGTTGACTATTAGAGTTTGGACTATTGTTGCATTTAGACAAGGAGAACTCGGTTGAATGTAATGGAGGCAGAAAGTTAGTTATTTTAAAGATACAAATCAGCAATTAATAGTGGGTGGCAAGGAAAGGGAAGAGAGGAGAAGACAAGGAAGAAGAGGAAAAAGGGGATGGGCAGATTTGTCATTTCCCCTTAAGGTTTGAACCATAATTGTTTCTTAACCACACTGAAATAACATCTTTTGGCACAGTGGAAGTGGCACATAATAGACAGGCTCCCTCTGTGGAAGACATCAAATTACTAAGTTGCATAGCAACTCTATCTAAATATGAAATTTACTAAAAACATAACCTTAAAACCTGATATCTTAATAGATCTATGTAGTGCACGTGTGTGGGGAATGGGTGTGCATTGGTACATTCAAGTGTGTGCATGTGTACATTAACAATTACCTGTCAAATGTAGGTTAGACTGCCCATATGGACTACTAGAGCTTCTCTCAGCACTCCTGGAATTATTATTATGTGATCGAGTCAAGAATTCCGTACGTCTGCTGCTGCTTGCAGATGCTTGCCCTGTTCTTGGTTGCCACAGATTAGATACTTTCCCTGCTCTTGGTTGCCTCAAATTACACACTTGCTCTGTTCTTGGTTGCCACAACTTATTCCCCGAATGCTCAAGCTGACTGAGTTTTAACATGCAAAAAGAAGATGAGATTTAGTCTCCTAACATACAGTAAATGTTTTAAGCTTGTGTATGTAAAACTTACAATCTTGCTCGATTCTGCCACTTCTTCAAAAGAAAGCAGATGCACCCATAAACACCCAATGCAATCACTGGCAAAAGCACATCTAGAGAGCTCTGGAAAAGGTAGAAAAGATGAGAATTACTTAAAATAAGTCAAATGTCTGGCTTATATAAAAAGGGGATAAAATACTACTTTAGACACAGACATCCTCTATGCTCTTTATAACTGATGTCAACGAATCATCTTGAACAACTATTCAGTAATTACAATCTAACGAGAACAGAAACTAATGTAATGCAAGCCCATCTCCTATGCCCATCTCGACTAGTCATTACTGGTTAAACTTGTCAAATCACTAAATTTATTATCCAATCAATTCAAAAAATAGACATGGAAACACAGTTATTGAAGTTAAAATGTTTATTCTTCGCAAATTCCATGAAGTTCCAAGGGAGGAGACTATACTATATTGTACATAGCATTTCTTCTTCAGATAAACATGAATTTTTACAATCATGCTTTTTATGCATTTAAATTGCTATCACGTGAAGGTGTGAAATATAAGCCGTAACAACTCTTCCATTTCCAAACCAAGTAAAGCCACCAAATCCAAGTTTTCAACTAGCTTTTCCAAAAATTAAAACCCAGATTGTAAACCTACAACCAATTAATACCATATAACCACTTCTATGTTAAGGATAAACATGCACGAAAAATAAGTCTAATAGAAAAAAAAGCATAATCTAAGTTGCATGGTACTTCTACAATTGTCGGTACCCTATCAAATATCAACACTTCTTGGACATTCATTAAACATACTCTTAACTATGTCCTCAGTTTTGCAATATATTTTTAATTTAAGACACTTCTCGGACAATTACTAGACAAATAGATATTTCTCACGTACTTTTTTGTTTACAAGTTTAAGCTATGTGATTAGCTTCATTTATACATCAAAGTTATTAAGTATTATAGAACAACCTTGATAACTAATAGATTTTAAAAAAGATGATCTCATTTAGATTATGTATTTTGAAATTGTAGAATAAGATGCCCACTTTATGTATGTGTAGCTGTACCCACATTTTATAAATTTAAGCTCTCCTGTACTTCATTTGCACCTGTAGTCATATCCCTACCCATATCTGTGATTCATAGAGCATAATCCTAAATTAATTAGTGGCAGTGCTCATGTAACCGTAACTAATTTTTAGGAATTTTGGCTTCTCCTAATTTAAGAATCATAATGCCTCAGCTTGGTTACCTTCTAGCAACATTAGCACGTCTTCGGTTGTTTGTAGCTCTGTAGTGCATTTACAACCATCTCCTGTTTAAGCTGAATGCCATGGTTTGGTATGTAGCAGTTCAAACTGAGTCTGGTGCCCATTAATTTGGGCTTCTACAGGTTCCCACAACCCAAACAGCTCCTGATGCACAGCTCCAAAATGTGTTTTTGTATTTGGACCCACTTTGCAGCTCCAATTCAAGATAGGTTCCAGCATTCACATACAAGGAATCAAGGAGTTGTATTTTTTATTCTGATGTGGTTCGAGGCACGGAGCTGCTTGCTCCTACTACAGCCAACCCAGCATGCCCAGGAAGTTGATGTGTGCAATGGAAGAGCTTACAAAGTGTAGTAAAGTTCAACGATGGTCATATGAAATTACATAACAGCAAAACCTATATATATGTCAAATTATTAACATATCTGACTGAATGGAATATCAAGTTCGCACTGAAGGGGCAAACATGGTCAATGAAGGTTTTCTGCCAAACAGAATAAACAGCACTAACATCAACCAAATGGCTCATAGATGAGTGTTGCACATACCTGAAGTACAGAAACAACACCAAGTACACGCATTGCCCACTTCACAAAATGGGTGATGTTAGCATCTATGTTGCCATCTTCTGAGATAACATATTTTCTCACAATCCAGTACCCAAAAGCAGCTCCAGTCAGAACTATCAATACCAGAAGCATGACTGAAACCTGTAAACAACAATTTTATAAGAAAGGACATGAGCAGTTATAAAACAAGTAAATTAGGTACCTTAACAAAAGCACTAATATGGAAAAAAGAAGTAACGCATCAGCTACTATTACAAAAACATGTCTGTTGACAACAATACTGCCAATTACTGAAAGATTTCATTGGTACCTCCCAAAAAGCAAAGACCAATAATGCATGTTCATGTAACGAACACAACATAGTACTAGTTTGTTGCCTGCTCATCAGCTGCTCAACACAAGACCAATCTGTTCTTGTCCTCATGGCCATCTTGATGTTGTGATCTCATCAAATTGTATTTATCCTAAGTGCTGTGACCGCCTAGACAAAGTTACTACAACCCTCAAATGTAATAAACAACACAAAACACTAGGCCATTCTCTCAAAAAAAAAAAAAAAAAGGAAGAAGAACACAGGTCAGATAAAATGGTCTGGCACCAAACTCCCACCTTTTTCAGCTACACTGAAAACAGCAGCCAACCAACCCAAGAAACACTCTTTCTACAGTCTAATTTGCAGAAACTTCATATCTTGCAATATTCAGGCACACACCAACAACCTAATTCAAGCATATCTATCAAATTTTGTTTGCAGACCTCCTACCACAATTAAGCTGGTTGAGATACAAGGGAGAACTAGATGCAAATCCAAAACCAATATATAAGTTCATGAAAGAAAATCTGTAAACAACTTTAATGGTGTGGTGTAGTTAGCAGGAAATTCCGTTCCATGTATGAAAGGTATCTACCTCACCAAATTCCCAAACGAAGTAATCATAAATTTTGTGAGGGTATAAGTGTCCCCAAACATTACTAAACTGTATAATTTTGCATGCACAGACACATAGATATGACATGTTCTTCCCAGGGAACAAAGCCTAGTGTATGGCTACAACTTGAAAATGGTACACAACGTCCCAGCATGCAACCTTTTGCTGGTGCCAAAAGGTGTAGAAACATCCTCAAAAGAAAACTGGAAAAGTCACTTTATACTCAGCACTAAAATACACAAGGTTTTAAATAGCAGACGTAATATCACAATATTAGTCAATATTACAATTTAGACACCTAGCTACTACAATATTGAACACCTCAATAAATTTATAGTTTAAGAAAAGATCACCAACATATTAGAACTAACATACTATTGCGACCGATATAGGAGTACCCGAATATCAGCCAATATTCGCTAGGATCGGAGCCCATGCAACCAAACAAACAATTGTGATTTTTTATGCCCATTTAATTTAGTTTATTTTTTCTTGGTTATTTACACAAATTGGTTATATAAACCTTTATTTAAACATTGAAAGAAATGCTTTCTTTTATTAATCTTCTTCTAAAAATTGATTTATGGGCTATTGGTTTCAGCACAATTACTATTAAATACTTGAATTATAGTAAAATCAAGAAAATTAAATCAAAATTAAAGTAAAGTTATACAGTAAAAATCATTGGTTAGCATCTTAGTGATTATGAATTTATGGACTTAATACAAATTGTCGAGATAACTATATCCTAAACATGTATATATAATATTTTACGTATCCTATGATATATATCTTATTCATATTTGTTTTAAATAGAAAGACGTACATTTATAATTTGCTATAGCTATCCGATATTTGCTTAATATCCCCGGTAATGGTATCCGCGATTGAATTTTTTTTTAGCGATATATCCACTGTAGCTGATATTTAAACCCGTGAAAAACACAAGATTTCGCAAGAGTATAATACAACTCCAGTCATTATTTATGAAAATTAGATCTACTTCTCAACATAATACCATTTTACCAAACACCCATGGCGTAATACAAGATTTCACAAAAACTAAAAACTATAAATTCTCTCTTTATATATAATATTTTACGTATCCTTATATGATATATATCTTATTCATATTTGTTTTAAATAGAAAGACGTACATTTATAATTTGCTATAGCTATCCGATATTTGCTTAATATCCTCGGTAATGGTATCCGCTATTGAATTTTTTTCGAGCGATATATCCACTGTAGCCGATATTTAAACCCGTGAAAAACACAAGATTTCGCAAGAGTATAATACAACTCCAGTCATTATTTATGAAAATTAGATCTACTTCTCAACATAAAACCATTTTACCAAACACCCATGGTGTAATACAAGATTTCACAAAAACTAAAAACTATAAATTCTCTCTTTATATATAATATTTTACGTATCCTTATATGATATATATCTTATTCATATTTGTTTTAAATAGAAAGACGTACATTTATAATTTGCTATAGCTATCCGATATTTGCTTAATATCCCCGGTGATATCCGCTATTGAATTTTTTTTCGAGCGATATATCCACTGTAGCCGATATTTAAACCCGTGAAAAACACAAGATTTCGCAAGAGTATAATACAACTCCAGTCATTATTTATGAAAATTAGATCTAGTTCTCATCATAATACCATTTCACCAAACACCCATTGCGTAATACAAGATTTCACAAAAACTAAAAACTATAAATTCTCTCTTTATAGTTGGAATTTTTTTTACATATACTACCGTCCAAATCTTCCATGTTTTCATGTCTAGCCCCTAAATCATCATAACTCTCCCTCAGATCACTAAAAGTACATCAACAAATATCCAACCATGTGGGTTTATACCCTCATCTGCTTCCAACTAGCCCATGTACATTTTTTTCTAGTAAAACCCATGGGAAAAGGAAAAATGTAATAACCCTTCATCTTTTATAGCTATAAATAAATAAATAAAAATAAACAAATAATAAATATAACATTTCATTTTTTTATAACTCTTACACTTTTCATTTTCTTTAACCTCCTAAACCTTTCATCTTCTCCAACTCCAAACTCTTCATATTCTTTATATTTAAACCATAAAACTCCATAGTTAATTCTCAAAATTAAACTTTTTAATTAACTAAAACTTTTCATCTTTTGTAACTCTCAATCCTTTCAACTCTTAAAACCTCCCAAACCTTTCACCTTCTAAACTCCCATCCTTAACTCTAAAATTAAATCTCTAAATTAAATTAAAACATTTCATATTCTCAACTCATTACTCATTCATTTCTCTAACTCCCATCCTTTCATCTTCTCCATGAATTATCTACATTAAACCTCCAATTTAACACTCTTAACTCTCTAAATTCTATAACTCCTCAAACCTTTTAGATTCTATAACTCTCTAAACTCTTCATATTCTGTAACTCCTAAATCCAATCCTATATAAACCCCTAACTCAAAACACATTTCACTCATTCTAAAAATCATTCTCTAACATTATAATCTCTCTCTCATCTCGCCCGGGCCACCTTCAAAACCACCGCAGGAGCCACCGCCAGAGCTGCCACCACTTCACCGGAGAAGGGCGTCTCTTTCCATCTCTTTCCACATTTTAGATTCTCACATTTTGACAAGAGGTTAGATATTATCTTTCTTTTTCTTCTTGGATTAAATTATTTTAAATGAATCATAGGTTAGTTTCTCTACTACTCAATAATCCTAATAACCTAAAAAAAACATCCATTATCTTATAAACCCAATAAAATGAAACCAAACATATTTCCTAATTTCATATCCGCTTAATACTAAAATCAATTTTTGAGTATGTTATAAATATTATAAAAATCCCTAAAAATCATCTAAATTCATATTAATATGTTTTTAATATTCTTAGAATATTTTTAATGTGTAGATTACTCCATTGAGCGATATCGGGAAACAAAATCCAGGTGAGTTCTTTTTGGACTCACTAAACATGCTAATTTTTCTTATAAAAATTTTACTTCAATTATATCATCTAAATTTGTTATTACAAATACTATTTCTTTATATTGTTAGAATTTAATTTGTAGAAGCTAAATGTGTTATTACAAGTGCAATCATTGACATATCTGTTATTTCTTTATGATGTTAGAAATTAAATGATTACTTGTTAAATTACAGCATGTAGTTAGGTTTTTAATAAATCATGAAAAAGGCTATAATCGTGGAAACATACTGTTTGTGATATCATTCTATATCGGTCTCTAGAAAAGTTTTGTATGCTGGTTCTCTAATTAAGGAACGTGCAATGCACGGAAAACCTCCCAGCATTCATACACTTGCCTGGCCGATATCTGTATGATATCTCAAATCAGTAAATCCTTGATGTAACCAATTGTGATTTATTGAATAAAATATAAAACGGATTCTATAAATTATGTTGTTAACAAATTAATAAAATCTAATTGAAATATTGTACCCGAAATTCAATATACAAGTTATGAAAACCAGAATTTAGACATGCATGTACTATATTTAAATGACACTGGGTTGGGGGAGAAACTGAATGATGGAAATATACTCTGTTTCGGTTGTAAACTTGTTAAGTTGTACAACTGAATATTTCGCACACCATGGGTGCGTGATGATTTGCTGGATCATACCTGATTATAATTCATGTTTGCCTGACGGCAGATCCGACTCAGCACCGGACAATCCTGTGACCATTTCCTGGGTCTGTACAGGAAACAATCGAAACAGTGGTATCCCATCAGTTAGTTTTTCCAATTACATGACATTCTAGACAAAAATGCCTCTGTTATAAAGTTGACTTCATTAAAACGACATTAAGATAACCTAAATTAATTGACATCATTATTACAAATATCTCATTCCATATTTTCTAAAACTTATATTATTATTATGTTTGGATATAACTGCTATATTTTAATTATTTCTGCATTTTTATTTTGGTCGCAATCTGACGACCTGGGTGTGCATGCCCAGATTTATCGATAGCCATGCCAAAACTGACGCAGGATCTGGTATAGTTTAAAAATCAGATTGAAGCTCAATAACGGATTAGAGATTCCCCGCTTCCTTTTGTTTACTTTTATTAAATTTTGTTTCAATTGTATCTAAAATTCGTTCCAATAAATGAAAAGTCAAACTTTTGTTGAATTTTTCTATCGTAATTACTGAGTATTATTGTGGCAAATTTATTGAGGCTTTAGCATATTCAAACTGAATATGTTGCCGGTACCTGCTACACGTGCTCGTATACCTAAATGACACTGGGTTGGGGGAGAAACTGAATGATGGAAATATACTCTGTTTCGGCTGTAAACTTGTTAAGTTGTACAACTGAATATTTCGCACACCATGGGTGCGTGATGATTTGCTGGATTATACCTGATTATATTTCCTGTTTGCCTGACGGCAGGTCCGATTCAGCACCGGACAATCCTGTGACCATTTCCTGGGTCTGTACAGGAAACAATCGAAACAGTGGTATACCATCAGTTAGCTTTTCCAATTACATGACATCCTAAACAAAAATACCTCTGTTATAGAATTGACTTTACTAAAATGACATTAAGATAACCTAAGTCAATTGACATTATTATTACAGACATTTCATTCCATATTTTCTAAAACTTGTGTTATTATTATATATGGATATAACTGCTATATTTCATATTGTTTCTGCGTTTTTATTTTGATCGCAATCTGACGACCTAGGTGTGCATGCCCAGATTTACCGATGGACACGCCAAAACTGACGCAGGATCTGGTGTACTTTAAACATCATATTGAAACTCCATAACGGATTAGAGATTACCTTCTTCCTTTTGTTTAATTTTATTATATTTTGTTTCAATTGTATCTAAACTTCATTCCAATAAATGAAAAATCAAACTTTTGTTGAATTTTTCTATCGTAATTACTGAGTATTATTGTGGCAAATTTATTGAGGCTTTAGCATATTCAAACTGAATATGTTGCCGGTACCTGTTACACGTGCTTGTATACCGTATATCGGGAGCGGGGCGTGACATGTATTTTAGTGGTATCAGAGCCCAGGTTTGTCAAATCAGTTCATGTGACTTGAATTGATTTGGATCCTTATATTAAAATTTTGCCACACTTATATAATAATACTCTTCGAAATTTTTGAATTCCATTCATTTAACTCTTTCACATCTCGTATATTATTCCTAATCAGTGACCAATTTATTTTGATTCATATCCAAATTCGTTACTCGCTAATGATTTACATCCTAGATAAAATTTAAATATTAATTCTTCGATATCTATTCTTATTTTAAAATTAATTTCCATAACATTCCATTAATTCCAATTCCCTTCCTATTTTAGAAAAATTCGCGTAATCTGTAAATCAAGTTTGAACTCAATAAGAATAATAAGAAGTCCTAATAATAAGAGAGAAAAAAATTCCTTACTTTGTTTATTTAATTTCGAGGACGAAATTATTTTTCTAAGAGGGGTAGAATGTAATAACCCTTAATTTTTATTAAACATAAATAAATAAATAAACACAAATAAACATGACATTTCATCTTTTATAACCTCCAAAACTTTTCATTTTCTAACCTCCAAACTCTTCACTTCTCCATTACTTCAATAATGAAACTCCCATCTTTAATTCTCAAAATTAAACTCCCTAATTAAACTAAAACCTTTCATATTCTAAACTCTCCAAATTAATCTAAAACTTTTCAAATTCCATAACTCCTCAAACTCTTAAAATTCCATAACACCTCAAACACTTTAAATTCTATAACTCCCAAAACCCTTGACATTCTATAACTCCTAAATCCAACACTATATAAACCTAACATGTTTTCTAAATTCAATCTACACTCATTCTCTAAAATTTTTCTCTTCCTCTCATCACGCCGAAGCCACCTTCAAAGCTGCCGAACCACCACAGGAGCCACCACCGGAACCACCACCACTTTGCTCGAGATAAACACATTTCTCCTCATCTTTCCGCATCTTGAATTCCCACCATTTTGTCAAAAGGTTAGTAACAAACTCTCTTTTTTCTTATTGGGTCAAACTATTA
Source organism: Dracaena cambodiana (assembly GCA_036321105.1). Taxonomy (NCBI): domain Eukaryota; kingdom Viridiplantae; phylum Streptophyta; class Magnoliopsida; order Asparagales; family Asparagaceae; genus Dracaena; species Dracaena cambodiana. The sequence continues at coordinate 40,413,378 of JAYEPQ010000005.1, forward strand.
GGTTTTAGGACTAGTTGACCCATTATCTAATAATCCTAATGACTTAAGAATATTATCCATCATTTTATATACCCAATAAAATAAAGACAAACCTATTTCCTAATTTCAGATCCGCTTAACTTTAAAATCAATTTTGAGTACGTTATAAAAATATTGAAAAATCTCTAAAAATCATCTAAATTTATATTAATCTATTTTTGATATTCTAAAAATATTTTTAATGTGTAGATTACTTCGTTGACCGACATTGGAAAACAAAAATCCAGGTGAGTTTATTTTTGGACTCACTAATCATGCTATTTTATATACATGTTGTTTCAATCATGTTATTTATTTTGTGTAAATTGATTTGTTATTCTGTAGGAATTTATCAATTACTTATTATGATTCTTGTCATCAAAAATCTATTATCAATTGTCATTAAATTTAAATTACATAGTATAGTTAGATTTTAGAATAATCATATATACAAATTTGATAAATCACATAAAAGTTATATTCACGAAAAAATACTGTTCGTGATATCATTTTGTGTCGGTGTCTAGAAAAGTTATTTTGTATGCTGGTTCTCTAATTAAGGAACGTGCAACGCACGGAAAACCTCCCAGCATCCATATAATTGCCTGGCCGATATCTCTATGATGTCTCGAATCAGTGACTCTTAAATATAACTAATTGTGATTTATTGAATAAAGCATAAACTGAATGAACTCTATAAATCATGTTGTTAACAAATTAAGAAAAATTCAATGGAAATATTGTACCTGATATAATCAACTATACCTAAATAACACTGGGTTAGGGGAGAAACTGAATAATGAAAATATACTCTATTTCGGCTGTAAACTTGTTAAGTTGTACAACTGAATATTTCGCACACCATGGGTGCGTGATGATTTGCTGGATCATACCTGATTATAATTTCTGTTTGCCTGACGGCAGGTCCGATTCAGCACCGGACAATCCTGTGACCATTTCCTGGGTCTGTACAGGAAACAATCGAAACAGTGGTATCCCATCAGTTAGCTTTCCAATTACATGACATCCCAGACAAAAATACCTCTGTTATAGAATTGACTTTACTAAAATGACATTAAGATAACCTAAGTCAATTGACATTATTATTACAGATATTTCATTCCATATTTTCTAAAACTTGTGTTATTATTATGTATGGATATAACTGCTATATTTCATATTGTTTCTGCGTTTGTATTTTGATCGCAATCTGACGACCTGAGTGTGCATGCCCAGATTTACCGATGGACACGCCAAAACTGACGCAGGATCTGGTGTACTTTAAACATCATATTGAAGCTCCATAACGGATTAGAGATTACCTTCTTCCTTTTGTTTAATTTTATTATATTTTGTTTCAATTGTATCTAAATTTCATTCCAATAAATGAAAAATCAAACTTTTGTTGAATTTTTCTATCGTAATTACTGAGTATTATTGTGGCAAATTTATTGAGGCTTTAGCATATTCAAACTGAATATGTTGCCGATACCTGTTACACGTACTTGTATACCGTATATCGGGAGCAGGGCGTGACAAAAAATTCCATCCCAAACCCCACTGAAATCTAGGTCCAAGAATGTGGAACTAAATCCCCCAACTCAGATCCAAATCTAGTTTATGGTTGTGTGTGCGAATGAATTCAGATTTGAATATGCTTCATGGTTGTGTGTGTATGAGAAAGAAAAAGAAAAATGCTTTACGTTCGCATGGGTAGGATTTGATAGAGAGCGAGGGAGTTTCAAATTTGATTTAAAGTTAATTAGGGTATTTTAGTCACAACTCAAAATATTTAGTAAATTTAAAATAAAAAAAGAAGATTTATATTTGACCTATTTTTTATGATGAGAGCTAAATTTACCTATTTCATGAATTTGAGAGAGAGAGAGGGAGGGAGTTTCAAATATAATTTAGAGTTAATGAAGATATTTTAATTCAAAATAATTAGTAAATTTAAGATTAGAAAAAAGAATATTCCAATTTGACCTCTTTTTATAATGAGAGCTAAACTTACATATTTCATAATTTGAGGGGGGAATTAACAAAATATTATAATTTGGATTTAGTATATAAAAATGAGAAGATTTGGAGAGTAAATGTATTAAAAAAAATTGTAGTTTAAAAGATTTTTGTTTTTTTTATAAACAACCAATATAGAGACTTAGAACTCCAATTGAGAACTGCTGAAATTGCCAATATTGATATCACGAAGGAACATCAAAACTTAGTTGTCAATTAAGTCAGATAGGTTTTGAATCTGTCAACAATGATACCCAAAAGGAACATCCATCAAATATGTTTTAATTGGATAAGTAGATTAATAGAATTTCTACTTATCTTCGTAATATTACAATACGCAAAACTTATTAAATGGCTCATAAGGAAAAACACATTTACTTTATATCTTCTATTTTAATTGGTTCTTGTCAAAAGCCTATAGAGAAGATTGTATGATAGAGGAGGAAGTAAGATGAACTATTTAGAGAGTAATCCTCTTTATTTGTGAGGTTCTCCCCTCTTATTTTGAACTATACTAATAAAATCAGCACCTAACTTGACCTCTTGATTCTTTCCTAGTCCTAAACTCCTAATGCCACTGTCCCCCAAGAATATTAAAATATGTTAACATCAAAATATCCCAGGCCTCGTCATTAAAATGAATCCCTCTCAGAATCTTCCCTAATGGGAGGGATCACCTTCAATGATCCCCTTCTCTCTTAGATTCTTTGGAGAGGTCACAATACAGCCATGTAAAGAGAACACCCTAATTCCCACTCCAAATTATTACTCTTCGAGCTTGATGGCCTTGGCACTTTGGACTCCATGTTCCTCGTTGTCGTTGTCCTCGTTGGTGGTCCTCCTGTATTTTACTTCTTTATTGATTAATGAATTATGACAAACACCAGATATTGATTTCTATTTATGCCTGCCCATCCATTATCACAATCATGAGGATAAGATCTGCATGCACTGCATTATATGCCATGCATAAGCCAGTAATGTTGAAAACTATGTAAGGAAATCCATTCAATCAAATTTGTTGACACAGTGAAACCACAAGTTGGGGACAAAAGGGTGCTGGGCGAATGTTGAACAAACTTAAAGAACGAACCTGGGTAACGAAGTGAATTCTGGGATACATAGCAGTTACCAACTATACACTCAAAAATCAAAATAACATATTAAGTTATTAACAGCAGTAAACTGATCAGGATTTACTTTTTGAATTAGCAACGGCACATTTTGTAGTAGTTCTTCAAAAATAAGGTGAATATTAAGGAATATTACTTACAGGGTACTGCATCTCTTCGCTCAGCCCAAAATTCACAAGAACAGAATTGACCACCATGGAGAAATATTGCATGATATAGGAACCAACACCAAGCTGCAAAAGTATGGGAAGTCAGGTCTTATAATAAGGAAAAAAGGTGAAGAAGTAAGGTCCCATAACAAGGAGAGAAGTTAGATTATGATATCTTCATAGCACCTACAACGATAAAGAAAAAGATTTGAGGTACAGTGAACAGCACACTCACCACAGATCCATAAAGTGTAATATATAGGATGTTCTTCTTGCCCATAGGTAAAAGCTTCATTAACTACATCAAACAACAAAAGTCAATGCTCATCACAATAATAAAGTTAGTAAAAAATAGATATAAAACATAGAAACAAACATAACGTACAAAAGGCTTTAACAATAAGTGAGCAAAAAAGAAGAGGAACTCATAACAAGAAATAGGGACGCTGCCCTGCAAGATTTAGGTAGTAAACAGACTTGTAGATAGTAAAAGAAGCAGATTGCTACTATATAACGTCATATGCTAATAGCAACATCTCAAAATTCTTTCCTAACACATCAATAAGGAAAGCTTAAATTTTAACTACAATAACAATGTGAACATAAGCAAACACAATAGCAAGGAATATTTTATATTTTCTGCAGAAGACCGGAATTGAACTTCAAAGCTTGAACTCATCTACTCACAGGAATGAGCCCCACAATATGGTTGGCCATATTTTATACTTCTTTTTCCAGGGGTTACTGTAATATATATTACTACAATAATTTTATTACAGTACACAAACAATTTCCTACCTAGTGGAGACATATCATACTCAAGCATATAGAAGGCCGTCTGAAAATATATAATAATCTACTCCATTTACTTATGCTTTTGAGTAACTAAGGAATATAATAGCAAAAGTATACATATTTCTGTACAGGTCTAGTATTCAACTTCAACACTTTAACTCAATTTCTTATGGGAAAGAGTCTTACAATTTGCTTGGCCAAATTATTTAAAGAAAAATCCCAGGGGTTGTTAACATACAGTAAGCCATCTTGGTGCTTTGAACTTCTTACATCCACAAATACAGCTGTGCATGACTTGCAGACATTTCACACCATTCACTTCTGTGCTATCATAACCATATATTAAAGCAATAATAAAATCTAAAGTTGCAAAAGGGATACTATACCTGAAAAGCAAGGACCAACACGATACCCAGGACCCCTACAGCCATTGAACTGCAAACATAAAATGGGACCCAAGTGCTAACTATTGGTGCCAAAATAAGTAGAAGAAAACCAAAACCAAGACAAATCAGGCGCCACTGTTGAAATTCTGCATACACAGAAACAAAAGTTAGCCATATTTTCAACAGCCAACAAGACATAACAACAAGGGTGAAATTAGCAATCTATGCCCAACTAAGAAGTACTCAAATTAACTGCGAACCTTCCTCAACAGTAACTGTGACAGAACCTGGCAGTTTCTCCTTACTCTTTATATCAGTATACCTCCCCTCATATGGTGATATTACTGCACTCCACTGACCCTTCTGAAGAGTCTCCCAGTTGTCACTCTCACATTGGCATATACCCATTGAAACATTTCTGCAAGTGATGAAAAAAAAAATTAATAATAATAATAATAATAATAATAAGACGCATTTGGCAGACATTTGTAAGGATATTAACACTCCAAACCAAACTATAATTATCATTCGACACGAGTAAAAGCTAGACATGTAGCTCACCTGTGAAGACAAACTTCAATCTTTCCCTTAAGCCTTTCAGGAATCACATCCGAAGCTTTTAGCTCAACATGGAGCGAACTTGCATACAGTTTAAGATTTAACCTCGACGTGCCAATAACCCGCATTCGCTCACAAGAATACCCCGAATGAAGCAAGGGAACAAACTCGACAACCGGGTTTGCCAAACTAACCTCTGCCGTTCATAAACCAAATATAAAACAAGGACCCAAAAAAATCAGATGGCGGTGACAAATAGAAAAAGGATTACTACATTACTACAGAAGTATATGCAAAAGAGAAATATCATAGGCAGATGTCAACTGGGACAAGAATCGGTGACTTGAGAAAAAAAATCATTAAAAAATTAGAGTTAGATTGATAATTCGGGTCATAATTAGGGCTAGGGGACCAAATGTGATTAAGATCTTATTCCTTATTGCCCCATTTTTCATTGCAATATAAGCAAAATGCATTTCTTGCCTCAAACTTTGAAACCAAACCTAGCGCTAACTGGAAAATTCATCCAATTAACAAAAAAATATGGATTCTGCAAGTCACAAGTTCAATCAAGACAATACGGCAACAGTAATGATAGGGTTTAACTAAACAAAAGGAATGAACTAAGACGGTGACCTACTAACTAAACCCTAGATCAAACTCGAGCGAAATTTCAGGATGCGGTGGCTTAAGAAAGGGGATTGAAACCCTAGATCGTTACCTTTAAAGGGGGTTTGCTCGCTGGTGGAAAGGAAGAAGAGGGGGGTGAGAGAGAGAACTAAGTGAAGGAGAGAGGAGAAGAGCGAAGGAGATGAACCAGAAGATCTCCCCATCACTCTCTCTCTCTCTCTCTCTCTCTCGATTGCTCGATCTCTGCGCTCGGTTACTTAAATCTCTCTCTCTCTCTTTTTTTTTTTGTTTTTTTTTTTGCTAGGGTTTTAATTTTGAGGAGGAGAGGAAACGAAAAGATTTTGGCATTACGTATAAAACCGCGTGCTTGAACCGACTCAGAAACTGAAAAAGCACGAGGTCACGTGCGGCGTGCGTGTCATCTCCGACGGTGCCGCGGTCTTTCGTTTCTACGCTATTTCTCGAAATAGCGTCTCGAATAGACATTATTTTTTATAAATAAATTTAAAAATTAACATGAAATTTAAAAAAGGATTTCTGTGAGACTTACAAGAAATCAAGTAATAACTCCTCCAGTCATGTTGCTTATTCAATCACACTCTTTAATGAAAATGTCATTGTGTCTTAATAATAAATTCTCTTAGTAAGTGTGTAAAAATTTAAAAATTCAAATTCTATTTTGTAACTGGTAGACGCAATGAAAATACTTTCTTGATCAAGATCGATAATTGTAAGCGAATAGTATGTTTGTGCTGAGATTCATCCAACTAAATTGCTCGGACAAATCCATGCACGAACTTAACAGTGAAGAAGAAGAAAGAAGTGGAGAGAACATAAAGATATAGCGAGATTCAATCGAGAGGTATCGACCTACATCTTCAGAGAAAGTCGTCATCTGGCTAGTATTATATTGATAGAGAAGAGATGATTTCTCGGAAGAAGTGTTTAATGAGTATTATATTGATGGATGAGATATTATAATCACTCGGGACAACTCTCTCTCTCTAGTTGCTCCAGAATTTCCCCATCTAATAGAGATATTCGGGTACTTAGAAGACGATCAAGAAGTTATGGTATATCCTAATTATCCTCATTTTCAATGTGAGCGAATAGAAGCCACCAAAATTTAGTTTCATTCCAAATATATCTCGCTCCTATAAACCATTCAATGATTTTATGCCATAAGCTTTTGTGAAGTGTATAAATTTATATGTCTAACACAATAAATCTAGCAAAGAGAACACTCTTCAACAAAGCCAAGCTCACTTTTTAATTCAAGTTGATTATGCTTTTGCTCCAAGAAATTATGCTTATCTCTTCATCCAACTTTGATGTTTAAACTTGAGAATGGAAATAAATACAACAATTAGCTGAACATCATGCTATTTGATAAAAGCAAAGCAATTTTGATATAAGTTAAAAATTGTATTAATTAAACCATCAAGTCCATCATACATCATTAAGCAAAAAAGTAGAAAATTCAATCCATCATGTTATGACAACTTTTTGGATCCATATTTTAGGTAGTAACTTTTTGGATCCATATTAATTAAACATATTTTAGATAGTACCGAAAAAATCAGGCCACATAAAATAAACAAGTGAATTTAAGAGTAGCATAACTAGCAAATCTAGACATAACAAAAGCCCATAATATAATTTGAAATTCAAAATATTACAATATTTTGGAACCAAATTGTTATGCTTATCTTTTTCTTTTTTCTTTTTTCTTTTCAATAAACAATAGTACCAACTATTTTAGAAGTTCTCAGTGAGCTATAAAAGAAATTTTAAGGACGAAAGCATCATATAAACTTGCATCAGACATAAAGAAATAATGTGGTAATTTACAATCATGTAAACACTCAAAAATGCTATAATATTTTTCATTTGATAAATAATAAGCTGCAACTGCCAACTAATTTATTTTGTCACAAAATTTAATAATTTGTATGGATTAAGAGGTAACCTCTACATATGGTAAGCGACGCATCTATGGAACAATTTTCGGCCATTTCTATACAAAATTTTAAATTTAAAAAATAAAAAATTCAATTTTAATTTAAAATTTCGTACAGGACAAACAAAAAATTAGCCCATGAACGCATCCATTATCATCCCTACCTCGAATTCAATTGGAAATATATCTCAAAATGAGTCATTAGACATACACCAAGCTCCTCTGCAAGCTCATCTCACAATGGAAAAAGAATTATTATCACAAGAAAAAAATAGCTACATTTATAGACGTCCTTCTCCGTGTTCTAAACTCATAAACATAATTTAAGCATAGCTTTTCTGGCGCCCTCTACATGCAAATTCATTATACAGTTATAACACAACATAAAATATTAAAAGGAACACATACTCCATACTAAAAGCAACATTTCCTGCCAATTTTTTTCTGGAGCCAACCGAACATGGCACATTAACATGTAGATTTTAGGAAAGTGATAGTGATTCACCAAGCTGAAAGGAAGAAGAAAATGAAGATTTAGTTTGCTCATACTAAATGAAATTGAATCGTAAAAAATTGAAAAAAGTTACAGGAACAATGAATGCAAGTTTCATCAATGTAGTAATAATTGCCAACTAATATATTAGATTAAGCACATAAGAAAAAAATTACCTCAAAAAAAATCTTTATAAGAGATGAGAAAGGAGAAAGAGGCAGAAAAAGTTTTTATCATGTGAGTTAAAAAGTAGAAATGCTATCAATTAAAAAATACAAAAAACATAATATCAATATTAATTATGTAATATGATGATTTAAAGGGATAAAAGATAAGCATATCACTACCAGTCCTAGTATTACATGCGATGTAATATGATATATTGATTGGAGTAGTATTCAACTTTCATTTAAATAGATGAGTAACCGACTGGTTTAGCAATCCATCTTATGATTTAAATTTTAGCCCTAAATTTTTTTCAATTGTAGAATATAAGTGATAACCACCAGATTTAGTAGATGGATTTTTATTATTTTTAAAACTTTTAGATAGTTTATTTGAGATTTAAGTGGATTATTTATTTATTTATTTATTATTGCACATGGTATGTAGGTAGTGTTGACTATATATATAGTCGTGTTGTTATGTCCCGCTCCCAATATACGGTATACGAACATGTATATAAGTACTGACAATATATTAGGTTAGAATATACTAAAACCTCCAGAAAAAATTGCTACAATACTACTCAATAATTACAATAGAAAATTTTAATAAAATTTTAATTTTTCATTGATAGAAACGAAGTTTGATACAGATAAAATAATAATAGATTATAATAAATTAAATAAGAGGAAATAAGATAACTTTCTAGTTTCAACCTACTCTTCAAGTTACATCAGATCCTGCATTATTCTTCAGTACGTCCATCAATAATTCTAGGCATATGAATATCCAGGTTGTCAAATTGCGATCAAAATGATATTTGTAAAAATAATTGAATAAATATAAAAATATTATCTTAATCTGTAACAATAAAATTAACTGTTATAGGTTAAATATAATGTTATATAGTGAAGTCAATTTTATAACAGGGGTATCTTTATGTAGGATGTCATGTACTTAAAAAATGAACTGATAAAATGTCACTGTTTCAATTATTTCTTATACAGACCCAGAAAATGGTCACATGAATTGTCTGGACCTGCTGTCAAGTAAACATAAATAATAATAAGATATTATCCATCAAATCATCACGCACCCATAATGTGCGAATTATTTAGTTGTACAACTTAACATGTTATAGCCAAAAATAGAGTATATTTTCACAATTTAGTTTCCCCCCTAAACCAGTATCATTAAGTAGAATTCATATTAGGTCCATAATCTTGTTCTCATAGTTTGTATATAAATTATATTAGGCATAATATTTCAATTAGGCTTTATTAGTTTATTAACAACATAATTTAAAAAGTTTGTTTAAACTATACTTCATTGAATAAATCACAATTGGCTAAATAAAAAATTTACTGATTTGAGATATCATAAAGATATCAGTCAGATAAGTGTATGAATACTGAAAAGTTTTAATTCTACGTATGTTTCTTAATTAGATAGCCAGCATATAAGATAACTTCCTTAGGCACTTACTTAAAATAACATAGAAAATAGTATATTTTCATGATTAAAATTTTTTATGTGATTTATAAAATATTGTATTATCGATTATTTTAAAATCTAAATGTATTATGTGATTTAACAAATTTAATAACAAGTGCATAATAAAATAACATAATTTCGATAGCAAAAATAATAACAAACAGTTGATGAGTTCATATGAAATAACAAATCATTTTAAAAATAAATAGTTAAGTAGAATAACATGATTAGTGAGTCAATAAATGAACTCACCTGGATTTCATTTTTCGATATCGATCAAAAGAACAATCTACACATTAAAAATACTATAAAAATATTAAAAATAGATTAATATGAATTTAGATAATTTTTAGGAATTTTTCTAATATTTATAACACACTAAAAAATAATTATAAAGTTAATTAATAGTAACGAGTCTGAAATTAGGAATTGAGTTTGGATCTATTTTATTGGGCTTATAAAATAGTGAATATTATTCTTAAGTTATTAGGGTTATTGGGTAATAAGCAAACTAGTTCTAAGATCAAATAGTTTAATCCAAAAAAAAAAAAGTTTATTCCCACTCTTTTGACAAAAGAGTGGGAATAAAAAAATATGGAAGGATGAAGGGGAACGCGTTCGTCTCTGACGAAATAGTGGCTCTGATGGCAGCGACTCCGATGGCTTCGACGGTGGCCTCGGAGAGATGAGAAGAAGAGAAAAATTTAGAGAAAGTTCTTTATGTATGAAATATGTTAAAAATGTAGGTTTATATAGGTTTCAAATTAAGTGTTTAGAATATGAAAGAGTCTCAACTTAATTTAGAGGGTTAATTTTTAGAATTAATAAGGAAAATTAAATTAGAGGTTTCATAATTGAATTATGAAGAATGTAAAAAGTTTAGGAGTTAGGAGAAAATTAAGAATTTTGGAGGTTATAGCAAGTGAAACGTCATATTTATAAATGTGCTTATTTATTTATTTATTTATTTAAGTTTGAAGAAATTTAAGGGTTATTACATTTATATGGGAATTGTTTGATTAGTACTTTTAAAGATTGACTGATAATGAAAATTAAAACCCCAGTTTCTATGATTTGGGGTTTGTTATGAAATATTTCGCATGTCATTCATGTGTGGGTGAGTAATTCGTGTGAGTGTAAGGAATAAGTTGTGACTGAGATCGATGATGTAGAAGCCGCCAATAGGTATGCTCCATTTTTTGTAAGGCTCGCACATGAGAGTCACCTCTATATTTTGATCCTTAAAAAAAAAAGACATTTAAAATTCAATTATGACATTATTATGTTTGGTAAAGAAATGAACATGGATCCAATTTTTCTAAATGACAAGGACACAAAACATTTAATAAGGTAAAATTTTGGCTGGAATTTTAAGTGTTGTTGAACCAACATGAGTAACGGTGAAACTTGTACTATCACCGATGATGACATCGTCTATGCCATCATACTTAGAATAAATTACCATATTGTTAAGGTCATTAGTTATATTGTGGAAGGCAGTCAAATCTAATCACTATTTGCGACTGTTATTTGGACCAAAGGTGGAGCAATGAGTCATAATATCTTGAGAAGATGTAAGAACTAAACGCATCTTTGCTATATGATTGCGGATGTCACATAGTTGGTATATGACATTGGTTCTTGTGGGCTTTACTAGAGTTGGCCATGTGAAAAAAAACATATTATGAATTTGAATGTCTGACTTTGAGGTTAGTTGAGAATTAGACTTATCTTTGTTGATTTGTTTTATTGGTAGAGATAACAGTGGCACCAATGTCAAATTCAAGATATTTGAAATAGTTTTCATGACTGACGAGCAAGTTATAAAAGTTATTCAAATGTGAACAACGTTTTACCGGGCATGGATTGAACCTGCAATGTCACAAAAATCCAAACTTAAACCATTAAGTACATTAAAAGTAAGATCATTATTCGAGAGTTTTTTTTTTTTTATCAATGATAGCCTATTTTTCGATATAAACTTTTATTTATTTGAAGTACTCAGTGACGGATTGGTGCCGTATTAAGATTGCTGGATATCCTCCTTCAACTACATAACACGAGTGTAAGAATGGCTAATGTAGAGATGTGTAAGGAATTTTCATGCTTTGTTGGTGGTGGAGTGGCTATTTGCGGCATCTTAGGTTAGGTGATGGTGTTGAAAACCGTATGCAAAATCAGTTTGTTCTAATATTATCAATGAACATAGTCGAATGATGAGTGACAATCGTTCCTCTTTTAGACATGCAAGGGTATTGACGTATCTAAGAAGATCATATACAATAAGGAGAGTTTTGAGTTGGACACGCTATAAAGAGAAGTTGGTTGGGGGCAAAAAGTAAAAAAAGTGATGGTGAATATGCCGGCAGAGGACTGAGATTACTCAATCATAGGATCATAAAATCTCATAAGAGAATGAGATTTTTATGATACTATATAGAAGGTATGATATTTGGTAGATATTTTTCTCAATATTTTTAATTGATATAATTATTTTATATACAAGAGAGTCATTATTATCAAGATTATAAGTTCTAATCAAGTGGGTACAAAATTAAAAAGACTATTATGACTACCAATTAATTATGCATTTATAAGTTAATAAATTAAAATTCAAAGTTAAAGTTAAATAAGATTTATTAGGGAGATAATTTTTAATTTGAAAGATGGAGGATAATTTATTTCCTTAACATATGGTTAATGTATTTGGGAAAAGGATTTTATGATTATGAATAATACTCACCAAATTCTTTCTTTTCTATTTTAATTTGTTTCATAAAAAGAAGTAAAGATTTAGTGATGGAAGTTTTTTTTCTATATTTTCCATTGTCTGTTTGATGAATTTAGGTGTGTTTATTTGCATGAAAGTAAAATGAAAATAGTAGAAATAAGACTAATTCTACTATTTCAAGTATTTGTTTGGTTAAGAAATAAGTTGAAAGTTACTTTTTAATTGATGAGGTGGCGCCTATGTGACATTTCATTTCCAAAACTTTCTTATTCATACTTTAGGATTTGAAGTGAGATAGAAAGTAATGGAAGAAGAAAAAAAATATTTTTTTATTTGCATGTGATCATTGCATTTCAATAATTATATCTTTATTCCTAACAAATAAATAAAATAATATAAAATATATTTCAGTTAATTAATTAAATAATACTCTTTTACTTCCTAACACTTTTTTTTCCTTCCAATTTATAGCAAATAAATACACGAAAAAAATTCTTCTTTTAGTTTAATTTTGAAAATTACTTTTCAATTTTTTTCTTACTTCCATTATTTCACACCCTTTGAGTTATAGAAATCGGGATATAGATTTGAAATAATTATCGTCAAATTTTATTTTAAAACAGGTTTTAAAATATTTTTATAAAATAATTAAATTATTTATAAATCTCATCTAACTATCTAACTATATTACTAAGCAAAGAAGTGAGAGAAAAAACATGGTTTGAAATTTAAAAAAATTATAAAAAAACAGAAAATTAGGATTGCCTCATCCTAATTTTTCTGAATTTTCAAAAAAATAAATAAATTTGTTTCAAACAAAAAAATAAGCACTCATCTAAAATATTAGGATAACTACTTTAATAATAACCACGCACTAACCCCTATCAATTTCTCTACATCAATTGGTTTTAAAACTAATTCTACACGTTTGTTTCACATTATCTCTCCAAAAGCTCAAGAAGAAATTAAAAAAAAAAACCTAACCTTTTGGATTTGGTTTGACCAAATTTAACAAATGGCATTCGGATTGAGCAAGATCATAAAGCAGGTTATTTATCTACATTAATTAAGGTATTATCTAAAAAAAAATTGCATTCCCATTCTTCTTTCAAAATAATATTTTATCATTATTTTTATCATCGACATATTACTGACTATTACATCATTTGTGTCAAAAAACAATAGGCTTTACATCATTTTTACTTCCATTTTTTTTGCTTTTCTCATTGTGTTCTAGACAGTTATAATGTCGTTCTATGCTCATAAATTTATTTTCCAATCTTATATTTTTTTCTATTTATTGCCATCCACTCAAGATTGGGAGAGTGATAACTTAATTTCAATAGGCCATGAGCATGGCAAATATGATTTTTCATTTGATTTGAAACATCGTAGCTTTAAGATTTTCTTTTTAATTGGATGGTACCAGATTGTAAATTTTTTTCTTAATTATTTATGAAATCAAAATTGAAAGTACATTAAATTTAAAAATTTATTCAAATATAAATTTCAATATTATGATTTTTTAGGTAATTTTGATATTTTTTGGGCCACTATCATGAATATTTCGCAATTGTGATGGACATCTATTTATAGCGGTCTAAAATTTTTTCTATTAAAAGTTTATATTAGTATAAATTACAGCATAATGTTATTTTTTTCGGATAAATTGTCTCTTTCTATATTACTAAGCAAAAGCAAAGAGAGAAAAATATCAATGTAGAAAATAAAAAATTTAAAAATTTTAGACAATTGGTTTGGGAAAAAAATAATTTTTTTTCAAGAAAATTGATTTTAAAATTTCATTAATATCAATTGGTTTGAGAGTATGTTGGCTTAAATGTTAAGAGTAAATGAGAAATTTACAGGCGGTGAAGGGAGTTTCTTCACCGTTGCTTAGGTGGCCCAATATAATTATTACCCGTATCGCCACTCAAAGGACAGTTAAGCGAGTTCTTTTATTTGCTACATTAAGTGGCGCCACATGTAATAATTATATCGGGCCACTTAAGTGGTGATGAAGAAACTCCCTTCACTGTCGGTAAATTTTCCGTTTGATAAATTTTCCGTTTTCTCAAACGTTAATAGAGTACTTTTCATTCATACATAATTTATAATATAGATTTTACATACCTTTCAATTTAGGCATTTATATAGGGACTTTTATTGATATTTTCTTTTGTTGTTAATTAACGATTTCTTGATGTTTATGTACAAACTATTTATTATTTTAAAAGGTAAATGATAATTTTGCTTCTTCATATTTCAAACCATGTTCTTCACTTTTTTCAAGGTTAAAAGGTTTTCATCAACATTCTTTTTTAACAAAATGTTCGCATTCTTTTTGTTTCAATCTTTTAACAAATAATGACCTAACTTAATTAAAAAGTTTTTGAGACTTTAGATCTTTGACACTCTATTTTAAAGTTATTATGAAATTTCAAAAGTCAATGCATTTATCTAAACAATGCATATTTTAGATTAAATGCATATATATATATATATATATATATATATATATATATATATATATATATATATATATATATATATATATATATAATGCTTATTTTACATATCATTTTCATATTTTTCATATGTAAGACCTTACTCTAAGATTTAAAAGTAGATAAAAAAAATGATACTTACTTTCAAGATAAATTATATGATTTTACTGGAATTTATGCAATAATTAAACTTTATTTAAATATTTTATATGAATGTTATGACTTGAGAAGCTATAAATAAAATTAAATTTCATAGGTAGGAAAAAAGAAATATTAGGATGAATATCTAACTTCCACACAAAAGAAAATATAAATGTAAAATAGTAATCCTAGGATAAGCATGAAAGAGTTATGTATATTTTAATGTTATAATTTTAAAAAATATATATTTTTGAAAGCAAAATAAGATAAATAAGTAGTTAGATTAATATTATAAATTGATTAAGAAAACATTTAATTTGAAATGAGTTTCAGTATTCTAATTTTGTTTTACTTATTCGCATATAGCATATATAACATATATTTATATATATTTATTTGTAATAAAATAAAAGAATAAACTTTTAAATTTTCCTTCTAAAAAATAAGCACATCCAAATATTTCAAAGCATTATACTGGTTTTTTACTTGTATCTAATAATCCTATAACATAGTTTCAAATTGGACACGACACGACTTGAAGTTAATGTCGGATACAAACAGCCCCATTAGTTTCATGCCACCGTTCGGAAGGAAAAAAAAAATAGAAGGAGAGTTACTAGATACGCCCATATATATTTTTTTAGTGAGTCTAAGAGGAGGAGAAATTATTTTTTTTTCTGACTTTTGGATTCACTAAGGAAATCATGGGGCGCATCTAGTAACTCTCAAAAAGAAGTCACGCGTGGACACGCTCCCGTCGTCCCGGAAACCCAAACGGTTGATCGTCCTTTCACGCCTCTCCCTTTTCCAATCCTTTCCACGCTTTTCCCTCCTCATCTCCCGATCCCTCGTCTAAGTCCTTCTCCCTCTCGTCAACCGCCCCTAAAAAAAAAAGAAAACCCTAGAAATCCCAAATCCTCAGTTCTCCCATTCTAAATATTTAAGATCGTCAGCTTTCAAATTCCGAGTCTAGGGTTTAGAATCGCCGGAAAAGATCGGACCGGACCGGACCTTTACGTCGCTCCTGCAGCAATGCCGCCGATCGTATCCTCTTCAAAGGCGCTGGCAAGGCTGTTGTCCGGCAGAAATCGAGCGTTGGATTTGAGAAGCGGATTGGGATTTTTGCGGCGATCTTCGAGGGGTTTGGGGAAATCTGAGCGATTCGCTCAAAGTCGGTGGTTTAGTAGTATTGCTCGGATTGGGAATCCGAGCGTTGATTCTTTGGGTGATGGTGGGAAGGAGGTTGGCCCGTCTGTTGGGAGTTTGCACAGTAAAAATCAATGCAGGTGGTTCTTAGGGGTTGGAGATGGTCAAGAAGAAGATGTTCTGTCAAAGACTTACGAAGAAAGGAGAGTTATGGGGTACGTTATTTCAAATTTTGATCATAGTTCGAATTCAATGGTGAATATTGCATATACGATTCTGCTTGCTGATATTCATGTGTCCATATGCTCAAAATATTTGATTTTTAAATTAATATGCTGTGATTCTCTTAAACTTCAAAGACGAAGAATTAGGAATTGTTGTTCATATAATTTAAAGTTATATTGTCACTAGGTATTGGAATTATCTGTAATAGTCTAATCTTCAGCCATGCAATCATGGTGGCGTTTCTGTTTCAAGGCACCATTATATCGTTCTTGATTCATTACATTTTAATATGGTCTACTATTTCAAATTTCACGTATCATGCTTACAGTTAATGCTATGATCAGGTACTCTCCAGAACAATTGTTTGATGTAGTTGCAGCTGTTGATTTATACGAGGGTTTTGTTCCATGGTGTCAAAGGTCGCAGATTATAAGAAAAAATAGTGATGGGTCATTTGATGCTGAACTAGAAATCGGTTTCAAGTTTTTGGTTGAAAGCTACATCTCCCATGTTGAAATGAAGAAACCAAACTATATAAAGGTGCATTTTCCCCCCAATTAATAGATTGAACAATATGGCTATGTATCAAATATCAACATGTCATTACAGGTTTTTTCTTCAACTTTTTTGAACTTTCCTTTTCATCTCCTTTATCACTATAAGAGGCACTGGCTCTGAGAACTGGATGAAATCACAGCTATTGTGATCCTATAATATTTTATTAGTAAGTTATGTAATAACACTGGATAGTAATACATGGAGAAGGGACATTAGGCTGAAAAAGATGTGCACATATGAGATGGTTTTTGAGAAATCATTGGGTAAGCAAGGGAAGATTACTACTTTTAAGTGGAAACAAATAGTTTCATGCCTTTAGATATTACAATCCGACATCAGTCATACTGTTCTAGCACATAGGTTTATTACACTATCTCCACAACAAGCAAGAAGATAAAATAAACTGAAAAACAGTTATGTCTAGCTCAGCGTTACAACATCTGCTTTAAATATTTAACTTAAATAGCCAATTAGCTTCATGGTAGGAGGAACATAGCTAAATATGAGCAAGTGAAGCACGTGATATATCAAGGTGTTTAGCGAGCCCTGAGAATGTTCTACTCATTAATTCTCCAAGAGTAGGTGCTAGCGTTGTTCGCTAACTGTTTGTATCCTTTTGGGTTTCTTTCTTTTGTTCATTTGAGGCTCATGCTTGGCTTAGTTTAGACATACTTGGGCTCCTCAGCAGCTCAACCTAAATTATACACATAATAACTACCACCATGCAGTTTGCTTTTGTTAAATATACTTAGGAAGAACACATGACCTTTTTGTGTTATCTTGTTAATCTTTCTCGAATAGCTCTAGTTCTTGGTTGCTCCCTTACACTAAACAACGTAACTGTTTCATTGCTCCCACCTACTGTTTCTTGTAATATTCCAGTTGTTGTAGCTCTAGGTTTTTCAAGCAAGGAGAGGTCACAGGTTCATGAATTCTTGACGTGGCCTATTTGACGCAGGACAAAAGCCAAATTAGGATTTATTTGTAGGAATTGGGGATTTAGATGGATTTAGGAAAGAATAAATTAGGGTTTTATAGGAATTTGGGGAAATTGGGGAAAATAAAATATAAAGATTAATTTTGGCCCCGCACCGAGGTGATTTCTCACCAATTCTCAACAAATCCATGATGAAATTTTTTGTTTAGCACATCATCATACTAAGAACAAACATGGTTTTACGTTTCATCACCTGATTCTATTTGAAAATTTTACTTACAAGCCTAAAATCTAGTAAAATCCATAATAATAAAATAGAAGTTTTTCAGCAATAGAACCTTAATCAAATAAAATATCTAATCAGATTTGACCTTTATTATCTCCATCAATTCTCCTTTTTAGCATTTATCTCCGATAAATGCAATGATAAGAAATGTCAAATGTGTTTGAGTTGAACTGGTCATCATCGCTGCACGAAGCATCTAAATCCGGTCATGGTGGAGGTCGAGAAATTGTTGCTCGAGTATCGAGTCTGAACTAAAACAATTTAGGTGAAACTGACCTTTATGTCGAATCAAATTCACATAATAGTTCTGGAGAGACACTTTCAGTGGAAATAACTCCAATGATCCTCATTGAAAGTCGAGCTAATATAAGGATCTCATGAAGTATCTAGGCCGTAGGTGATAGAAGCGATCATCATTGAAACTTTATAGAAATTAACAAGTGGAAACCCACACAATGCTTGGTAATATTAGAATTCATATATTATGGAGAGGGTGGAGTTTTTGTTATCTATTTTCTTTTTTCTTTTTTCTAAAGTTAGTACTTATAAGGCATATTCTGATATTATGAAAGTCCCAATTTTTTTCCTATTTTTGATTTTTTTTTTGTTTTTCTAAATTGGAATTTTCTTTCCTTCTTACTTAGTAATATACTAACTACTAAGATTATTTGTAGAAGACATAAAAAGATTATTTGTAAAAGACAAAAGAAAAATATAAATAAATTAAAATTAAGTTAAGTTTAAATGATTCTCCTTCTTTTAGAGGATGTTTGGTTGGTTGAAAATAGAGCTGCATATAACAACTATAGTAGTTAATTATTTTTGTTAATTTGACTTTAAAGTTTTTTACCACTTATCACTCATAATTTTGGTCATTACTTCCGTATTGAACAAACATATTTAAAGAATATTTAAAATTTAGTTATATTTATTAAAACAAAGTTAGGAAAATATATATTGGTCATATATATCAAAATCAGAAATATAAATTTAAAATTAACGTCTGTATTGTTTTCAAATATATATAAACAATAATATGCTACAAACACTAATTAAAATCAAAGAATATCCGGGGAAAGAGGATAAATAGGAAGATGAAGATGTAGGAAGTAACTATCTCCATCCTCCATATAACTAATCCCATTTTTATCTCAATCTTTTTTTTTTAATCTTTAGTGTGCCAACCGTTTTTTTAAAATATAATTTAGAAATACTAAAATTTTTAAAAATTAGAAAAAGCCTAGCCAAATTTTCTCCTTTTTTTAAAATTATTTATTTTTTAAATTAGAAATCTTCTCTCTCATCTTTTCTTAGTAATATAGTAAGATATGTTAAACATGTAATTTCCTCACAATTCTTAGAGGAAACCTTCAAGGAAAACCGAAGCTATTACCTTATTATCGACAACAAAATGTTGCAAGATAATATTGTGGATATGCTACAAATTTGTATAATTCTAAATTACTATATGTCTATTTCATCATGCATAATAGGCAATTATATTGTAATAGACTTATTTGGTAGAACTCCTAAAATGAGGGCTAAGAGGGTGTGTATCAACTAATGAACCTTGGGAGAAAACTCGTTTTATATATTAGAAAATAAAATATTATAAGTAACCTGCCAAACCATAGGAAGGAATTTTAAAGACTCACTAGTAGCAACGCTAATATCAAATATCTTAAGTTTGGCCTCTTCCTCAATCCTACTCAGAAAGTGTACTATGCTCCATTATAGCATCGTGAACATCACTAGTACTCTCCTTATAAATATGGATCTCAGTAGTTGTATGTGTGTTAGACTCTTTCTAACTCATTAACTATAGTACTGGTAACCACATAAGGTATGAGAGTATTCGTAAGAAGAATAAGCGTATTGGATTCAAATATTGGATCATCAACGATACTAGTTCTATCTTCAAGAACATATGCACTCTTAATAATTCTCAAATCGTCAATATGATCAATATATACGATATCTATATGAGTTTTTGAGCGGCATCGTAGTTATAATGTCAAAATTCACTATACTTAGAACACTTGATCGGGGCATACTAAGAGACAAATGTCTGTGTTCTTTACACTTGGAGCATTACGTTCTAACATCCAGAGTGAATCTTCTAACTTATCAATGAGATGTTTTCTATAATATGGAAGAAGATACTCTTCTATAAGTTTATTTTCTATATAACAACAACTAAGCCTTTTATCCCAAGTACTTTGGGTAGGCTACATGAACCAAAAAAGAATCATGCCGGATAAGTTTATTTTCTATCTCTTCCACAAATCTATAGGTTTTCTATTGCATGCCTCACAAACTATCTCCAATGAAATCTAAAAACTTTTGTCTTGTGCCAATAATTTTATCCCAGCAAACTGAAAATTGTGCCTATTAGACATCTCATGGATTTCTCATAACAATGGAAGTAGCACTCAATCTCAACCAACCAATCAAAAAGATATGGGGAGAGGAATAACCATCAACTATAGGATTTTTAAACTTAAAAACTTTTCTTCGAATGTCTCTCGAACAACACATAAATTATACGCATAATTAGACTTATTTGATCCTAGATGAAGACTAAATCGTGTGGTAAAAGAAGACATGTTTATAACATTAACCAAATATGCAGATGATGTCATGATATTGCAAAATTCTAGACTTAAGCAAACTAATGCATACACTAAATGATCAATTAAAATCTCCAAATAGCTCAACTGCTAAATATGCAAATGATATATAATCCTAACTTGATGAAAAATAGCAAATAATTATGCGAATAACTAAAGAGAAACAATTAACCATGTATTTAACAAATAATTGCAATTAATAATATTTTCAAAAAATTTAGTAATTGAAAATTCAGTTTTAAATCAGATTTCACATGAGGATGAGTAGTTTACGTCCAAACGTAGGATCATGTAGAATTCTTCAAAAAAAAAATTCATAATGAGAGCTGATAATTATGTACTGAAATCCTTGAATAGTTTTAGCAGGTGCTGGATGTGATTGGAAGATGACTGTTTCAAATTGATTTGAATTGGACTTGAAGCGGGTTCTAATTCACAAAATTAGCTTTAACAACCTATTTTCTGCATAATGGGTCTTCCAAACACTATTTTGTCTACACTGCCATATGGATTAAACATAAACCTGAACTCGAATCGGGTGTGGAGTTGATTTGAGTCGGATTGGAGTTGGACACGAAGAGGGAGGGATCCAGTTGAGATTGGATCTGACTTAAGACGATTTGGGTAATTATTGAATGAACTGATGGTTGGATAAATGATGATGGTGGAATAGTTGGATTGGAGAGGTTTGATTTGATTGGCAGCAATAGGACATCGGTGATCGGAAGATGATGCAAGTGGTGATGGTGGTTGATCGGTGAGGGAGCGAAGGCTTGATGACATGTTATAGATTTGGTGGTTTCGTCAACTGACCAGGACATCTTTAGCCGTGGTGAGTGGCCTATTTGGAGATGTCGCAACTACTTCTAGTGCTTGAAATTCTTAAGCCGAATATCTGACCATGAGACAGCTCATTAGCATGTTTCATCTGGAACTAAGAGAAGCAAGAATAGTCCAAATGTGAATGTTCTTTTATAAACTAGTGATAGGAGATTTTCTTTTGGCGTGGAGTGCTTTTGGACAAAACATATTTGACCTAGGGCACTCTTGCAACATTTTATGAATATCTTTATCTTAGTTCCAAAATTTTAACTGAGCATGATTTTACTGCCTAATGTGTTACACTGTAGATATGTTTAACCTTGATTCTATCTTTCCTGGCAGAATTCTATCATGTTTATGATTTAGCTTAATTCGGTCTCTCATTCGTTACCTCCCTTCACACCCCATTGACATTTTCTTTCTTTTGACCATATTAATCTCCTCCGTCAAAATCATGTCCTCAATTCCAACCCCATTTGAGGAAGAAAGGGAAAACCTCACTGTCTGCCACATCCTCAGCCATCAAATAGCTTTTGTATTTCTTCTATCTTGCATTCCTTTTAAGTCTTTTTTCCCCATTTTATTACCTCCATGGTGTTTGCTGCTGTTATAATCAAGTAGGTTGAATACCGAAGCAACTAAATACAGCAGATCAAGTGGGCAATCATACAAAGAGGAAATAAGAATAATTCTTTACAATGTCACTAGAATATACAACTCCAGTTTGTGGATTGGTCAATTACTCGGTTATTGAAGTCTCCAAATATTTAATATTTTTATTTATTTATGATGAATAGAAATATCAACAAGATGGGCAACCTTTATGACAAACTTGTTCGATCCACTGTATGAATCATTTTTGCTATTCAGCTCTATCAAGGGTCACCAACTCTATTGGGATTGGCTGCATGAACTCATTGATTGTCGTCTATCTTATTTCAAAGGAATAATCAGCCTGTTAACTTTGATGACTCACTGTCCCTTGCGGCTCAAAGAATGCATGCTTTCCCCTTATTTGTTCTGGTAGAGGTTTGCGATGTTCTACTATTTGCAAGGAAAAAAGAATGTCTTTTCCAGAACCATTGTATTTTGTGTAGCCAGCTCAAACTAGAAAGCTTGGAATCCTGCTAGCTTGATCACTGTCGTCATTTAATCTTTCCCGGTTAATTGCTTGATATTTTGTTAAGTTACTGCTACATTCAACTTGAAAGAGCTGTGATGCACAGTTTTTTGGGCACTTGCCATACAGCACTTGTTTCATTCAAACAGGTGTGCCTGTTAGACTCGGTGAACTCAGATATTTAATTTTGATCTGGCTGGAGTATTTGGTGGCTAATGTCTAATATGGAGTATTTGGCAGCTAATGTCTAATATGATTCAGTGCTATTTTTATTGTATAACTGTAGGGACAGCGAAGCAAGGATACAACTTGACTCGCTGACTGCTTATAACTGGCCATCTAGGTGGCTGACTAAGTGGTCATAATTTTCTTATTGAAGGACAAGCTAGATTCATAGAAGTAAACTCTTAAGGTTATCATTATCCAGAGGGATGGAATATCTTCTTTTCTTAATGATGATATTTTTAAAATACCATATCTGTTTAGTACTTAACAAGCAAAAGCATGATCATGTTTTTTCTTTTTTTCCATGCTAGAATGGACTACTAGGTAGACCAGGAAAGAGAGTGTGCATATTGTTCTAGAAGGGCCAAGTTAAATGTCTTTGAGTCTTGTCAAGTTGAACAGTTTGACTGTTTATGGTAGAAGTCGTTTTAGATAAAGTGTGCATGCCTCTAACAAATAACTAAGCACGGCATGGCCGACTTAAAGAGTATATTTCTTGGTGATCAGCATTAATATTTTTCCCTGCTCTTTTTACATGAAAGCTTTTAAGTTACTGATAGCGGTCAGTCATCTTACCCAAATCTACATGGGGACATAATGTATCCCATTCTTTATATGTCAAGACTTTGAAGGTTTACGTGCCATGCAATTTCTTTTACATGTGGCATACTTTCTTTTTTTTGCAGACAACTGCATCAGAAAGTGGTCTTTTTGACCATTTGATCAACATTTGGGAATTTAATCCTGGTCCTGTACCGGGTACCTGTGACCTTTATTTCTTGGTGGATTTCAAATTTCAGTCACCGCTATATCGTCAGGTAAATGCACATTTCTTATTTCTTTTGTTTTCTATTCTGTTGAGCATCTTTGAGTCACACTTATTCCAAGCTCAAATGTCACTATTATTTTTATAGTATTTCTGATCCTTGCATTCCTATTGAACCTCCTTTTGTCTCTGAAGGACCTCATAGAAGGTTTGACATGAAATGGATGCTATATAACGGTTAGTTTGTATTTAGTAATTTTTGCTTCTTTCTTGGGAACAACCGGCTGCTTCTATAATTAGGTTAATGTCCCTGCTGTAACTGATTTGCGGATCGCAATTAGATCCATATTTCTTTGTGTTATTGTTGGAGAAGTAGTCAGAAAGAGGTGGTTTGTCCATTTTTCACGCATCTTGATCTATGAGGAATGTTTTTTAAAACTGGTGATAAAAAAATTGTCCACCTTCATTGCTGCAAGGGTTTTAAGTCCACAATTTTCTCATCATGTCTGTTCTTCGTTTTCTGTTTATTAAAATTCTAATGTGGTGGGGTGGGCAGAGATTTCACTTGTTATTTCTCTTTATAAGGAATTGAACTGTTGAGCAAAATTTTTGAGTCTTAGTAGCTATTAGCTTGGTAATGCATCTTCTCTGCGATATGGATTGATACTATGTGCTATCTTCATTTTGCATTGTTTTATGACTTTTCTTCAGAATGAATGATCCTTTACACACATACACTACAAATAAAAAATCAACTAAGCAGAAGCTCAAATTTACTTCTTTTTAAAATGGATTTGGATGTTGGAAGATTCCTCACCATCTAATTAATTCAGTTAGGATAGTAACATGATAGATTAACTACTCTTCATCATTAACTCCTCCCACAACCTGATAGCTTAATTCTGTTGCTAGTATGGTATTGAGCATATGGGGGCATCATGGGCTCAAACTTCGTTGTAAAGAAGCTAGGGGGTCAATTTCAGTACCAATGCTAAGATTCCTAACCTTGTAGGCAGGAAAGAGATTTGTTGTATTCCAGTCTGCTCATATCTGTTTGCTTATTACTTGCTTATGAATGTTATTATCAGCAAGCTTTCAGATTTGCCACTCACATGGCCTTGGGTTGTGGTGGATCCAAGATGAGGGTACGATGGTTGAGGAATCCTTCGTTGTGATCATTTTTGCTATTTAAGATTAGTCATTCATAGAGATTGTGAGGTTGAAAAAGGTTTAATGCATAGAATCAAAGCTGGATAGTGGAAGTGGAGGAATTGCTTTGGGGATGTCATGCTATCATAGAATAATAATGAAATTGAAGCGGAAATTCTATGGGCAATTAAGAAACAAGACCATGATAATACTAGTATGAATGAGTGGAAGTATACTAAGAAATTGGACTAGGATGAGTGTGTTTATAACGAATTAGAGGTTGATCCTGTTGAGATAGAATAAAGATAAAAAATCAATCAGGTTAAATTAAAAAGAGGGTATCCATAATTTGATTTTTTATTTCAAAATGGGCACATCAATTTTTTTTTTTTTTGGGTTAAAATGGATATCCAGAGGCTTTTGAGACCTAACTACGATTAGCAGTATAAAAAATAAAGATGTGATGTAGCTTTTTTCCCCGTACTTATATCTGGACCAATGTTTAAAATAGCGATAACGGTAACGTAACGTTTTGCTTCTGTTAGGTTATGTAGCATATAGCGTAACGCATAACGTAGGTTATGTAATTTCCAATTTATTTAATAAAATAAATATAAAACTATATAAAATAATTTTTATGAATTGAAAAATAAATTTAAAATATCTAAAAAAAAAATATAAAACAATTTTCTAATACATAATCTATCATAATTTTATATTAAGTATAACAATAATTTTCGCATTTATCTTTATAAATTATATTAAGTCTGCAATTATAATTCCAGTCATCATTTAAACATGAAAGTAATATTTTATTTTTTTATTTCAATTTCAGTTATTATTATTGTTGTAATTTATATTTTATAATATTCAATTTCTCTTATTTGTAATTGTTGATTTTAGTTCAATTAAAAATTCAATAGAATCAACAAGTAAGATATTTCAGAAAACAAAGAGGAATTACAATAAGTGAATAAGGAAACAATCACAAATTAACAATTTAGCAATTCCACAAGCCAACAACTAATCAAGTAAGAAAATTACAGCAATTCGCTAATAATCAAAATAATAATTAACAACAATATATAGATTACTAAAAAATAATTGTAAATAACGCAACATAACGTAATTTAATGTAACGTTACGTAATATAGTGTAAAATAACATAAAAAACGTACTTTATGGTGCATTGAGTTATTTCTAGCTGTTATGTAGCGCTGGGGCTCCGTTAGGTTACGTAACGCAATATAACAGGTTTCATAACGCGTTATTTTCAACATTGATCTGGACCTTCCTAGACCCAATTACAATTAGCTTTTTTTTTTTCATAAAATATGGTGGAAGTTTCTCCTTGTTTCTTGTCGTCAGACTGGTCCTGGTCGATATCGACTTAGCTACTAATCTTCTAGATATGATGTGAATTCCTAAATAATAATAAGTTTGATTTCTTATTCCTGGTAAGCCCTTTGATTTCTAATTAAGATTTAATTTAGTGAAATGTTTTTTGTAATTTATGGTTGTCACGCTTTCAGAGATTCTTAACAGAGGGTAACTTTATTACTAGTGAAATGTTAGGGCTTTGTTAAATTCATATCTCAAACAAAGATGCCTTGTTTAGTATTAATTGTGCTCAATTAGCATAATAATGAGTTTGTTTGCTTCATATAGTATGACTATCACCTTGTTAGTTCCTAAAGATTGGGTAGTATAGTCTTTGATTCCCAAAGCATAAGCTTTGGCTACATAGAATGCCAATGGTGGATTACTTGAATAGTAAATGTTTGGAATTTGAGGACTTTGAGGGAGAAATTCGGAAATATGACATGAATGTTGGGTTCGGTTGAAGATTAAGACTGGATATGGTGATGGATTTTAAGAAGTGGAGGATGTCGGCATATTTGTCCAAAATGAAGGCACGTGCAGGTCATGTGCTTATTTCAACCCAGAAAGTTAATATAGTACCCCATATTGCTAACAACCACAAACCTTGGGTACCAATTTTGGTCCCACCAAAAAAAAAAAAGCTTTTGGGTATCCATTTTGAATTTTTTTTTTTTTTTTAATTTCTGGATACAAATTTTGTAATTTACACAATAGAATGGATGGTTTGGGCATTCAATGGAGGCTAGTACGTGTGCTAAGGGAGGTGATGGGGTTTGTTAATGGAGTACTATGGACTGAAGGTAAGGCATGAGAGAACTTGGATTGACTTTGACGCAATTATAAAGGACTTGGAGATGACCATTATTACAAGACAAAGATTCACGTAGCTGACTCCATATTTTCGTAATAAAGGCATTGTTATTGGTGTTGCACTTGCTGGTATAATGTAACAGTACTACACGTGGTGATTGTGCCAAAAACTTAGGATAAAGTTTTAAACTTGAAATTGTGAACCCTAAATATGTTCTCTCAGATAGATGTCTAGAGCATGTAGATATGATAATATTATGCTATTATTGTATCCTTTGAGATTTAATTAGGAAAGAGAAAATTATGCTCTTTCCATTAAGCTTAAAAATTTTGATCCTTCATGCCTAAATGAATAATATGTTAGAAACTTTAGGTTACATCCTAAGCACTTCTAAGGCTTGCTTGGCGGTTAAGGAGTGGGATCGGCTTATGGTAGTGTTCAAATCCAAGAACGGGGAACATCGAGCGGTTAGGATTATTTAGGATTTATTATTTAGATTTTATTAGATTTTACTGAGATTTAGTAGATTTTTGTTTTATTTTAATTATGCATGAGGTGCATGTATTTTGGACCGTGTATAACCATGTATGTATTGAACTATTAGTTTATTAGAATTTGGTGAATTATTAGTTGAGAGATTTGTTTCTTTGAGAACATGTAAGTTGCTATTCCTAAGGCTAACTCTTTTGTGTGCGATATGTGAGAATGAGCGTGTGATTCGTGTAGTTGTGAGACCCACATCCATTATTTATCTTCTAGCAAATCCTAATTATTCTTCAAATCAACAAAACAAAATCCTAAATCCGGTTACGTGCTGTGTGGCCATTATTCAAGGAAAAAAATATAAAATATCCTAAACAACATAATAAGAGGATAATCCTTAAATTATCAAATAAAATCTTATTTAACTTTGATATGTAATAATTAATATTGATTATTCTCCCATGAACTAGATAAGTTACTCATTAATCAATTATTTTAAAATTTGTGTATCCTTTTGTGTTGTCTTTATGTATTTTCTTACATTTATTTTGCTCCTTGCCCGGACGAGAGGTCATTAGGCTTTATGTATTGGTTAGTGAGGCGAAAATAAAATAATTGTAGAAAAGAGGCCTAAACAGAGAAAAAGGCTTTGCCAAGACCTGAATCTGAGCTGATTAAACAACCAATCCTCAACCTTTACCTCACCACTTATGCTGAACTTCACTAGTGATATTTTCATCTTGACAGATTTTTATCTACATACTATTATGTAAACACATTTAAATGCGAAGTAAAGAACTGTGTGGGTGTCCTCCATCCCCACTAGGTGTGTAGAGTTGGCCTGTTGCAGGTAAGGTTGCAGGTTCAGAGGTGGGGTGGGGTATTGCGATTGAATTAGTTTGGTATGCATCACCAGCCCTTATCAGATAACTTAAGCTCTTACATAAACAACTGCAATGAAACCTATAACTAGTTTAGTTTGAATAATAATTTCGGGGATGAGAGGAATGCTCATGGTACACTTAATTTGTTAAATTGATGTTAATTATAAACTCTTACAATGTATTATGTGAATGTTGGAAGAATAGATAACTTAGTGTATCTATACCCAGCAATCTGTATTTTCTTCCTATTCAATATTATCTGTATAAGTGTATGCTCCTGGAATTCCTTGCTTGATGTTGTTATAAAATTTTAAGTTAGAGAATTTGCTAATAATTCCAATATGGGGATATAGAATTCTTTCTTTCACAATATATTCCCAAAGTCAATAGTTGCCAAGACAGATTGATGAACTTTACAGCATTTCAGATTGAGTGCAACTACACCGTCAGTATGTGAAGCAGAAAATTATTGGAAAGAAGCGAAGTAATTTGATAATGAAAAATGTATTTTTTGAATTATGTATTCCTCTCAGGTGGAATTAGGTTATTAGAAAACTAGATATAAAAGTAAGAAGACTAGATATATTGGGAGATGAAAAAGAAGAATGGAAAGAAGAGAGAAGGAAAAATATCAAAACTCAAATCATTTTACAAAGTATTTATCAATCCAACCACTTTGCAAAAATAAAGTTTTTGTCTGTGTAGCTTTTATGAAGACGAGGCTTGTTATATTCACATGGTTACTGTTCATGTGAACAGTAAATACCTTGATGTTCACATGAGCATTAACCATGCGAATATAAGGTTTGAGTAATGTTATAGAAGATACAAGGCTTGATTGGTGGACACTAAATCACTGTGAATTTTGATGTCACAGAACGGTTATTGGCAAGAATCTATGAAGTGTGAATCTGTGAGTGGTGGTGTTTGTTGTTTGATAGTTGTGTCAAGGATGAGGGTAATTTTGGTATTAAGAAGGAAATGAATGATCTAATGTTCGGGTGATGGTGATGGCACTGAATCACTTGGTAAATTTTGATGTCATAAAGATGGTTTTGGCAAGAGTTTGTGGAGTTAATAACAGTGACACTAACACCAGTGGTGTTATGTTTATTGATAATTATGTATATCAGTAAGGAGAGTGTGTCAATGATTGTGATGGGGTAGATTAGTAGATGATGGTGATGTCAACCATGTTAAATGCACAAGAAAGGAAGAAAATGAGATTCAAGGAGAAAAACCTCAAAACTTAAATGAGATCCAAGGAGAAAAACCTCAATACTTAAATTATTTATTAATCTTATTACCAAATTAATTTCGAAGAGTAGACCTTATCCCTTTATGTAGGTCCCCCAAAAGAATAAGTAGAAATTTTGGAAAGATGCCCAAAAAGACAATACTGATATTTGTATGGTGGTTACTCTCCTGGACAGTAAGCACTATAAAAACATGACATATTTTGCTGGATCGCATATAGACTCATAAGCTGATCTAAATTGCAAATCTCATCTAGTAGCATAACCTAAACGAACTGTAAGTAAGAATCGCTTGGCTCATTCTCTCTGTACTGCCGTTTACATTACTTTCAGGGAGTATTATGTTAGGGGTGATTCTTTGACATAACTGTATACTATTATGTCATTAGATGCATGAGATGAATTCTAGGTTTCAAACACAAATAGATCATTGACGCATAAAGTTTGAAAATAGATAGTCAGGGCTATTCCCCTTTATGTTTATCTGTACTCTAGATGCCTTTCTAAGATTTGAGAGAACCGAGTAAAAGTTGGATCTTTGAAGATTTTACCAAACAATTTTGGTTTTTAACATTAGGATCTGGGAGAGACTGTTATTACATCAGCAAATAAATTTGCTATTAACAAACTTGGAATAGAAGAAGGATGCTTGTTAGTTATACCTTATCTTGTCCCTAGAAATTTGGTATTTAGATATAACTCTGTGATAATATATCACTATGTTATTTGCTCCAAACCTTCGACTTGACAAAGTCTACGTAGTGGTATGCGTAACTCCCCCATTCTCAAATTATGAATCATATGAATTTTGACATAGCAAATACAGTTTGTTGTGGTAACATTATGATATCACATGGTGGAGGTATGCGGGACCATCAGACAGCTCTTTATGGAGTTTGTGAATGTACAGAATCATTGTGGTATGGCCTATAAAATTCTGAACTACCTTTATTACGTTCTTAAGGGTATGCTATGTGGACAGTTGACATTGATGATTCTGAAGCTTAATGTTGGTAAGTTTGTGCTCCAGGAACCTCATTCCTTGAAAATTTATCAAGCAGAACAGGTCTGATTATAATCTATAATGGCATAAGGCTACTAGTACTTGGGGAATTAAGTCTCACTGTGATGGTAAAGACAGACATGAAGACATGTTCTTTTTATTATTCTTTTAGAGTTTGCAATTATGCATTAGGTATGGACTATTAATTTTAACCCATTAGAAAGTCTGTAGACCTAATCGCCAGGAACCACCATCTTGAGCTGCATAGAGTTTTAGAGAGGGAGGGAGATGGAGTTTGTGCAATGTGATTAATTACTACCTCTTGAGGACTAATCTACATGATAACTTAAGGAAGGTATGGACTATTGATTTTAACACATTAGAAACTCTGTAGTTCTAATAGCCAGGAACCACCATCTTGAGCTGCATAGAGTTTTAGAGAGGGAGGGAGGTGGAGTTTATGCAACGTGATTAATTACGACCTCTTGAGGACTAATCTACATGATAACTGAAGGAAAAGCTGTTGTATTGTGGCAATCTGGCTTGATCCTTGAAAACATTTGTGTTCACACTTGTGTGCATGACATTTTATGCAATTCCCTTCCCTTGAGTATGATGAACCTGAGCTTTTTAATATGTATATCTAGTGAAAAATTGAACTGAAAGGTTAGCCTCCATTTAAAGGAGGCTCAAACTTCAAGCTACAGTTGTCTTGAGAAGGCGAATAAGGAGAAATATATGGGAAACCTATCAAAAATATTAGGTACACATCGAATATTACCGTAATATGGATTCCATTAGGAATTGTTATCAAATTAATATAGTTATGGTGGAATTGGGAACCTAGTGGCAAACTGAAGGACCAGTGAGAGTTTACCTGGTAAACCAGTTTGGACTCCTAAGAGAAAACATAGGGATTGTAAAAGCCAAAAGGAGAATTTGATAAGGTTTCTCAAGAGGACGTGGTAGGGATTTGTATAAGAAGATATTGCTTAAATACTTGACGTGTATTTGGAAAATATCAATGCTATACATGAGAGGTCGAGATAGAGAATTCAAGAAAGTTTTGAATTTAAACATATATTAAAGTGTATCAATTTATATTTTAAAGAATAACATTTATAGTATATGCATGGTAATGCAAATGGGTTTTCAGTATTCCCACCTTTTCTAGGTTCCAACAAAAAATCTCACCTGTCATATTTCTTCCCAAGTATTATCAGCAGCTTTCTTCTGCCAGCAGAACTCTCTCATAATTGTTGCTAAAACATGCAACATGTGCAAACAGCTTTGGGACACCTAGAAGGGATGTTAATGCCTCCTTTGGGGCACCTAGAAGGGATGTTAACTTAATGCCTCCACAGGAAGGGGTTCCCTAACGAATTACTTGGTTAAGATTAAGCTTGATATTGGTTATTGGTGGTCCTGTTGTTTGTTGATTCAGCGATGGGTTGTATATGCTCAACTTTTATCTGATAGTCACAATCGAACGTGCAAGAATTTTGTTGAGGACATCCTTATCGGAGCCCTCTATAAGTTGTGAACATATAGGAATTTTAACTAGGACTTCCTGATAAAAACCCTCTCTAAGTTGTAACAAATCCTTTTGCAAAGAACATCTAGGATTTGATGGTATAGGATGGGGAGGCACCGGAGGTCAGTTGATGTTTGTTTAATCTTTGTGTTGTCCTAGTTATGCTTTAAAAAAAGTTCTTTTGTATTCATAGTCAGTAGTCAGGAATCACATCTGTGATTTCTTATTTTTCATCTATTGTATGTGACCTCCTGATGACTGAAGGCACTCCTATATTAACAATTGGCGACTTAGGTGCACTATCTTTGATTTAGCAGAGGGATCCAGTTTCTGTGCCATCTTCTGGTCTTAGCATATTATTGATATGCAGTCTTATTATATTTTACTGATTTTGGTTTGTCCCATATGGTGCAATTTGCTTGGAGTGATTTAATTTCTCGTCTCTGTTTAACTTGAGATGACTTGACTTGTCATGAAGCAGGTGGCTTCCATGTTCTTCAAGGAGGTTGTTTCTCGGTTGGTTGGTTCATTCAGTGATCGCTGCCGCATGCTGTATGGTCCTGGCGTCCAAGTTCTTGAAAATGCTTATGGTCAAGGCAGGTAGATGCCAATATTGTGGTTATTTTTTTTCAAGCTAATGGAAACTGGAGGGTGCTTGATCCTATTATTTTTTTTGGTTACATAAATATGTAAGAAGCTGAGCAGAGGCCTTTGTGAATTAGCAGGCAAGTAATATTACTGATTCATATTTGATAAGCTTCAACAGAGTCTAGCAGATTGCTTGTGCTCGCAACTGATTTCATATTTCTTGTAAACCATATATATTTATGTCAAATTCCTTTTTGTTCCTAAATGATATTTACCAGTTTAGAAATTATACAAGCATTTGACTACAGTTTCCTGTGCACGATAATGTATTTGTGACCACAGCTATAATTTAGATGATCACGGCAGATAATGGGCATTTTCTCACTCAACCGCTAATTAATGACGGAGATGTTTATTGTTGCTTACCAACCATAACTGCATCGAGATGGATATGATATGTTGGTATGTGAAGATTTTTAAACAGAATATATATAATGGATGGATATGATATGTTGGTAGTGAAGATTATTAGAAAGAATGTATATGATTGTCGTGTTTGATATGCTGATACAGTGTCTAATAAGTTAATCTAATATGATATGTCTTGTTATGGTATGCCTTGTTGATATCAGTATATATTTAAAGTAGCTGGCCTAATGGCCCTTTTGACCAAGGTGGAATATGTTTATATTCTTAAATTTGGTTGATTCCAAAGAAATGTTTTTAGTAAAAATCTTCCTGTTCTGGTTAACTTGTAATATGCAAATGGCTATTCGTTCTCTCATAGAGAATGGTCATATCATGATAGTCGAATGAAAGGCCAATTGTTTAAAATTAGTCTGAAAATGGCGCTATCATGTTATTTGGATCTTTAAATACCTGAATACCCCTATTAGTCAAAAGAAAAGAAAAAAAAAAAACTATTTAGATATCGTACAAATTTTTGATATGTCACTCAAAATTTATGTAGATATTTCTTACCTACTTAATGATTCTAGATTTATTTTTCTGCTACTCATGCTTATATAATACATATTTTATGTAACATATTTCAAATTGAATATTGTTGCAATCGAATTTATAGTTTCTCATAAATTAGGGATGAACCATACCATTATTATAGACGAAGTTCGCTGGCTTCTAAATTTTTTATTGCTTGAAATGATTGCGATCCCTTGAACAGAATTCCAATGAATTTATTGTCACGTGGAATTTTAATAGAAAGAATCCTCTCCGGGATTTCGAATTAAAAAGCAGAAGAAGAAGCCATCATCTTCTTCCTTGCTAGGCCATATTCCGTGCGATGCGCGTGCTCGTTGCGCTCTAAAATTTCCCCCAAGCCTCGTACGATTCGCTCAGCGAAAGAAAAATGAAGCGGACCCGCGAACCCGACTTTCTCTCGTGGGCCCCGCTGGTCCTCCCCTACCTCCCTCCTCCCTCCCTCGCCGCCGTAGCCGCCGCCTGCAGGCCCCTCCGCCACCTCGTCCTCTCCATCACGGCTGCCCGCTCCTGCGACGCTTCTCGAAGCTTCGAGAAGCACCCCATCCCCTTCCTCAACCCCGTGGGCCCCCACCCTTACTCCTACTTCCTCTACTCTCCCTCTCCTCTCCTCCCATCTTCATCCCCCCTCTCCCAATCGTGGGGCGGATCCTCGCCCCAGTCCCCGCTCAAACCCGCTACCTTCGGCACCGGATTCGGGTGCGAGTGCGGGGATTGCGGTGAGAATCTGATAAGATGCCCGTGCTTCAGCCCTAATTTGGCGGAGGTGATGAGGGAGTGCGGATCGAATTGCCGGTGCGGGTCAGGTTGCGTGAATCGGGCGACTCAGAGAGGGATTTGCGTGAAATTGAAGATCGTTAGGGATTTGAAGAAGGGTTGGGGACTGCACGCTGATCAATTTGTCAAAAAAGGAGAGTTCATCTGCGAGTATGCTGGTATTAATTCATTCATTCAATCTCTTCTTATTACAATTTAATTGTATTGAGTTATCATTCCCAAGTTTCTATCACCGAACTAAAAGTAGAATAAAGACTTAAAAAGAGATATAAAGTTCATATTTTTCTTCTTCTTTATATTTGGAGGATCGGCTTACATGCTATTCTCTTGTTTTATCTCAATATCTCATCTCGCACACTGTAATTAGTTTTATGTATTTGATGCCGCCTTCAGCT
Organism: Dracaena cambodiana; assembly: GCA_036321105.1. Classification (NCBI taxonomy): domain Eukaryota; kingdom Viridiplantae; phylum Streptophyta; class Magnoliopsida; order Asparagales; family Asparagaceae; genus Dracaena; species Dracaena cambodiana. The sequence goes on from JAYEPQ010000005.1 coordinate 40,448,534, forward strand.
GTAGGACAACAACTGATGTAAGATTAGTTGACTATTGAGGAAGATAAAGCGTTAATTATTAATTGATGGTCAAGCTTCCGGCAACCGGAGAACGCTGCAATATTGAAAGGACGCATATCTTTCTAATTTGCCGGTTAGAAAGAAAAATAACAGATGGATTTTAAAGCTAAATTTAACTTGTTAGAAATTATTATATGCAACTTGGAAAATTAGCATATAAAATGATGTAGTGTTACACAATTATTAAAAGTTTATTACTGAAGAAAACTATGCATATTAACTATTTGTCTATTAGTTATAGTTCTTGCGAGCACAAGAGAAAAGACTTTAATCAAAGAATAGGATTTCGTCGAGTAGTTGAAAAGCACATTATACTTCAAAAGCATTAAATCTAACTGTCATGCTGAGATAATTGTGAAGAACTTTTAAAGAGAATTTTTAAATTCTAATATTGCATTTGAAGAATAATTCTAATACAAAAACAATATTTTTAGTTTGTTATTTATCTTGAGAAGTCTTCAAAAAAGAAAATTGATTTTACATCAGATTATTTTTAACCTATAAAAGGAGATATTAAAACCATCCAAGTTTGTACAAGATTTTACTGTAGATGCTAAACTTGTTATATGGCATCTAACATAAATAATATCAATTCGAAATAGCACATGTTTCAAAATCATTAATTTTTCAATGAATACCTAATACTACAGTAATGTTTTGGATATATTGATGGGTGTTATAGAGAATTACAATTTCTCTAGGCTTTCACTTTATTACTATCTGTCATCTCAGGCGTAGTAAAGCACATTGTATAATTTGGACATGTCACACTTTATATGCAATTTTTGTAACTAATATCTCCTATTTGTTACAAATGATATTCTATAAAAGCACATACTTTTCATACTTTTGACCTTTCTTCTTAAGCATTAAATTGACAAATGATTTGAACAAGTCACCTATGTCTCACACCTGTAAAGGCATGTGTTTGCATTAGTGCTTTCATAGACTATACATTAAAGGAATTTTAATTTAAACAAAAATGATCAAAAGAAAATGGAATTTAACTGTTTAATATATGGATCATATTCGTGTGTGCTTCACAGTGCTACCTGGTAATAAACTATTAGGATTATAAGTTGTCCGTCTTTAATCTCTGGAGCTAATGTTCCCCAAAAGAACTATCTGAAGCTAAGAAGAAAAGTGTATTATTGATTTCCTTGTAATTGCAATCGTTGAACCTCATTTTTTCTACCTACCCTATCATATACTACAGGGATCATTCTAAGCCTTTATATTGATAGGTGTAAAAATGGTAGGAATGCTTCACAAATTTATATCTTTATATAAACTGGTGTTTGCACTAGTTTATTGCGTCCTGAAGAATCTTGACATCATTAGTTTTTGGCTTTCAGTCTCATGTTAGACCTAGAGAATACTTTTGATGAAATCAACTCTGGCGCAAATGCCATTATAGATACAGATATAATCAGATAACTGCAATTTGTAAGGTAATAATCAGGTCAAAATGAGATGCTTTTTCTGAGAGATAAACCTGATACAAGCAAAATATCCCCTATCATCATTGGAGTGCCTCGAGCAAATCTTAGTGATTCACACTCAGGATTAAATCTTGTTGACTTGTTCAATTAGCACCACTCCTATTGCAGTAAAAGGTCAGCTGGTATATTTAACCTTGGTTTCTTTTTCTCTGCTTATAGTTAGCTGTTAGATCTCTCAAGTTTCTTGGTGTACTGGTTTTTTCGTAGCCTGTTCCTCCCTATCGCCCTCCAACTACCTGCTGTCTTCTTTTCTTTCGTCCTCTTCTATTAGGCAGCTCTCTTTGTGATGAGATTTATCTATTTGCTGCAATTCTTTAACCATCTTCTCAACATCCTTCTTCGACAAACATCTTTAGGACTAGCTTTTTCTCCCAACCATATTTTCGAATGTGGGGCTTTGTATAGTCCAAAAGCTATTTATGTTCCTTTGGAGTGAGCGTGCCCCAATTTTGCATCTATGTATGTGGGTGTTATTCCTCAATCACGTGGCTTGTTACCCAAGGGCTTTGATGAAGATTTCATATATGATAGTTGCCAACATATATGAAAGGTTGTTAATTTTCATCTGTTTGCTCATCTTTTATTTTATTTTTTTACAGGGAAGTGTTTTATCCATTGAAACTGATCCTCAATTTTTTTTCGCTATTTAAACATAAATGAGTCTTTAACTTCATGCTTGCTTCAAGTAATGTGATCAATTGAACATAACGTAAAGTCAATTAATCTTTTACATTGTTGAATTAAAAAAAAAAAATCACCTCTAATTTTTTGAGGGACCCATCCCTATCTCATTTGTAACATGCATTGCAACTTATTTTAATGTCACGGTAGTGTGCATGCCCTTTGTGCTATTTTCCCTATACTCTTGGTTCGCTCTGCAAAAGGAATATATGGAAACTCATGAACCCTACTCTCGGGGGCACTGTTAGTTTGCGATGTGGATCAGATAGGAGTCCATGCTTTAGCCTAATTTGGTGGAGGTAAGGGATGTAGTCAAATGGAACTAATTTGACACCATATTTGATTATGTATCTGTATTTTGGGTGAATATGTATATTCATACCCCTCCATCAAAAATATGGTATGGATATGGGTAGTGCTAACCATACCCAAGTAGATATTTGAATAACATCCAAATGCATAGGACTATGTATGTGATTATATAGAATCAAGTTGATTTAATAGTTTGTGAGGTATTAAAAACCACTTTTTTTGGTGGTGTATACATAATTATTAAAAAAAGGGTATCATTTTTCTTTCAAAACTATTATCATAATTAATAATATTTGCTTAATATTTGGATCCAATCTGAATATGTATTCAGTTTTGTTTTATACGGATAGTAAACTTATTGTCCGAGCAATACCCATATTTGTATTCATATCCGATATAAAAAAATAAATATGAACACTGCTATATTTATATCTGCTCCGTGTTTGTTCCTTACATCCCTTGTGGAGGTGATGAGGGGGTGTGAAGTGAGTTGCTGATGTGGGTTGGGGATTTGGCTAGCCTCATTAAATTTCGTATTAGTTTTATTAGGTTTCAGATGAAACTGATCAAAACGTAACGAATTTGTAAGAAAATTCAAAATTTAAATGAGAAAGAGAGGCTAGTATTCCTAGTTAATAATTTCATTTCTCTTATTTTAGGCGATCACAAATCCGTAAATTCTAATATATCAAAGTGAATCATTTAATTTTTAAGTAGAAGCTTAACTTTAAGTTTAATAATATTTATATTTATTTGGATTAGATTTTTTAAAAAACTCGTTGAGTGACTTATGTTTATTTATCTTACTCGATACCCACGTATCTTAGGTTTCTATATTACATGCTTTTTAGGCTAATGCAAGCATATTTAGCGGTTATGATTCAAGCTATATGTCTACATATATTGAGACAAAAATCAAAACTCCAAATGAAACCTTCGGAACTAGGAAAAATTGTTGAAAAACCTTTTTTACAGAGGATCTAACCAAATAAGTGGTCTCAAACCTTGGCTTTACCAAATTCCTTTAATCTTCCATATTAACCTTCTTTCATCTTCTTTTTCTTCGCCTTCTGTTAAGCCACGCATCTTCTTTCTGCTGAGGTTCCTACTTTTGTATAACTATCTCAAGGACATACTTCTCTGGCAAATACCTTTTGGACTAGTTCTTCTCCAACACCATTTTGTAGAATGGGTTTTTGTATAGTCCAAAATGCTATCATGTTCCCTTTAAGTGAATGAGCCCCAGTTTCGCATCATGGAGAGTGACATTCTCCAATCACTCCTATAGCACTTCAATAGTCTTCCCATTATCTTTCCTGTGTATTTTTGATATGTCTTCTTCTATTTTACTGCTTTCATCTTCCTGAGCCTCCCTTCTCAAATCACATCTTCCCACTGTTTCTCTTTTATGTAACGATCAATAACATGCTAATTAATCTTTACATCCATATGGGCGTGCAGGTGAATTCTTGACAACAGAGGAAGCCAGAAGGCGTCAACGAATGTATGATGAGCTAGCATCTAGCGGGAAGCTCTCTCCAGCCCTTCTGGTTGTCAGAGAACATCTACCCTCTGGTAAAGCATGCTTAAGGATTAATATTGATGCCACTAAGATTGGGAACGTGGCTCGCTTCATCAATCACTCATGTGATGGTGGCAACTTGTCAGCCGTTTTGGTAAGGAACTCGGGTTCATTACTCCCGAGACTTTGCTTCTTTGCTGCTGTAGATATACTGAAAGGCATAGAACTGACATTCAGCTATGGGGATGCTAGGATCAGGCCAAACGGCCTGCGTTGTTTCTGTGGAACCAGCGCTTGTTGTGGTCTGCTTCCTTCAGAAGAAACTTGATATCCTTGTTTCCAGTTTCATTATCGATATTAGAATTTGGGGCATTTTGCATTGAATCTGTCTTTGCGGCTCAACTAGCGTCACATAACATAGATAAGCAAGATCTCATGACTGTAGTTTCGCACAGGAGTACTTAAGTCTCTTAACATGTAACACCTTGATGCAGGCAGGAAAGCTTTGGCTTTAGTTACTCTCATGGAGGTTTGAAATTTCCTTGAACTAATTGGTTTCTTGTTCCTATTAGGCCTTGTAGAGAACCATTTTTGTTGAGATATCTGTAAATGGACATTATATCAATCTTGACACAAAAGACAATTATTTATATTTACATTTTTATCAAATTATACCACACCATTGATCACAGTTGATGTCATCAGATGAATAATTATTGTTTGATAATTCAGCAGTGCAGTTTCCTTCAGTTGTCAATGTCATCCTACTCAAAAAGCCAATGAACAACTCACAGAGGATGCCACATTATGCAAAATTTCTCTTCGTCATGCTACATTTTGAACTGAAACCAATGAAGAAAGTTACTTCTGGCACAAGACCCCATTAGCAAAGGCGACTGGATTCTCGCTCTCCTCTTCATCCTCATCCTGCGATGGATGTGCGAGCCGCAATGGCTGAAAACCACCACCGCTGCCTTCTCCTCCGGAGGCTAGCGCTGCATCAGAGAGATCCAAGCCAGAAGAGGGGAAGCTGCTGAGGTCGACCACATTGTTGGATGCAGAGGAGGTGTTGGAGTAAGCAGGTTGAAGAACTGCAGCGTGCTGCATCTGGGGTGATCCATGGAGGGTGTTCACTGTGGCCAGCCTGCTGCTGATCAGGTGAGACTGTACGATGGACAGCTCAGTTTGCAGGGAGGCAACCTTGAAAACAAAAAAGTTGTGCAAGAGAATTGTGAGGCAGATCAAATTGGGTAGGTGAAAGAATTGGAATTTGTTTGAAGAGGTTTCTTGGGTTGTGGAGAGGCAAGTTCTTGTTCTTGATTTGGATCATGCATGAGATATGACAAATTTAAATAATTGATTTCGTTAGACTTGTCAAAGTTTATTTTGGAGGGTTGGCGAAGGTGGTTGTAGTCGAATGAGCTGGAGAATTGTAATATCTTAGATCAATATAAGAGAAAGAGTAATTTATAATGATTTTAATAAAGTTATTAAGTAATTATAACTAATATTTTTGAGAGAAGAATATATGGCTAATTATAAATTATTCTAACTATTGTGGAATATATCGCATTCACTGTATATTGGGGCTTTTAGAGAATATATATATATATATATATATATATATATATATATATATATATATATATATATATATATATATATAAAAGTGAAGAATTGATGAGAATAATAGCCAGGTATAAAGATGGCGTAAGGACTGATTTTTGGACTTATCTATTCTCATAACTCTTGGAGCCGGTTATTCTCATCTTACTTTTTCTTTATATAATTTTTCTAATTTATTCAAAGATCATATTAGTTTGGATCTTGAATTTTGGACTTACGATAGACGAATCCTTGCTCTCGTGCATTGAAAAATCCTTGTTCTCTTTTATTTCTTAAAAAAATTGCACTCCTTAGAAAGATTTAAATTTGAGATTGATTTAACTTGAGTAATTAATTATGCTAGACTTCATTCTAAAAACTAAAATATAAAGCCAACTGGTGCTTTAGGACAGCAATATAGTTGGTTAAATATTTTAACACGTAATATATAATAATGTTGTAGTCAGCGATTAAACTGTACTTTTAAATTGAATTGCGTAATGATATTTTTTTATAAATGAAGTTACATTTATTCAACTTTCTAAGTGGAATGTAATAATATCGTGCCAAGTGACGTTAATTTGAAAGTGATATTTTACTGCATATGATGAGACAACTGTAGCTAGTGGCGTTACTTTTTAACTTAAAAGCAAAATGTAATAATATTATCAACGTTACTTTTAAAGTGATGAAATCCACTAAAACCATGAGACATTAAAATTATTTTAAAATGATTTAGTTACATTTAGATTAAATCACAACTATACAGAAAATGTAAACAATATAGTTTTTGTTGACAAAGGCAAAAATGCGGATACTATCTAAGAAAACCTTGATGACAATGACTCTAAGAGTCACATTTGGATTAAATCATAATTATCACAAAATATCTGCATCCTGCGACAATTGCGCTATCATAATCTATGCACATTCGTAATAGTAGCGAGTTGTTAGGACAGACAATAGCTAGAAATAAAGTTTAAAGTAGAAGGGAAAAAAAAACCATGAAATATCTAATTTTTCTCACCAACTCCTATATATTTTTTATTTTTTATGTTATGTAAGCTCCCACAAAGCCTTAAATTCGTGGCATAATAAAAAAAAAAAAATTGATTGATTGATTTAAAAACTTAAAAAATACTTACTCTCTGATAATTGAGTATTTACTGTATTTTAAAAACAATTTGCTTACATAACATAAAAAAAAATTTATGAAAATTTCTGAGAAAAGTTGGGTTGTTTCTTCAACTTTAGCCAAAGTTGTATCTCAAGAATTCAATATAACCAACCTGCTGCTGCAGGGCGAGTATAGTCGACACACAACCGTACACGGGGTCCGACATCCTGGCCTGCGCCTCATAGCAGATGGTGACAACAGCGTCGTGCCTTCGCCCGGCGGGCACCTGCTGCAGCAGCTTCGACACGTTGCTGGCCCCGAACACCTTGTGCACAGCCGCGAACCTCGCCGCGCCCTGGTCCGACCCAAAGTGCGGGGCGAACACGCACCCCGCCACGCACTTGCGCCGCAGGAACTTGCAGGCCCCGCAGGGGGACGTCGACGCGGCCGCTGCATTAATGGCTGCAGCGGGCCCGGTGGTGCTGCTGCGCTTGGCGAGGGAGGCGGTCAGCTGCTTGGTGTCCATTGGCATGAGACGGCCGGGGGAGAGGCGGGCGGGGGTTTAATAATGATGGGAGGGGGGTAGGGGAGCACGTTGGGCTCGTGAGGGACAGTGTAGGGAGAGTAAGAGGGGGACGTTATTTTCGAAGGTACGAGAGAGAGAGGGAGTTGGTGAGGTTGGGTTTGGGTTGGATTGGATGTTTTGTACCGGACGCGTTTGGACACTGAGTATGAGGGGAGTTTCCTAAGGAGCACACCATTTTTAATAGTGAGCATATTTTATAATTGTCTAGAATTTGAGTTCGGACAAAAAAAAAAAAAAACAGAGAGAAATGCCTTCGTATAGATGTCAGATACGAGTTATCGGGTCTACTCGACACAACTTCATTTCCATACCCATAACCATCCTTTGCCGAATGGTGTTCGAGATGGATCCCGGTCCAAAACACATTCCACACCCTCCTGCCACTTATACTCGGGAGTTTCCAAAGGAGCACACCAATTTTCCTAGTGAACCCACTTAATAACTGTACGACGATTCAAAAATACCTTGCAAAATGGGCTCACTAGGAAAAATGGTGTGCCCTTTTAGAAACACTCCGAAGGCATGGACATGTTACAAAGTTGTCAAGTTTTTTATTTTTTTAGTCAAATTCACACATACATATTTTTTACACATATTTTTTACAGTATTACTCAAATTGAGTTTCCATCGGCAGTCGAACTCAGAACCTCTTACAAATTGGAAAGGGATGATGCCACTTGAGCCAATTTGCAGGAGGTTCTGAGTCGTCCACGCTCCTAACCAAAGCCACTCGTGCATTTTACTAATTTAAAATAGAACTTGTATTTCAAATTTTTTTGCATTACAATAACCAGTTTTACATGTCAATCTGGTGGTATTAGATGTTTTATGTCAACCTAGTTGGATCACAAAGTACAATATATTTGTATAATTTATGGTGGTTCTGAAATCTAATCCACGGAGTGGAGTGAGGAAGGAGCTTGCTAAAATTCCTTTAAGGCTATGCTTGGTTTGAAAGAAAATGGAAGAAAGAAAAAGAAAGAGAAAGTAAAAAAAATAAGAAAAGACAAGAAAAGAAAATGAAAATTGATTTTTTTTTATATATTTGATTAGTAAGAAAATACTTTCTTTTCTTCTTAATTTTCTCTTAAACCAAACAATAGAAAATATTTTCTTTTTTATTTTCTCTTATTTTCCTTCAACTTTCCTCAGACCAAACCGAGCCTAAATGAAAGAATATGAAAGATATGACTTATATATTTTACTGACGGTGCAAATTTGTGCTCTCAACCCATGAAATGAAATAACGAATCGAGGTTGAATCCAATATCGACCGAAACCAACCAATTCGTATGAGTATATCGGCTCTAAACCAAACCCGATAAGCTTAATGGATTGTGCATCGATCCAACCCAACCCGTTAACGGGGGAAATGGAAGTTAGCTGTCTGGTGTTCGGAGGAAAACAGGTGGTGGGCCCGGTAATTCCGTTACAGTGAGAGAATTTGGAATTTGGTGAAGGGGGGGTGCACAAGATTTGTGCTCTCCGTCCTGTGTGGGTGGGGTGCATTCCGTGGGCTGAGGCCGTCAGCCTCACACCGTGAGGGGAAATTCTAAATGTGCACCACATTTTACTTGGTGAGCCCCACCCCCACATCCTATGGTAAAGTGATTTACAACATTGAGGAAAATGGTGCTCACTAAGTCAAATGTGGTGCGCATTTAGAATTTCTCCACTATGAGAGAGAATCACTTCTCTCTTCTACCACCCCCACACAAATATGATATGCTCCCATTTTTGTCTTCAACTACTACTGGTAACTATGATGGTGAATTAGTTTGTCTCATATGGCCTCTAAGAAAAAATGTAACTGCAATTTGACACGCCAATCCCACATTAATATTAATAGTTAGCGTTAAAATACAAAAATAATTTTTTCTCAGCTCTCACTTTGGAGTTTTTGTGCAGTGACAGTGACCTTCAAAATAGTATTTGTCTTATGCGTAATGTGCAAATAGGTTACACAATTTCTTATTTATTTAATAAAAAAATATAAAGCTATATAGAATAGTTTTTATATCTTGAAAAATAAATTTAATAATTCCAAAAAAAAAGTTAAAAAATATTTTATAATATAAAATCAACTTAAAATTTCTAATCAAATTTCTCAATAGTTTTCATATTTATCTTTATAAATTATTTGAAGACCGAAATAGTAATTTTAGTCATCACCTAAATAAGAAAATAAGATTTCAAATTTATTTTTAGTTATTATTACAATGCTAAATTTATCTTACTTGTAATTGTTTATCTAAACAAAAAACAAGATTTCAATTTTTCTCAGTTATTATCAAAGTTGTAATTCATAGTTTGTAATGCTCCATTTTTTTTATTTGTAATTGTTTATTTAAGTTCTGTTGAAAATTCAATAAAATTAACAGTAAGTAAGTAAGAAATCTAGCAACTGGAGAGGAATTATAATAAATAAACAAGAAAGTAATTGCAAATTAGCAATATTACAAGTAATCAAACAAGTAAAAAATAAATAATCAGGTAAGAAAATTGAAACAATTAGCGAATCAAAATAAATAATCAACATCAATATGGAAATCATAAAAAAATAACTTCAAATAACGTCAACGTTATTTAACGTAACACATCGTAAAATAACGTAAAAAATGCACATTTACATTGCATTAAGTTATTTTCGATTGTTAGATGACATTAAATTGTCGTTAGGTATCATAACACAATATAATGAATTTCATAACGCGTTATTTTCAACATTGCTGCATACTAAGGATTGATTTGTCCACCAGCGTTCCTTTCTTATTGACAATTTTAATGCAAAGATAGGTTCAAAATTAGTGAACTCTGCATATTAAGTTATTTTCGATTGTTAGATGACATTAAATTGTCGTTAGGTATCATAACACAATATAATGAATTTCATAACGCGTTATTTTTAACATTGCTGCATACTAAGGATTGATTTGTCCACCAGCGTTCCTTTCTTATTGACAATTTTAATGCAAAGATAGGTTCAAAATTAGTGAACTCTGCATATTAAGTTATTTTCGATTGTTAGATGACATTAAATTGTCGTTAGGTATCATAACACAATATAATGAATTTCATAACGCGTTATTTTCAACATTGCTGCATGCTAAGGATTGATTTGTCCACCAGCGTTCCTTTCTTATTGACAATTTTAATGCAAAGATAGGTTCAAAATTAGTGAACTCTGCATATTAAGTTATTTTCGATTGTTAGATGACATTAAATTGTCGTTAGGTATCATAACACAATATAATGAATTTCATAATGCGTTATTTTCAACATTGCTGCATACTAAGGATTGATTTGTCCACCAGCGTTCCTTTCTTATTGACAATTTTAATGCAAAGATAGGTTCAAAATTAGTGAACTCTGCAATACTTCGTTCACCGTACTCAATATCATTCCCAATATTTGGATGGAATGGAGTACATGGAGACGGAGCTAAAGTCATGAATTATCAATTGATGGTTCAGATTTACTGGACTATATGGTATGCGGTTCAGCATATTCAATAATTATGCTTAATATTTGGATGGAATACATGGAGATGGAGAAAAAGTAATTATTAATAATTATGCTTAATATTTGGATGGAATACATGGAGAAGGAGAAAAAGTAATTATTAATTATCAATCGATTGGTTCAAATATAGTGGACTATGCAGTACCGACAGTTCATTTTGGGGTGTATTTGTTTGCATAGAACTAAAATGGAAACAGTGAAAATAAGAACACTTTCACTACTTCAAGTGCTTGTTTGGTCAAGATTAAAATTGAAAGTTACTTTTTAATTGATGATGTGATGCATACGTGTACACTTCAATTTCAAAATTTTCTTATCCAAATAAACTAGGAAGTAAAGAAAGAAGACAAAGATTTTTTTTATTTGCATCTCATCATTATCTTTCAAAGTTTATATCTTTATCTCTAATAAATAAATAAAATAATATAAACTATGTTTATTTAATTAATTAAATAACACTCCTTCACTTCTAAACACACTTTCTTCTTCCAATATATTATCAAACAAACACAAGCACTATTTTTTTTAAGGGTTAATTACACTCAGACCCCCTGTAGTATGGGACATGTAACACTTAGACCCCTTGAAGTTTAAAACTCTCATTTAGACCCCCTGAAGTATCTAAATCACCGTGTTTTAATTACATTCAGACTCTCTGGTCCAGGGGGTCTAAGTGAGAGTTTTAAACTTCAGGGGGTTTAAGTGTTACATGCTCCATACTACAGGGGATCTGAGTGTAATTAACAATTTTTTTAATTCAATTTCAGAAGTTACGTCTCAATTTCTTCCTTACTTTCACTACTTTCAACTTACCAAACACACCCTTAATATAATATCATCATGGCTGATATTTGGATGAAATATATGGAAAGAGCGAAAGTAATAAATTATTAATTAACGAACCATCAACTATTTAATTGAAATCCATCATGATTTTCGACTTCAGGAGGTACTGGAATCCATCGAAAATCAAAATTGACCAAATTTAAGATTAAGTTTGAAGAAGAATAATAATTTTATCGATAAAAGTTTATGTTTTTAGAGAGTCTTAATAAAAATGAGTTGAATTACAATATTACAGTCTCTATGAGCCGTCTCCAATACAAAATTACAGACTATCCTTCTACACAAAAGATATGTACATTGAGTGTAAACGGAAGCTAAAAACTAAATAAGTGTTGTGTCTTCAGAGAAATTATTGGAGATTCCATCAGGCGACATGGGCGACCCCAGATTAGCGTCCATATTGGAGATAATCTCGACGTCCACATTCCTAATACAGGATGCGAAAGTTATGACTAAAACAATATAAAGTTGTTAAAATACAAAATAATTTCCCTCAATGCTCATCATAATTTCGGAGTTTTAGTACAGTGAAATGATTTTTCAACATGGTATCAGAGCTTTTCTGTCCAAAATAAGCCTTCAACCCGTGGGAGCGTTAAGGATTGAGAATATTAATTATTCCGATCTCACGCTCTGCTCCATCTTATGTTAGAGAGGTTTGGATTGCCGAAACAAGCAGATTATCATCTTTCACAAGCCTTTCGATATGATCGGCCACCTGACGACCAAAAGAGACATTTGACGATAATTTCTACTTGTTTACTTGTTTGGAGAGAACATCATAAATGATTGAAGTATGCATAAAATATTCAGCCAAAGTTGTCGTATAAGGAACCTTTAGAAAGTAGTCACTACTTAAATCACAGAAGATGCTTTTGAACCAATAGCTACATAAACACATATTACAGTTTTTCTTTTTTGATTGAAAATGATATCCATGGCTACTGTTTTGTCGGTATGTGTGTCCCTTCTCCTATACCATATGTATTGATACAAGCTCACACTAATTAAAAAGAAATTGCAAGAGAGATTTAAATAAGGGTTAATTACAATCAGACCCCCTATAGTATTGAGGTGTGTAACTTAACACCCCTGAAGTTTGAAACTCTCAAAAAACCCCTGAACTTAGTTATTTTCACTCTCCTTTTTTATTAAAGTGTACTCTTATCCTTCAAATTACTATTCTACTCTTATCCCTCTCTTTAATAAGTATGCTGGTTAAAAAGAGGGATGAAAATATAATAGGAATTTGAGGAAAAAGAGTGCACTTTAGTAAAAAAAAGAGAGTGAAAATAACTAAGTTCAGGGATTTTTTTTTGAGAGTTTCAAACTTCAGGGGCGTTAAATTACACACTCCCAATATTACAGGGGGTCTAACTGTAATTAACCCTTCAAATAAATACAACTTATTATGAGTCCCTTCTTGATCTCCTCCATGCCGATATGTTTGGCATGACAAGAGACTTTGACAATGTTGTTCAACAACTTCTGTACAGAAATAACAATAACAACTAAATCTTTCATTCTAGGTATTCAAAATATAAATATATTATATAAAAAAATACTTCAAAAAAAAAAAAAAAAAAAAAAAAAAAAAGAAATGCATGGCAACATTAGCTTGCTATCCCTTGTAATTGTGAGCTCACTCCATTGATGTTGCTTTTCGTGTTCTTATTTTGAACCGTTCCTTCTTGATCAAAAGTACTATGTGTGCATAAAATATAGAAAATATATAAACGACTATATAAAGTATTATGTATTTATTTTTAGGTAAACTATAAAGAATATAAAGTTTGAACAATTGATTTTGATTTCCTATATAACTTCAAGCACGCATTTGAAAAAAATCATGATAACATGCAAAAACATTTCCATTATATACAGATTCATGCAAAGGACAGCTTTTTTTTATTAATAGCTAAAAGGAAATAACATTTTCATTATTAGGATATCTAAAAAAAAATGAGAAAATTATTAATTATTGTTAAAAAAAATGGTGTTTTTTTTCGTCATCCTTCCAAAAATCTCAAACAATTTTTCTTTGAATTTGAAATTTAAAAATGAATTACATTATTTTTACTTTGCTAATTAAGAATATATTCTCTCACAATCATATAATATTTTATTCATTGGTCTTTGTTTATGAAGGTTCACAGTATTTATTAGGTGTGTTCGAAAAAGAGATTTGGTACAATAATGTGTGATTTGTATTACTTCGATTAAAAAAAAATATTATTAAGATTATAGATAAGCAATAGAAGAAACTCATTGTTTCTGGTTTTTTATTTTTTATTTTTTTTATAGATAGCTAGTGACTAGAAAATAAATAAAGGTATTCAGAAAATGCATCTTATGCATTATTAATGATTTTTATCTGGACTTTATAACTGACTAAGCAAAATAATATCTACCAACTTTAACCTATAACTAGAAAACAAAGGCAAAGTATTAAGGAAAAAAAAAAAAGAAGAAAAGAAAACTACAAACGCAAAGATAGTCTTGAATGTGAAAAGGACATGCTAACTAATTGCATGTTCTTGCTAAAAAAGATCTCTCTCTCTCTCTCTCTCTGTCTCTCTCTCTCTCTCTATATATATATATGTTGCAGTTTTATCTTCTAGTGTCTCAATATATAATATACTGTATAGTGAATAGTTGGAGAAAGATTTCAAAATGTTTCATTCCTGTATAATTTGGCCTCCTTGTGATTATATATCATTATTTAGCTTTATAATTGTCTTAATTTCATAGGAAAATTAAGTTCACCAGCTTCAGATTGATACTATCCAAAACATTTAAACTAATATCCAATTTTTATCCAATAATTCAAGTATATCTCTCTTGTTTTGCTCCCACCTTCCTCTCTCATTGAGACTTATAATTGGTTTAATTTTAATTTTTTTTTTTCAATAAAGATTTCTACAAGCATCTGTATATAGAAGGTCCATCAGTTGCAGAGTGTTACAAAAGCATTAGGGAGAAAAAAAATAAAATTATTGGATAACTTGTCAGTTTAGTTTTCTCTAATTTTTACAAAACTGAATGGAACTGCTAAGAATGAGAATCAAAACCGAGCAAAACTAATTCAATTAGGTTCGGTTATTGAATAAAACTTATTACAAAATTATAATTTATTAAATCATTTTAGTGAGTAGATTTCTTTTATATATATATATAGAAAACGGGAAAAACTATGTCATAGAAGGGGCTCTCTCCGATAACATTTAGGTGCACCAATAGCATATTTGTATGTGGATTAACTGCATGGACTGTTTTTAAAAAAAACCTTTCACCTAATGTTTTTTTTTTTTTTTTTTTTTCTAAAAAACTCCTTTACATGCAAACATGCTATTGGTTCATCTAAGTGTCATAGGAGGAAGTCCCTGCTATGATACAGTTTTTCCTGTTTCCTTTTATATATGCATGTGTGTTATATATTATTCGGTCGGTTTAGTTTGGTTTCGAATTCATTTTTGCTTAATCAAAAAGATTATAATTTTAACTGAACTCTGTACAATCCTAATTTGAGAAAAGGCGAATAATAGTTGTCAATGGGATGCATTCAAAAATAATTTATCATTGCCAAGTATGTATCATCTCTCTCTTTGCATGTATGGAGAACTATCATTAATCTCATTTTGTATCCTTCTCAAAGGTATCATTGGAACTTTCTAACGCCATCACTGTCCTTGGCAACTTGTCAACTAGCAAATGAAGAAGGCATCATCTGATTGATAAGCACAAATTATTTTAAGTAGCTAATTAATAAATCCCAATAAATTCCAAAAGCAAGTGGATGCAATCAAATATCAGAGAATCCCCGTACCAAGATCTTCTCTCTCGGAGAGCCTCTCCCTTCACACAACAAATAATTGAGAGGAATCTGATCCCATACCTCAATTTCATTTTCTCAAATCTTTTATTTTTATTTTTTGTTTTTCAATAATTTCTATAAATCTGAATTAAGTTATTCCTAAGTAATAATAATATTAGAATTTAGGGAAAGACACATGCTCAAGTTCCATATGGTTAGCTAGTACTTAATTAAAATATTTTTTTGCTAAAACAATATATCAAGCATTATAACATCTCTTACCTCACTTCATAAGACATCTCTCACTACAAACTCCACGAGCTGCAACGAAAAATAGTGCTGCCGTAACTTTCGAGTCGAAATTATCGCCCTTGCCTGCAGCATAGGCTGCGTATATATTTCACTTCCTCTAAGCATGTCGAAACTTAATATGAGAAAAACTACTACAATCAAGTGGGCATTCCAAAGTAGTGGATAATCAGAGCATTCATCACTCAAGGTCAAATTAAAAACAACATAATTCTTTCTCTCGAATCAACTCTGATGTTCAAACGAGAGCCTCATATAAATCTCTAATCTCAACTTTAGGCACCAAGTTAGAAATAATAGGAACACTATCCGCTCCAACTAGCGCATTTGTGTTATACTGCACAATAAAACCTGCCTCTGCCTCCTTACATAGAGCCATCAAAGTTGAGTTTGAATCAACTCCAAAGTAGGAGTTTCCATGATAACTTACCTAAGTAAATGCAAGTCTATACTAGACCAGATAACTGCACGTGATTGCAGAGCTATAAGAGAAAAAAAAAAAAGAGAGAGAGAAACATCGGCATCAGGAAAAAGGAAGAAGGACGAGCGAGAAAGAGATTTATACGTACTTTTTACAATATTTTAATGGAGTCAAATTCGGAACCTCTCGTAAATTAAAGCAGTATGGTGTCACTGGCTTATTGGTAAATGGTCTTCTCTTTGAGCACGAAGAGCTTAAGTATGAAAGGGGTTAGCATGGTGCGATTACAGCTATTAAAGAAATCAGGCAAAGTGAGCTTCCAAAGCCGCCGCCAATTAAAATAAGGAACTTGCGTAAACGGACAGCCAAGTGGCAAAAACGTAAATAATCTTAAATAAACTTTTTTTTTTTTTTTTCAAATACTCACAATTTTCTCTTTTCTCACCGGTGGCCAGTATTTGGTCGCGATTATGCGCGTGGGCTCTCATTTTTCTCTGTGTGTCTACGGTTGGGCGAAAAGAATCGAAATTAGGGCAACAAAATAGAGGGGAGAAAGGTTGAAGAAAAAGCTTGAATCTTTTGGATCGTTTGATCTTAGATCGATGTCGACGCCGGCGAGAAAGAGGCTGATGAGGGATTTCAAGCGGCTGCAGAACGATCCGCCGGCGGGGATCAGCGGGGCGCCGCAGGACAACAACATCATGCTTTGGAACGCCGTGATCTTTGGGTAATTTTACGTTTGAATTTGGATTCTTTGTTTTGATTTAGGTTTTTTTTTTTTTATTTCCTTTTTTTTCTTAAAAAAAAAAAAGATTTTGAGGTTTTTTTTTTTTTTTTTGATTGGATTTGGGTTTTTTTGATTTGCAGGCCTGATGATACTCCTTGGGATGGAGGTGAGTTGATTTAATTTAGCTCTCGAAGCTCTTTTAATGGTGACTTAGGGTTTTGTTCATATTGATTCTTCTGATTATTTATGAATTTTTCCTATATCGATAATTTCTGTTACAAAATCGCAACTCCTGTTTCACCTCTCGAATGCTTCCTGGTTTGTCTTTTGGTACTAAGATCTGCCCCTAATTTCACGACCCGTGTAGAGAATGATACTTTTTAGATATTGTTATAGAGAAATTGTGATCAGTAAAACTGCGGCCTACTTCGTTTTGTTAATATTTGAAAGAATTAGCTTCATTTAGATACTATCTAAGAGAAATAGGATTCTCATTATAAAGGGCACACATTATTTTGGTTGTAGTCTTCCTTTTAAAGCAAGGAGATTCCATTTACTTTCTCTTACCTCATTACCATCAAGAGGTCTGCATCATGGAGGTCTGTGTTCTAGCATTTATTTGATTCTTCTGTTTGCCTTCTGTATGGAAGTGACAGGAGAGAGGTTGAATGTAGTGTCAAGGTTAAAAGAAATCAGGGGGCAAAGAAGTAAAAGAGCCGAAAGAGGACATATGGAATTTGAAACAATATGGGCACAACTATTCCACTGTGTACAGATCCTATAGAACTATCCTGCTCTTAAAATGTAAAGCTAATCATAGTTTTGCCTGGAAATGGCTTGCATTAATATAGAAAGCCATATTGTATTAGCCAACAATATAGCAATGACCTAGGGGATATGATAAACTGGAAGAGTTATTTCCAGCGGATTATGTAGGCCTTTATTGATATATATATATTTCTATGTGATCAATACAAGGAAGCATATATATATATATATATATATATATATATATATATATATATATATATATATATATGCTTCCTTGTATTGATCACATAGAAACTGTTAAAAATATTGTTAAGCACATGCCGATAACATTTTTTTATAGAACAAGGAGGAATGTGTTGGTTAGATGCGGTAGTCTTGTGTCTCCAACTTTCATTTTTCATATCAGGTATCAGAATTAAATGGAAAATTTAGGTGACATTTTGCCCATTAAGTTCAACACAGATTGGCTATAGATGGAGGTTGTAACTAGATTCTTGGGACGTAGTTCGAGAACTAGGCATCTGGTTGGATCGTATAAAATGCGATTATCTTCTTTGTGGGTAAAGTTTCAGGTACATATTGTACCTTATTGTTTATAGCTATCTCAGTCTCCTTTAAGCCTTTCCCCTTTTGTTATCCTTTGTTTTGTTTAACTTGATTTTAGTTTGGTGCGATTTAATTTTTAGGTAGTGATTTCATGCATGTTCAGGATGTGTGTGATCAACAAGCTAACATTATCAGTATTATAGTATCAATATTGACATAGAAATTGCATTAATCTTGTATCATACTATTTACTTTTTTATAAGACATTAACATAGGGTTGCTAGTGCAATTTTAAGTGTAAATTGCAAAAAAATGGAAGGTGTCACATTCTAGTTCACCTTGATAATGTGGTGGCTATGGGAAGTTTTCACATAATTAGTGTCAAAATTAACTCTTACATATTATATGTATGCAATAACTTGCCTCGTGAAGATCCTTTTTTAACCATTTGGGTACGAATCCTTTGGATTGTGTCTATGTATATTTGGTTGATAATCTTTAGGATTACAATCCAAGAAGTTTGTTTGAATGCCACACTAACCTAGCACAAGTCATTACTTTATCTCCAAAAGTGGTCTCCTGGTTAAGAGAGAACCTCTGGACTAAAAAAGGAGGTGTTTGGGCCCTTTTTTGGATTATAATCCTTAGTGGTCGATAGTGTAAAACCAAACAATTTTTTTCATATTGGAAAAATGCAATATTGGATTAGAATTTTCAAGATTGAATCTATCATAGTTAGTTAAATATGATTTTTTACTGAAAGAGTAAAGTGTGTAAATTGTGGCTTACCTTGATTAGTGGATACTGCATGCAACCATCCCCAAGCTTATATGCCTTTGGTTGTGGTTTACTTCGCTTAGCCATCTGATGAATCACCATGTAAATTTGAGAAACTTTGAAGTGTCAGTAGCGGAAAGATGATTCACTTATTTCAAAGACTTTGTGTTGATAAAAATTAGTTAAACTCTTTTTTCATTATGTTTGATCATGTTATCTCATTTTTTATCTTCTCTGACTTGTTGATTTCTATCCCATTTTTACTACACTAGTTGGTTCCCCAGTTATGCATTTATGTTCGTCAACCTAATCATGTTTTCCCTACTCTCACAGAACTTCCAACATAACATGATGAAATTTCATCATTCACCTTATGGTCTGTAATTCTACATCTTATTTCGTACTGACAATTACTTACAAAATATATATCCTTACTCTAGTATGTGGATGGCAATCCTTGCCCTCATGTCATCCATATCTTTGGCAGCTTCTAAGCAAATAGTTCTTAGCAACATGTTCCCTTCAGTTTTCATTACATTGGTTTTACAGCTGCAGGGAGTAAATGAGTTGCATAGCTGTTTTGATGCTTGAGTGAGACCTATTAGCACCTTCCCTCCTTGTATCTGCCCGATTAGAGAATGTAGAGCATGCATTTACTTCTCTCACATTTCACATAGCTAGCTGATTATACTTAGAGCCTAGTTTAAATTCACTTGTCTCTTTACAGGTCCAATTAAATCTTGTGGAGTCTTGAAGTAATGGATCCATTTCTGAACTGAAATATTACCATGTTCAACGGTTTTTGTTTCCATACCTTAGAACCGTTAAATGGTCTTGCACTAATACATTTTTTTCACTCTAAGTCTTCATCAACAATTTCTACAAACCTCCTTTGGTATTGGTGGGAAAACTTAGAATGCTTATCAGTCTCCATGTTCTTTCTCCATGAAGTGTGTACTTTAGATGAGTGAGGGTCATATTTTACATTTTGATAGCTACTGAAAAATGTTCGAGTACAACAGTTCTACTCATACAACAATTCTACTCATATGTACGGTCCAAGCATGTTTTAGAAACAAATTCAGGCTCATAGTTTCTGTTCATTTGTCATCTTCATAGACATTTAAATTTTGGTTGAACAGAACTCTGAATTAGACACACACATGATTTCATCTTCTTTTTTTTTTTTTCTATTATATATATTATGGTTCACAATATTTATAGGTGGAGCAACATGAGGTTTCGTCTTTTGAAATGAAAGACTCCTTTGAACTTCACATGATGCAGACAAAGCACCTTCAAACAAGAAGAAGATTCACTGCAAAAAACATGGCCTGTATCATAGAACATCAAATTTGCAGTTCTTACATTACTTTCATTGCCTAACACAAATTATTTCTAATCACTCAAGGAAATAATTAATTGCCTATGCTACATAGGTATGGTTTCCAGCTTAGATGCATGTAACTGTATCCTAAGAAACAGTTGCCTTTCATAATTTTTTCATCTGGTTCTTACAGTTGTTGCTTTCCAGTTGCTTACCAGTTCTTTTGTTTCATTCAGGTACGTTTAAACTGACACTACAGTTCACAGAGGACTATCCAAATAAGCCTCCAACAGTTCGATTTGTCTCACGAATGTTTCACCCAAATAGTAAGTTGCAGGTTCCTACTTGTTATCTGAAGTTCACTGATTATATTTTATATGTAACTGGTGTTGTTTTGATATGAAACCTATAAGCCTTACTAAATTAAATTGAAATTTTAATTTTCTTGTTAGTAAATGTATCTGAAGATAGGTTACATGTTAGGTCATATGATGGAATTCTTTCCCATAATATTTATTTTGTATCTGTTGTGTTTTATCAGTCTATGCAGATGGAAGCATTTGCTTGGATATTTTACAAAATCAGTGGAGTCCAATTTATGATGTTGCTGCTATACTGACTTCCATTCAGGTATGCACAATTATTTTTCATCTGCAGAAAGAAAGATTTGTCTGGCTTTGTTATTTAAGACCCTTGGGCACATATTTTGTTGTAGATTAATTAGAATGCTATTGATTAGTAAAATCTTGTCTTATCTGTTTTGATGAATGATATTGCCAAGGTCTCAAATATTTGCCAATGCCAATATCTATCGCGATACTGTATTGGATTTTGAGGTATCGATGGTATTGGTACTGGATTGCATATATGATACTGACATATAGGATATTATGAGTTTTTGATACCATAAGCCTTAGGCTACTTCTGTTTCCAAGATTTTAAATTTAGTTGTTGGCTTTAACATGAATTCAAGTTCTTATTATTAAGATTTTCTATAAAAGCTGTTGAAATGAGTGCTTTAATGGCTTTACAAGGAATAACTATGAGTCGTTAGGACGTAAACAATTGGCACTCATTTTTAATGACTTCACCTAGCAAGCAAAAGGAAATGAGTTCTTAAATAAAATGCTACAGCTTCTCTTGAGCAAAAAAGCTTATTTCTTTTAATCTCTGACCGAAGGACCTGTGCATCTTTTTCATTGCCCAAGTCTATGAACACCTACACAACCCAACCCCAACAACAACCACAACCACAACAACACCTACAGCAACACACAGAGGATGTGTTTGATAAGCATCTTAACCGAGATATGTGTTTGATAAGCACAATCACAACACACATATATGCACACGCCCACGCGCGCATACATATGATGTGTTTGATGACCACCTTAACCTCAATACGTGTTTAATAAGCACTTTAACCTAGATATATTTTCATTTACACATGGTTGTTATAATTACTATATTTTCTATGCTCATCTTTTGCACAGACTCTTACATATGCACCTACCTCAACTTACACGATCCTGTCAACCAATTTAAAACAGTTTTGCAAATTTGAGTTCCAAGGTAAACTTTATTATGACAGTTAATATCTCACAAGTTCAAGTAATTTTCACCTCAAATAATGGATCGCAATGTCATGGAATCTACTCGAAGTCAAACTTAAAATTATTTCTTTTCCATCTCTTAGGTAGTTAAACCTGTCATAATTTAACCCAACAGCAAATCTATAGCAAGGGATTTATCTTTTTCCCTCCTAGCTTAATTGAGAGGTGGGAGAAGAGCATCAAGTTACTGCACAATAGTATAAGAAGCTTGTTTTAAAGGCCATTATATGATCTTATGGATTATGGAGATATCTTATTTACTTTTCGTTTTTTTATTTTATTTTATTTTATTTTATTTTATTTTTTTTGGGGAAGGGGTGGGTACGTGGGCTTAATATCCTATTTGAAAAACATCATTGTTTTTCTGCTATGGTTGTACAACCTTTTATGCTCACTGAAGTAATTGCTTTTTTTTTTTTTTTTTTTTTAAATTATTAACAAAGGCCGTAGCTATCTCTACCCCAAATTCCCCCTTTTTTTAATTGATGCAAGTGAAATTCAAAACATGGACCATTGATAAGAGGTTTTACCACTTTACTTTAGTGGCACTTGCAATTACTTGTGTTAAAAGTAACATTTTCAGAGGCGATGCTATAGGCTAGGAAGCACAGATTCGGATATAGACACGGGACATGACATTTGTTTAAAAAATGAAGACACGGACACGACAAGGACATGGAAAAAAAATAATATAAATATAAGTATATATTCTCTGTTAATATCCAAAAAGAAAGTATTGACGATGTATGGGTTGGTGTTTTTTCATTTCTTTACAAATGACAAGTCTTGCAATCAACCATGTATCTGTTTCTCTCCCTCACACTCTATAGGTAAAGAGATAAAAAGAAAATGCGGTGATAATAGCGAATGATAGATCTACGTAGAATGTGTATGCATTTTTTTTCAAACATAGAATCAAATAAAACTCATGTATACAAGAAAATATTAAAGTATAACTTTATAAAACTAATTAGGTATAGATAGATATCACTAATATAGTAATGTTTATTTTCAATTTTTTTAGGCCATTTAATTCATTCTTTTAAGAAACCTACAAGAAGTTCGGACATGGCAAATACACAACCAACAGGAAGATCGAACACGACTATGACTCTTAATATTTTTTCCTTTATTTTATAGGATATGTTGCGTGTCTTCCACGGTTCTGGGCATGTTAGTGGTGTGTACGTGTCGGACACGTGTCACGAACACGGCATTCCTAGCGGCATGTCCGTGCTTCTTAGGCTATAGGACAAATTTAACTTAGAGGTGGTAGCAGTGGTTAATTTTGCTCATGATATTGCCCAGAACTTCTTGGAAGCAAGCTTGTCAACAAAAATTAGTCTCAACTTGTTGGCTACAGCAAAAAGAAAACCAAGCATTTATTACAAACAGTGGATGATATATGAACCGTAGCAACCATATTTGTATATCTATATCTTGTTTCCCTTGTAACTACCTGAAGGTATTAAGTGCCCCTTCTGCGTTTTTACATTACTGTGATCAGTAGCTTGAATTTCTTGAAGTTATGTTACATGTTTACTGACTGATCAAGAATCTGCTTTCTTTCTCAATTTCCAGTCTCTTCTATGTGACCCAAACCCAAACTCTCCTGCGAACTCTGAAGCAGCAAGAATGTTCAGCGAAAACAAGCGTGAGTACAACCGGAGGGTTCGGGAGATAGTAGAACAGAGCTGGACAGCAGACTAAAGAATAGTCTCAATGTCTTCACCTACTGTTGTGTACTATGCTGGTTGTCAAAATGTCTTGAACTCCATCGAACCCTCTCTGTGTCAGCATGGAACAGTGTGGGCCGAACTTGTGTATGACTATGATAATGACTGTAGCTGCTGCCTCTGTTGTAGATCTATCTTGGTGTGAAGCAGTAAAGCTGAGGAGTTGCTTCTGATGATGTTCTGTTTGTTTCAGTTTAGGGATTTAGGAGCTTGGCAACGGGGGTGGATTTTATACAACCGCACGTTGATGTTATGTATCATGCAGGACACTTACTATTGTTGAGTGGAGTTTGCCGTTTTTTAGTGACTGGCAAATATCTTTTGCTTGTTTAAAATTCTGCCGGCCTGTGTAATGACCTTGTACTTTTAAACCTAGGAAACTTTGACAGTATTTGTGTGGATGCAAATGTAATATTGTTGTCCTCTACAAGTCTTTGTGGGTAGCGTCTTCTTCGCCGAGTAAAAACCTAGTAGCGTACCCCTACAAGGGGTTCGGAGAGTACCTGGAGATTTGGATACAATAAATCAAAAGCAGAAGACATGCTCCAAGAGTCCAAGACATTATGGTATTTTGTAAAGCTTTTCTCACACAATCTGAGATACCTACCAACTTTTTATGCCTCTGCATGTGTAAGATGACACCAAACATGTCCAATTGAAGAATTTATGGGTACTTACCTTTTACCAGTTACAGGACTCTTTCTTACATAGTTACATCTCAAAGAAACCAACAAATCAAAGAAGCTGACTAGTTACAACATTGGGTATCCTCCATTCTTGCATGACCCGGACGTGACGAGGAAGCATACCATCTAAACATTGAGACTGGTATTCCAAGCCATTTAAAGCATGGAAAAACAAACATTAGAATCTTGTAAGCTTTCACAGTATCTCAGTCATGATTATTGAATGCATTTACCCAGTCCTATTGCACAGGAGAAGACACCGTTGACGAGCCATCGTTGCCACTGCTATGAGAATCTCCTCTCCATGCGTCTTGGACCTGAGCAGCGAATTGCAAGTTCCATAGCACATCCTCGACTGAGGGTCTATCAGATGGCTCCTTGGATAGGCATCGGAAACAAATTTCAATAGCGGTCTTCAGTGATTCGGGACAGCAATCCCTCCGGACTGTTGGATCCACCACGTTTCCCTTCCTAGCAACACCGTCAGCTGTCGTGCTTGCTCGTAGCTATGAATAGAAAATTAAATGCATAAATAGAATTTTACAGGTAACTACAGTTACATGCTCATTGCAATTTCTCTACTTGTAACACGATAGAAGAAAAAAAAAAGAAAAAAAAAAAACATAAATAAAATATTTTTTTTTGGCTAGACTGGAGATAAATGAGAACAGTAAAACCCAACTATCAATATGAACTCATACCTGATCTTTTACGGCTTCAACATCACCCGAAGAAACCAATGGTCTTCCGGTTATAATTTCTAGTAAGATGACACCGAAATCATAGATGTCTATTTTGTCTTCGTGTTTTAGCCTGCAAATGGAAGCTTTGTCAGCGAAAATTAGATCCACATGAAGAAAACAAAATCATGATACGCTACAAATGTACAGCTCTCTTAGCATATAGCAGGTTAAGGTTCCATTAGTTTAGCATGGACATCTACCATGTAGCCGTGTCCTTTCTGGACACAAATTCTCTTAGAAATATTTCATTTTTCTAATTCAAAATTTTAAATATGACGAATAAAAAATTAGCCCGTAAACCTGTCCATTCTCATCCCTAGTTCTTCTACATGGCATGGACACTCGGGTATTTCAAAATGCTTCTTTAGCTTGTCTGCAAACGAATAAAACACATCTTTTATAATTATGATGCACATTTGTGGCCTCTACTATGCCGTGATATTGCAAGGCTCAACAGCATCCACTCGTTCATGTTAAATGTGCGACCAATCAGACCATACACAAGGAGCATACCTCTCATTGGGCACCTTTGATCCATTCGAAGAACTACCACCCACCACCTGCGTGGATCCATAACGCTAGATTGTTAGATAGAATTCGTTTGTCTGATTAAACATCCAAATGTCTTAGAGTTCACCAAGTTAACAAAAGTGAATGCATTCACTTACCTCTTTTTTCATATTTTCTGCTAGTACCGGTAAATTGTAGCTGCTGATTTTCGCAACAAGGTTCTGATCAAGTAATATATTGGTTATTCTTAGATCATTCCCAAACAAACCAGGTATTATTCCTGCATGCAAAAATTGTATTCCCTTTGCCACTCCAATGGCCGCAGCTATTCTCTGTGTCCACGTAAGCACTTGTCCTCCAACTCCCTCTGAAAAAAGTCATCAAATGGCAGATTTCAGTTGATGCAAGCGATTCACAAAATAAGGACAAGGAGCTCGGCCATGACTGATAGGAAGAGCAAGTCACTTACCTGATATATTGCTTCTAAGCATCCCATTTGATACATATTCAAAAATGAGGAATAATCTGCTGACACTGGAATCATCGAGATAGTACTCAAAGCAGTGGCCAAGTGCACTGGCTAAATGGCGATATCTCAGCTTTGAAATCAGCTCAATGTGGCGATTGAAGTTCTGGGAACTATGGCTCTTTTTCAATTTCAAGCATCTTATTGCAACCAAAGAACCGTCGCTTAGCCTTCCTCTGTACATCTGGTAACAAAAAGAGAAGCGTTTTGATTTAAGGCCTTAAGGAGACAAACAGAAGGAAATAACTTCAAGCACATGAGTAGTGATCACCACGGACGGATAGCCAGCAACTATGTTTTTCTCTTTTGTTGTTTACTTCTTGTAATTTATTCCTAGAAGCATAGACCTGGTTTATGGGATGTAAAACCATATTGTCTCATACTATTATTTTGTACTTGTTCTATTAAATATGGCTAATGGAACGCGGAGGACATCAGTCAGCCATCTTTACTTCAAAAAAAAAAAGACTTCAAGTATATCAGTTGTTATTAGGCAAAACAAACATGAATCAGTATAAGCATATAATTACCTTCTGTTTGTGGAACGGTAAATCTTATACCAAAAAAGAAATATTGCTAAATCACTGGTGAAAATTCTACGAGTACTAACTTAACCTTGATATGTGGTTTTGGTTATTAACCATCTAAATTAGGCACGATACTGTCTCAAAACGAAACATAATCTGAGCTTTACTCACGATCTGATTTGAGTTAAAGAAGATAACTTAAGTTTAGTCAGCTGCATTGTCATTCTTCTTATTGTTACTTAACTGGTGTTTATAGAAAAAAATTTCACCAGTGATGGAGGTGACGCAAATCACTAACCACTGAGCCTCATCAAGCCTTATTTGAGCTTCAAGTATTCTTATAAAATGAACTCAAAAGTTGCCTCTTGGGCTGTATTTTACGAAGGGACAGTTACAAAGTACTACTATGGAATCACTTGTAACTCGATGAAGTGTAATGTAAAAGAATTTACGGTAATACCTGACCATGAGACCCTTCGCCCATGAAAGTTGATGAATCAAACTTGTTTGTTGCTGCTTCAAGTTCTTCCAATGAAAATGATCGGTACGAAGGAACACCAAGTGCTCCTAGCTTCATTGTCTGTGATATGTACCCTTTGAGGAAGTTGGCATAACCCAAAAGGAGAAGAATGAAATCAGTACTCTAGCAGTAACGCAGAAGATAATTAAAATATAAATTCAATCAGACAAGCAGACTTCTATTTTAGTCTAATGATTAACCACAAGAGCTAACATTTACATAAAAAAAAAAAAAAAAAAAAAAACAAGAGCAAAACAAGTACAGTCGGGAATTATGCAGAGATGGCCATATTATCTTGATAAAAGAATCAAGTGTTTGTAGAAACTGTATAGTAGCTAGTCTTAGTTTACAGCCGCAGGTAACTTGGTGTGCATGAACTTCATATAATGTAAAAAAAAACAAATGAATATATTTCTTCGTGAATGCAAGCGTCAAGGTAAAGAGGGAGAGATTACTTGCATCAGCCAGCATCTTTGAAGGGTAGCCGTTAGACGCATGCTCAATCAATGTCCGCGGAGGTCTTTTCATTGCCCTCCTGTTATTCTCTCTTCTAAGCACGAAAAAGAATAAGAGAGCCACCAGCAAAGCTACCACAACAACTGCTGTCACCACACTAATTGCGATAATTGCCTTGCGAGCTGATGCCTCCTTCCGTTTGCGAGGCAAAATTCCCACTGCCAAAGCCTGGGTTTGACAAAATGAGTTTGGATGCTGAATTTGATCCTTCGATTCTAAACAGTTTGCAGAATATGTAACAACCCTGCTCTTTGAATTTGAAACCAAACATGTAGGCAAGCTCCCAGTCAAAAGATTCATCGACAGATCCACATACTCGAGCCCATCATTGCACGACATATTCTGGAACAGCATTCCCGTGAATCTATTTCCTGAAATGTCTAAATATTGGATTGAAGGAAGAGAAAGCAAAGCCGGGATAAAAGGCCCGACGAATCTATTCAAGGAAACATCCAGTTTCTTTAGCAGATAATAGGAGCTCAAATCCGAAGGAAGCCCGCCAGTAAATCTGTTCCTTCTCAGTACAAGAGTCACCACCTTCTTCCCCAAACTCGGGAACTGCGGCCCCAAGTAATTCCCCTCCAAATCAAGTACCTGAAGGTTCGTCAACCCACTTAGATCGGGCAATGGCCCTGACAAACTATTTGACGACAGATCAAGCACTCTGAGCGATACCAAACTCTGGAGGGAATCTGGCAATGGACCATCCAACGTATTGTTTTTCAAGCTTACAACCGCCAGAAGCGAAAGGTTACTCAACCAGTCAGGAACTCGGCCAGCAAACATGTTATGATCAAGAATCAAAGTCTGAAGACTACTCAAATAGGAGATTTCCTTGGGAATTGGCCCGTACAAGAAATTCGAGCTCATGTTAACAATCTCAAGCGAGGACAACCGCGATATCTTGCTTGGCAATGCCCCCCACAATCCAAGATAGGTCAAGGAGAGTACTTTCAAGTTTGGGAGCCTTGAGAGGGTAGTGAAGAAGGAATCGATGGAGAAAGTCTGGGGAAGTGGAGGCGGGGAACTGGTGTTCCCGGTGATTTGCAGTTGGGTGATGCTCTCTTCATAGCAAACTACAGTTACAAATAGATTGGGCTCAGAGTAGCAGATGTCGGTGTAATTGTTCCAGTTACTAAGAAAAGGTGGGTAATTTAGCAAGCGCTGGATTCTGAGTAGGGACCAGGCTTGTGAGGATTGAAGTTGGAGTGTAGATGGGACCAAAATCATAAATATGCACAAGATTAGGGAACAAGAAGATGAGCTCTCCATTTTTTTTTACTGGCTGCTCTTCTCTTTTTTGACAATCTTTCTGCAAAAAATAGATGAAATTAAAAATTACTGCTTTAGTGCAAAGAGTCAGAAAAATGTGAGGATAGAAGTCATAATTTCTGTATCTGGACTTGAATTTAACAGCTTTAACTCAAAAAAGAAATGGGCAGTTCCAGAAAGAACTTAAATTTAATAAGCTCCATAAAAATCCCAACTTTGGATAAGAATTCAAGAGAAATCTTTCTGTTTCAAGTAAAAACTTTGTCTTTGAAATCTCTCAACAAAAATAACATAATGGGCAGTTTCAGATGCAGATGAACTTCTATTTACTAAGCTCTATGAAAAATCCATAAGAATTTAAGAAAAATGAAAGAATTCAAGAGAGCTTTCTAGTTCCAAGTCAGAAACTTTTCTTTAGAAATTCAACAAAAACCCAACTTTTCTTTAGCGACCGAACCAGAAGTGAAGAAAATACTGGGAAAAATACCTTCTTCACAAAATTGCACCAAAGAAACCTGAAACGAAGGGGGGAAAATGATATTTTCCAGCAAAAATCAAGAATTTTTAGCACAATGCAGCTTCAGTGATGCCCCGAGTCGGCTCCCTTTTCAGCTCTAAAAAAAAATAGGAATTTTTTTTTTTCTCACACACACCTTCTCTATCAACTCACGGGTGTGTTGGACGAGAATGGACAAGGAATCAACAGCAAACGAGCTGGAAATGGAGGAACGCGGCGAAAAAGACAAGAAATTCTCTCTCGTGGGCATCTTAAGAAGAAATAAAAATTAATATTTTTAGAGAAATTGTTTCCCTTTATTCGCTCTGTGGTTCCTTGGGAGTCAGCAACGTCTCTTTCTCTGATGCTTTGATAAAGTGAGGTCATGCTGATTTTTTTATTATTTACTTTTTCAAAATTAATTATATATTTTCAGTGAATTTAATTTTATTAGCATCGTGTTCAGTTGAGGATGAGATTCTTATCTTTGGAGTAGTGATGTCTGTTTCAGATGACAGTTTGGGTCCCGCGTTCGCGGTGATTCGTTACTTTTCGCGCCATTTTAATCTTTTTTGTGGGACGAAATTGCCCTTGTGACGTTGTTTTGCTTCGCTTTTCTGTCTCTTTATGGTGCCGACAATTATACTTTTACTGAGAAATGTTTTTTTTTTTTTAATGGAAAAGAGAAAGGAATTAGATTTGGAGTGATAAGCTTTTATAAAGAGAAAAAGAGCAATTTTAAGAGACCAGAGGTTCCTTAATCTTTTCTAAGGTTCAGGGCCATTGTGTGTAGAGTAAATTCAAGAAAAATAGAAATTACTTTTTGCTTTTTCTTAATTTATAACAAAATATATTTCATGAAATTTAAGAGCAGCTCTCACTAGAGTCTCTCCTATATTGTAAACGAAAGAAAAATTCTTAATCAGTATGATAAATATATTGTAGCTTATTTAACTTTTGCACTCGCATTTTAGTATTTCTAAACAACACAAACTATATTTTGTTACCTAAAATCCTTTTCCAGAGACATTCTAATAAAATCTTAGTTAAAAGTAAGAAGAGTGACCGTGTTAAATTAGAAAAAAACTAGTTATAATTTGGACATATTTAGAGTTTTATATAGAATATAAATAAATCTAAATTTACTATTACTATCATAAACTATATGAACTCATAATTTTTGAAAATTACAATGAACCTTTCGCTTTAGAATAAAAATCGCAACATTCTTCTAGTAGATTCCACGTAGCCACATAATTGAACCGTAATCTCAAGATTCACAACTATCATCAACACTAAGGTCATTGTAAAACTATATTTTTACGATCATCAAGCACACCAAATCTTGATCGACCCGGACACATCCAAAATTCTAAGAGTCTTATATCGACGTGACTTTGCAAGTAATTTAGCTAGTGCTTCCTTATTTATAAGCAATAAAACAATTAAACTAATCTGTTATTTTCTTTTTTCTCTTGAAACACACCTCTCCTCCTGTTAATTTAGCCTTTCCATCATCAAGGGACCACCAAAAGTCTTTGTCTCTCCCCTTCAGTGTTACTGGCTAACAACCTTTTACTTAGCCTATCCTTCTGTCTTTGTCTTCATTAGTATTTAGATTTAGACTGCTCCTCTATTTCCTTTTTGCTATTTAAAAAAAAAAAAAAAAATTATTTTCCTTCACAAAGAAGGATGCTACAAAAACACAATCCTTCACAATGTGCAACTGTTGAGATGTACTACTCATATTCAATGTGCTGTGCTGAGTGCACACAGTGTTGACTGTCCTTGTAGCTTAAATACAAAGTGAGGTTTCAGAAAGAGAAAAAAAAATATCGAGGTAAAATATTGCTTAATGAATCAAAGTTAGGTGGACAGTTTAAATGGATGAAACATCAACTTCTTTTTTCAGATACATTATGGGAAAGACGTGAAAGAGTAGTTATTACCCAAGCATGTTCTGATGGTGTCCACTCAGCAATATACATTGAAAAACTAACAACAATAAAAAAAAAAATTCTCAAATGTTAATTATTATATATAACATGATAGTTTAAAGCTAAGGAAGCCCACAACCCCTCCATGTTAGGAGTTGGGATGAAAACAGACAGGATTAAAGATCATCTTTTAGCCTATTCTATTCAAAGATTTGAAGTAAAAATAAAATTTATATTTTTCTTATTCATATTTTTTTGAATAGGGACAGGCAAAGTATTAACCTTTAAACTCATCTATTCTCACCCCTAGTTAAGAGTAGCACATGACCCTGATAGCCATTTATGTCGATCCAAATTTTTGGATTTGAACAATCAATATTAACTCATATACGATGAATATGGCCCCAGAGACGATATTGCATATTATGATATGAATTCTTAAGAACCCAGATCAGATAACTCAAGATATTCTTATATATTTTAGTCCACTTTGCTCAAATTAAGTTCATCCTTTAATTTCCTAAAAGAACAGGTTACATGCCTAAAATTCATTAACATAAAGGAGCAATCTGAGCAAGAAAATCTTGCCAATTTCATTAACAATATAAAATTCTTAGTAAAGAGTTTGTAAATATATAGAAGATAGTTGAAATTTTTTCTGTAACTGGGAGAATATCAAGGGTACAGAAAGAATATCTGGATGCCTAACATGGATGATGGCATATTTGTCCGCAAGCGATGAATACCAAAGGTTTTAGCAGCAAATGCGATCCCAGAATCAAATTAATATGTGACCTACAGCAGCAGAAACTCAGATTAGAAAACAGAGGAGAGCCAGTTCACTCAAATTATTGAGTTATTTTAAGTTTTCAGAGCAAGTAGCAATACAAAATTACATCAGTAAGTGAATCTCAAGTTAATAATACCAGGATGCTTTTTATATAGAATAAGAGCAAATGAAAATGCATGTCATTCTCTGTTCTCAAATAATCAAATATTTGTCAAGTACGAGCACAGGAGAATCTATTCTGTATAAGCCTGAATAATATAGTTTTATGACAGTATTATTTTACCAGGAAAGCCCTACTGAGCAGAGAAAGGCTTAGACTCCATTAAAGAAAAGATCTAGAGGTTTCGGTAGTCAGTACCTGCAGATGAGCTCCCTAAAGAAAGAAGGGCCAACAGAGAGTTGTTCGTTGCATTCAGACATTCACGCAGAGGTCAGGGACCTTGGACGGGTACTCTTCATTATAATGAGAGAAATTTTGTTTTTTTTCCTGTCCCATTTGAAAGAGAAACAAAAGGAACGAAAAAGGAACTAAAGAAAAGCATCAACAACTAATAGCCAGCCAAATATAAGTAAAGAGAGCCACTTCCATAAGTGGAGGAAAAGAATTTACAAAAGATTTAAAAACTCACAAGAATGACGAGTCATTCAATCTTCAATAAGGTATCTGTTCCTCCGTGCACCAAAAGCAAGTCTCTGTATAAAAAAAAAAAAAAAAAATGCAAGAATATAGTTTAACACAAGGCAGTGTAGGATCAGAACAGGTGAAATACAGTGTTTAATCCAAAACGAGAGAATATCAGTTTGGTCCTAACTGAAAATATCTGGGAGTAGGCTTTCAGGCCTGTAAGGAATTTGATGTAGGTCGGCTTCATGGATTGACTGGCAGGGACTGATCTGATGCAGGGAACAAGGTATTCTGCCACCTGTTGGTAGTGATGGTGTAAGTAAAAGATTTAGCAAAGCAAGATAGTATAATACAAACTGCATTTGGACTGGTTTAGAATGCAGCATGCTAATCATTATGCATTGCATGATAAACATACTCTCTTCCAAAAAGGAAAATTCAAATAAATCATGAGCAGAGTAACAATAACGAACAAAAGGATCGGTTTCACTGTCTCTAATTTCATTAGTCATATTTCCGATGTACCAAAATTTTCTACAAGAACTTGCAAAGCAAACAGACGGGTCACCCATCTAGGTCCATAACGAACTACTACATGCTGCTCGATATGTACATAAATCCAAATACAACTACAATTATTTCTTATCCCACCATCCACCATTACCTCAAGTACTCTCTTAAGGGTTTGCAACAAACAAACAACATATTGTTAGTGTAGGTGAGGTTAGGTTGTGAATTGTGTCAGCAACAAATTTAGTTAATGAATCTATTTACTTATCAAGCTGCCAATAATATGGTAAGCCAATGTTATAGCGGTGAATCTACTTGGTTAATGAATCTACTTACTACAATCATTTCTTAACTGTTAATGAATCTACTTACTACAAATTTAGTTAATGAATCTACTTACTACAATCATTTCTTATCCCACCGTCCACCATTACCTCAAGTACTCTCTCAAGGGTCTTCAACAAACAAACAACAGGTTATTAGTGTAGGTGAGGTTAGGTTGTGAATTCTGTCAGCAACAAATTTAGTTAATAAATCTACTTGCTTATCAAGCTGCCAATAAATAGTGAGCAAAGACTAATAATATTACGGTATATAAGGGCTATCCTAAGATAGTAAGGAAAGCCTGATCTACAATGGAACTTGTAAGTTTTCTCATCTCATTTATGAAATAAATATGTGCTCGTTTATTTAATAGAGGCAAGCCAATGTTATAATGGGGATACATCAGCATCGCTCAGCTACTGCCCATAGTGACATTGTAGACCCTGTTTATTCATAGCAATAGAAGACTTGATACTAGCTCATGAACCTTCATTCAACATCTAAACCAAGATCTATAACCATTATCTGGCACAGCAATTATCAGGCACAGATACATGATCAACCATCAAGCCCAGGTTCACAATTTGAGTTCCTCTATACCACTAAAATCAGTGTAGTGATAAGAGGGACCCAGGAAGGGCAATGGCCACAAGTCAAGTCCAGGTTTTTGGAAAGTACAGCCCAGTCCAGGTTCAGGCATGGGCAGAAGCAACTCCATAGTTATGTATGAGTAAACTCATTGATAAATAAGCAAAAACAGAATCATGTGATACCCAAATGAATTTGGTTATATCAGATCCTAAAATTAGATTCAGTGATCTCTGGATCTTGCATTCTGCAGCCAAGAGAACCAGTTTCCAGACCAAATGGACCTTCCTGACCAATGAGGTAAGTGAATAGGCAAGGTCACAAATCAGTTGACATTTCATGGAGGAAATATATAATTCGAGTGCATCAAACAGGACCGGATCTCAAATCATTAATAATAAGCCACTGAAAATAAGTTATATTTAACTTCTGAATACAGAGAGAAAACAACACCTCCACTTGGCACGATAACTGATGCCATAATACAATCAGATTGGCCAACTGGCATGTGTGGCTACAAGCTAAAATAATATAAGATTTCCTCATGGAACTGGTTCTCCTAATATTGGCTTAAGTCTCACAAAGTTTCACTCAGTAATCAGATTCAGTCTAAGTTTTGAAACCACTAAGCCATCACGCATATGCGTTATGTTCCTTTTATTCTATTTTTTGTAAAATGGCCCGTTAGTAAGTAACTGGAGCATCCTATTCAATTTGGAAAGTCCAATGAATAAGATTATTGCATTAATTCAATAAACTGGTAAATAAGTCAGCATCGAGAGAACTGTATTCACCGGAAAAAAATAAAAAATAAAAAATAAAACCAAGTTAAAGATGTATTATCAAACAAATTCAAGTTTTAAGTTCTTACCACTTCAGGTGGCTCAGCTAATATGTTGATAAAAAATTTAGCCTGTAAAACAAAAAAAAAGTTAAAGATGCACGATTAATGTTATTCTCACCAAAAGATATAAACAAAGGTATATAGTCCAAGACTATACTTGTTTTGTGGTGGCCCCAGACATGAGAAGATCAGTTGTCACCATACCAGGCTGCAATGGAAATTAAAAAATCAAAGAAGTGTGGCATGCACACTCATCAGTTAGAGGACTATTAGCTATTCTCAAGAAATATTTTGCAGCCGTCATTAACTACATACAAAAATAAATGAAAATGATGAAATAACTCCTGGATGTGATTGCAGCCAGGATTAATTCCATAAGCAACCATCTCAAAACCAGAAGGCTCCACATACCGATAAAGTGTGCACCATGACATTTTTTACATCTTGCATCTGCAGTTCTGCCTGGGAAAAGGACTTAAAATTAGCATTCTACTACCACACAAGGATAGAACTAGTTATATTATTTTGCATATGTCTAAATAATATTCATTTAGATATGTATAAGATCACCAAATGACAGTTTACTTAGATCTGAAGCAACAGAATATGGTCCTAATTTGGAACTACAATGCAGCTCTTTCAATGGGATGTGCGCCCAAATCTGACAAGTGCATTATCTAAATGTAGGCCATGCACACGCTCATGCATGAATATAGATAGCACAATATGGACATGATGCAAATTTTCTCTGAAAACTAGCAGATAGTACAGGATCGATGGCTAATACACAGAATATAATGTTTTCATCACAGATGGCTAATACACAAAAAAGAATGTTTAGATATATCACCAATACAGATATTATAACAATGAAAATGATAACTAAAAAGCTTCTAAACCTTGGGCTCCGCTTAATGAATCCTTTTTTCTGAATTATAAATTATAAAAATAAATTTTTAAGTCATACATCAATAAATCAAACTATATCATGGATCTAATAATTAAGGCACTAGAATTTAACTTCAGTTGCATACCCAAGGACGTATATAAATTTTTTATAATAGGAAAGGTCCAAAGGAGTATCTGACACATACCACTAAGTAACTTGAGCATCTAGGTGCCTAAGATGCTGTAATGGTGTAACAAATAAAATTAATTCGTAGCTAATTCTGTCTTTGAATGTTTTTCTTTACCTACTTTTTTTTGTGTTGACAAAAATGGAGATCTGATTCTGCTTGCTTCCGATATAGATACAAATACGCAAGTCTTTTACTGATATGAATTAGTGTTTAAATTGTCCCCAAATCAAGATATTCTATATAAACTAGAATATCTCCTGCTACATATAGGATTTCATTCTTTCTTTTTAGAATAAACGGTGGGTGTAGTCCCCCGTATTTCAATGAGTAGTTTCATATACGTTAAATTTGTTTAGTATTGAATAACGTAAGACGTCAATTAGTACTGGTCAGACTAATATTTTCATATATTCATCATTTTCATGTAAAATAGGCCTAAAATTAAGAGATGAATCCATATTCCCTCTCCAACTTTTCAAATCTAGTCAGTAATGTCCAAATAGTTTTCCCATTGGAACCACATTCGAATCAGTTCTTCTTTAAAACCAAATATTAGTATTGAGTTCCAATTCAAATGATAACGTATTAGTAGAGGTATTAGTAGAGGTTTCTTCTGTAAGAGCAGAGATACAAATACAATAGTACCTGTAACCCATCCAAATCCACTTCGCTTACAGTTTACACCCCTAATTATATTATAGGCACATCAGATCTCTTTGCAAAAGTCATAACTATCTATCGTTGCCCAAGTCTTTTCCATCAAAATAGGATTGCCTATAGAACACCCAGTTGGACAGTATGATTTATGAGTAGCTACAAAATGATCTAAACCCTTTATAATTATTAGGTATTATGTCAAGACAACTATGATATGCAGGTGACTTCCCCCAATCAAAAATTTTTAGAGTGTCCAGTTAGTCGGATGCACTCGTGTCCACCCATCTGATACTTACACGTTTGTATAGCTATACTCCCACAAAAATATGTACAAGATGAATTATTATGTTATGTACCCCTTTGAGAATAACTAAATATCTTGTTCATCATTTTACTATTTACCTTTTTCATGTGAATAACAGCTCAATACATACATTTAAAAGTTCAATATACTTATTTGTTTTTCAGAAAACACATATGTAACCGTCGTGTCTGACACCAGTGTTTGTGTTTCAGAGCACATTTCCATGTCCAAGGATCACAGCTGGAGAATCTAAAAGGTCAGGTGGAAAACATATATAATTACCGTTCATTGGCATGCAATTAGCTCAATCTAAGATAATATGACAGATGATGGTTTGTCTTCTACAAGATTGACCCCATGATGTGTCTTTCTAGCCGTCACCCTCTCACCTCAATTTTTCAAACCTCACCAGCCCAGCCATCTTGGTTCCCATCTGGGTGGAATCCTTTTATATAGTCTGATTACAGCAAATTCGATACACCTTTCACAACTATACAACTTGATATTGGAAATTGTCCATTTGTTTTGTGCAAAATGGTGAGAGTGTGCGCACTCCATTTCAGAAACTACCCATTCTAGGAACACTTGGCATAGTTACCACAAAAACCGTTGATTTTTTGTGTATCGCGAATTAATTGAACATTAATAATCATGTAATAGTCTAATGTAATGCATGGAGGAAAAACTAACTGTCAGAGATGTTGGGGTTCTAAAGATCATATGTCTGTGAGCATGAGTGTTCACTCACGCACTTTAAAAAAGTGTGATCATGTTAAATTACCATGCTTCGAGAACCATTTAACACATGCTAAGGTCTTTTACAAAAAGGGGGGAAAAAGAACCATTCAACACTGTAGATAATATACCTCAAAAAGCAATGCAGTTTTTGCCTTGAAGAGTTTCAGATCCAGTAAATTAAAATATTCACAAGGATAAACACGCTAATCTCTGGCATAGGACATGAACAATTCTAAGGAAAACAGGAGTTGGCACATCATAACACCAGCAATTTTGATTAGTATTTACCTGCAAGGATTTAGTGAGGTGCACCACGCTGCGCTTGGTTGCTCCATATGCAGCAAAACTGTGAATAGCGTAAGCACCTGTCAGAGTCGATGTTGCTAAATACATCGGTTTAGTATTACTATGGAATAATTCAAAGAGTGTAGTCGCTCCCTGCTGCAAGCAGATTCCCGTAGATGTTTTAACTACATTACAGTTTTATAGACTGGATCTAATCACATAAGCCATGGAGAGTGCAGATTTCCATAAATATATGTAATGTTATATACTGAGAATAATAGAAAGAGCAGTCCCTCCCTGCTACGAAGAGATTTCAGAGAGATTCCAAACATATTTTTTACTATACAAGTATCTTTAGTTACAGCAAAGATCTAAGAACAGAAAACAAGGAGATGCCAGACATGTCAGCTTAATTTTGGTGAATCAATGAAATGGAACCGAAAACAGAGACTCAGAAGGATATCCAGCTGATACAGGTACAATCCCCGCAAATAGGAGGATTGAGTGATATCACAAAATAGAAGGATGACCTAGTAAAAGACGGATTAAAATGCGGATACAAATACGGGCATGGGACACGGCAGTTATGAAAAATTTAGAGCACGGACACGGCAAAGATACAAAAAAAATATATAAACATAAGTATATATTACTCCATTGCTAACATGGTAATTTCAAACACAAATATCCAAAAAAAAAAAAAATATTGGAACTTATGACTTCATGCTTTTCATTATTTTACAAAGGACAACTCTCGCTAGCAACCATATATTTACATCCCTTCCTCCCACTCTATAGGTAAAGAGAAACAAAAAATGTGGTGATCATGACGTGTCATGGATCATTATAAAGAGTGAATGCAAAAAATTATTTTTTCCAGACATGTGCTCCTGGACAAGGCATTCCCCACGGTATGTCCATGCTTCTTAAATTGCAAACACATGATAAGTTTTTTGTTATTTTCTCTATAATATTACTAACAAAATCATTGGTCTTAGGTAAACTTGAGAACATGTAAAGAATTCTCTATGATACAACTAAAACCAAAACCATTGGTCTTTGGCAAACTTAAGGAGAACATGTGAACAATACAATATAACTATGATATCGTGGTTGATCTTTTATGGTAAACCACAAAGATTACACTTATCAGTGATCGACCTGTTGTTAAGAGTAATATTGTCAACCTGTGAGGATCTGTGTGCCCGATGTGAGAGCAAAGGCCAAGATGTTGACATTGATGCTGGGAAGTGGTGATTCAGAATGGAAGTGAGGGGGGAGGCCTATGATGAAAACTATGCTTACAGGGTGGGTACAATAACTGGATGGAGGTACTTTTAGGACATGGTGCATGACCAAACCAATGATAAGCACCAAGTCAATATTGATTTTACATGAAGTTGCAAAACTAAAACCCAAGAAAAGGTATTGTGATGTATATTATCCCACATAATCTGATGCTAATTGATGAAAATGTAATCAACATAAATGCCAAACTCGTGATATCATAACGGAACTTTGGAACTAGGTGGCTAAGAAAAGTGTATAAAATATAATAGGGTACTGGTCCTGCTGGACAACATTTATAGCTTAATGAGCCCACAAATATGCCCTGTAGCATTATCTTGGATCTATTATACAAAAGAAAGACTGAAGAGATAGACAAAGCAAACCATGACAAAATGAATCGTCATGGATCCATCATAAGAAGAGTTGAGAGATAGATGAAGACATATATTATAGGACTACAGTGAGGTGGATGTATTTAGATGTGTTCGCAAGGCACCACGCAATAAAAATATGATTGGAGACTTAATTAGTAATTTTATATAGAGCAATGACACCTCTTCATACAGTTTAGAATGTTGGTCTGCAAAGAGGGTCTGGATAAACAAAATGAATGGAACAAGCAAATTGATGCGTGATAAAAAGTCTAACTGGGTGATAATTTTCAGCCGCTCCAAAAGGAGGTAAACAACACTCTAATTTACAGAAAGGTCATGGGGAAAGAGAATATATTCATGAAGTAAGAGGCATTTGCAATTTTGCACTCGGAGAACAGATGCTAAAGTCTTTTTCAAAAGTTTTGAAAGAGGTTAGAGAACATTTAATCATTTATAAGGATAATTAAACAATATGTTGAAATTCTTGAGGCAACAGGTATTGCTCTTATAGGAACCAGTGATGAAGAAGAGTTAAAAGTCAACCCAAACAGTGGGACACAGTTTGATGGCTATGATTCTTCAAAATGCAAATACATCTGATCTTTCGGCCTTGAAAAGATCATCATCCACTGATCATCTCTTCAGATTAAGTTTGCTGCAACTAACAAGTACAAATATTAAGTGAAGACATTACATACCGAGGAGTCGGTCTTCCATCTGAACCAGCTCCATCAATGTTGAAAATGTGCCCACCTCGAGGCTGGCTCAGCATCATATTTATAGCCTACAATCCAAAGTGGTAGTTGGTAAAAATAAAAGGGTGTATCATATATACCAACTTACTTGTTTAATAAAGCTATATCACTCTTTACCTCGCGGCAGCATATCATCAGACCAAGAGTGTTGGTCGTGACAACTTCCCTTGAAAACAAAAAAATAATTCAGACCAGCAATCTGGAGCCCCATAGCATCAGACAAGTACTTTGTGACAGGTCTGCGATGACTTTGCATGAAACTTACATAAGGTCATCATCAGATGTCTCAGCCAATGGCTTGTAACTATATGCATTTGATCCAGCATTGTTAATCTGCATCAATTGCAGAAACTATCAGAACACAGAAATTTGACACTAAAAACTCAGCAATTACATGAAGGTGAACACAGAAAGACTCGTTGCATAACTTTCTCTTCAGCAAAGGATATTACAAGCTCAAATTAAGTCAAAGTTAAAACCTTTGATAATAGTTGCCGAGTAAAACTGGACACTGACATGGGACATAAATATGCCACTCTACAGACAAGGGGACACGGCAAATCATGGCAAGTTATAAAAAAGTAGGACATGAAAACACAAGGACTTAAAATACACATTTATGCATGTGCAACAAAACACGTAATTGTCAAGACATGTTTTCTTAAAGCAGAAATAAAAGGAAAAACATATTAACAAAGTAAAATACAGATTCTAATCGAATTATATTAAAGAGAAGAATCAGAGTTCAATTCAATGGACCAATACCTTGACTAAAATATATGATGCATCTACTCTGTCAAGATATTTGTAATTTATTAGCTGAATATTTCATTTATATCCAAAGAGCTTTCTATATGCTTTTTTAAGCAATGTATGGGTCCATAGTGAATATGCAATCTCTAGGACTTTTTGAAAGCGAGAATGTGCCCGACATACAATATCTATGACTTTTTGAAAATGAATATGACTGTGATATGCAAGTTTTTGGGTTCTTAAAATCGAATATAGTTTCCATGTGTCCAATACATGTTGGACAAGTGTCATGCAAGTGTGTCTAATATCGATATGGACACAGCTCTCACTTTGAAGTGTATGTGCTTCATAGGTAATGAATATGAACATAGAAAGATTCATCGTGTCACATTCTCTTCACCCAAGTATATTTCAAGTTCATATAAAGTCAACATTACAACTAAGTATCTGCTAACTACAAGTCATAGTTTCACAGGACATGGACTGGAGAAGAGGATGCAAATGGTACGTTGATCATGGTGGAGGCTACTAGAGTTTGTGAACATGGACAAAAACCAATTGCAATTGTTCCTTCGAAAGTAGGAATTTGAATGGTGTTGAGTTTATTGTTCAGGACTAACCTGTCGCCTTGTGGTTCTTTTTGTGATCTTTGCTACTACATAAGAACAGTTATTTTGGTTGGTAATGCATGCTTAGGAATTTTTTGCCCTTTGGAACTTTAAGGTTGTTTCTTGTTGCTACTTCGTCTCTCACCACTTTCTTATATTTTGTTGGATAAAATACACAAAACACTCCCATAGGGGGAATTAGACATAACTTTCTAAACTATAATTTTCTAGAAATTACATCCCTAGTCAGTTTCCATCAATAACTCAGTTAAACAAGGATGACAAGTCTTGCCAAGTGGTCTCTTTTTAACTGTTATTATGAAATTACCATATTATTCTCCTAACTATCCCCATGCAAAAAGAAGACAAAAAAATTAAAATTCAGTCTACGCATCAGGGAGCATAAGAAAAATCCTGCAACACTCTTTTCTCTTCAAGTATTGAGAGAGGCTGAAGAAAATCCTTCCATTTCCCAAAATTAAGGTTACAAAGAGCAAATCGAAGATGGAGGCTAGCACTGTGACCTGTTGCCAACATTGCTGGTGAAGGCCAATGACGATGAGGCACTGATGGGGAAGGCGAATGGCTATCTATAGAGAAGTTCGCTACAGTCTGCATAAAGCAGGTAAAACTCCTTCCTTTATACAAACTTTTAAAACTCATTCCTTTATACAAACTTGTGCCTATATTAAAATTTTCTTTTGGATGATTGTTGAAATTATAGTTAAAGATTAGAGATGAAAAGGAAAATAGGAAAAGAGATAAAATCAAAGTTAAGATTTCTCATCCTTGCTTGTTTGGGGGTGATTCAATGCTTTGAAAGTCTAGGATTGAGGATGCATTTCTTCAATTGGGTGGCAGAGTGAACGAGGAAAGAGAGAGGTGGGGTGGTTAAGTTGGTTGAAAAATAGAAGAGGGAGTTTTTAGGCATAACAAATAAAAAGGGGCCACATGGAAGACACCCAACTTTGACAGCGTTGTTGACTAATTGAGCTCTCATGGATATAATGCATGGAAAAATGTAGTTCACGAGATTACATCTAAAAGTCCCTATAGTTGCAGGGGTGTTTTATGAACTTTATCCTATTGTGTTTGCATTGTAACATGGTGGTCAGGGCTGCCAATATGATCGGGTTTGACCCAAACCCGAACTCGAAGCGCCCCGACCTAAGAATATCGGGCATGAAAGGCTTATGAATCCTACACGAAATTG
This sequence comes from Dracaena cambodiana, assembly GCA_036321105.1. NCBI lineage: Eukaryota > Viridiplantae > Streptophyta > Magnoliopsida > Asparagales > Asparagaceae > Dracaena > Dracaena cambodiana. The sequence continues at coordinate 40,491,798 of JAYEPQ010000005.1, forward strand.
AACGAGCAGGTTTAAAATGTCTAAAAAAGAAATTAGGTCAGGTTTTTTTATTTAGAACCCACTTAACCCAAGCCAAGCTTAACTTGGACCAAACTTTGAAAGACATCCACGCTTAACTCATTGGTCTCAGCCATCTATTCAATAAATGAGTGTTTCAGACTATTTCGACACAAATATAGGAACAAAGAGAATGGCGTGCCAGAAACCCTATTCCTCCTAACCTCCAATGTTGCTTTCTCTATTTTCCTGATCTTCCCAACATCCAATCTTCATATCTTCTTTGCTCATGGATCGCGTCTTGGTCTTTCTCCTCCTTCGAACCTTTGGTCTCTAATATATTGACCTTCAAACCTTTGGTCTCTAATGAGAGCTTCATAATTCTTGTATGCAGTTTTTTTCCTATTATCATCTTGTAGTTTGCAATAGTAAGTTTTTGACCTGTTGCTATGTTAACAATTGATGAATTATTGTAAATTAACAAAATGTGATCAAAATCAATGTTGGATATCTATGTGTCAATTATGGGTCCTTATTTTTTTTTTATTACAAATTAACTTATTGTTCGCTCTTTTTTTCCCCTAAAAAGGAGTATAGAATTGTTGCTATCAAGAATAGAGAGAGAGAGAAAAATTAAGATGGGTGCAAACACGAAGCCTAAAAACCGAACCAAACTGATGAAGCCTGAAATCAGCCTGAATCCAATTATGTATGTTTGTAACTTTGTATATTACATTTTGAAACCCATCAGGTATCGCGAGCTTTAGGTTTCTGGTTAAATATTTGGGTCGAGTGGAAAATTCCTGTAAAACCTCCCTATCTGACTCGTTTGCAACCGTAAAGGTGCTTGTGAGACTCAAGCTTGTATGTATTTTTCTGATACATCACAATTGGTTGGGGAACTCTAGATTGAGACCCCACATTTTCCCTAAAAAACAGATAAAAGTCACTGACACTTTGATTCTGCAGCTTTATTTAACACCTGAATTGAGTTTTCTAATGATGAATACCAAACATATTCCCATGCGAACGAAGTCATTTTTCTTTTAAGAGACATTAGTGGATTACTTAGTAAAAGATATAAGAGAACAACATACTTAAGTGAATTCATACTGTAAACCTTCAAGTACTTGCTTCTCTAAGCACTCACCCCAGCAAGATAGCTTGTGGAATAACTCGGTGATCAGAAGAAATGATAGTCAATGAAAATAACATATTATCTCCTATAATATGGGAACAAAAAGACATGGAAGGATTCCAGTTATTTATGCATAATACAGAACACTTGAGAGAATGCAGTTCTGATACTTCTTCTAAGCACTTTAATTTTGACTTCAGTTTCACCAAGGCAAACAGTGGTTAGAATAAACTTTGATGAAGTTGGTAGTTTCCCAGGTCAATGGTCTAATTTAAACTTCCAAATCTTATTGCTTCTGGAATCACAAGCACCGTAAATTTTAAATGCATGTTGACTTTTTCCCTGACAAAGATACATCTGGACCAACCCCATTAAATTTTAACATGCATCCTATTGGCTTCTCTCCAATTTGCTCTATACTACACGTTTATCTACACCTGACGGAGTGGATCCTCCAAGTAATACTAACTTGAAACAACGAAAGCATTCCTCTAGCATTGTTCAAAGGAAACTTGTGGTGGTTTTGGTCTAGTCAAATGTGGTAGCGTGTAAACTTTAGGAGAATGATGCTCTTGTTATTCTCAATTATGGACGCATCAACACTCTAAGCTAGCTAAACAGTGGAGGAGGCTTTTTAATAATAGGCATGCGACAATGAGTCGAAGGGTGTCTGATGCTTTGAACCAAAGTTTAAAATATCAGAAGCAATATTGGTATTGGCCATGCTATCGAAATTAACAATATCAAGTGCAACGTTTATTATCACTAACGTAGCATTTTGCCTCCGTTACATTACATCACATATAGCGTAACATATAATGTAAGTTACACAGTTTTCTATTTTTTTAATAAGAAAATATAAAACTATATAATAATTATAAATAAAAAGTTAATTTTAAAAATTCTTAAAAAGGAATATGAAAACATTCTATAACAATAGAACCTATTCTAAATCTCTAACAAGTTTCCAAACAATTTTCATATTCAAGTTTATAAATTATATTAAGTCCGTAATCATAAGTTTAGTCATCACCAAATAAGAAATAAGATTTCAAAAATATTTATTTTGGTTTCAAAAATCACCAATACTATAATTAATACTTTTTAGTGCTCAATTTATCTTATTTATAATTGTTTATTTCAGTTTAGTTAAAAGTTTAATCGAATAAATTACAGTAAGAAATTCTAAGAACCAAAAGAAATTACATGCTCTAACAATATATGAAAATATATGATCATAATCTACAATTCATAATTATAATTTTTCAATCCTCATATTCATACTTCACAAAAACAGAAGTTAACAAGAACAACATCCACAACAAAAATATTTATGTCACAATGCCATACCATAATATCTATATAAAAAAAAAGTAATTATAAACGCATCCAGTACTCTAATTATATAAGTAATACAAGACAAACTAATCATTTTATGAAATCCTCTCAAGAACGTCGGAATGGAGATAGGCTATCAAAAATGTCAGCATCAGCCGATTAGTGAAGTTTAGAGTCGCAATCGACAGGGTATTGAAATCCAAATGGTTTAGAGATTAATAGGTAGAGATGGTCGATGTTCTTGTACTGGGTCACGAATTAAAATCATAATGGAATTAGGTTATGATAAATAATGTAACCAAAAAACAACCTAAAAGAACGCAAGGTTATGCAGAATTAGTTACTTGAAGTAATTCCATAAAGAAGTGTACTTGTTAAGTAAAAAAAAGAGTTGTACCAAGTTATCTAACTGGTTAGTTAAAACTATGATTAGACATATTGTATTAGCCATATCGGCAACATAAGACTAATATTATATGATATATCATATATTGGGTACCTCAAAAATCTAATATGAGACGTACGATATATCTGTAGGCCAATATTCAAAACCTTGTTTCAAACTTTATTATTAGTTTAGCATTCCCCTTTTGACGATGCTACTAAAATTGAGCCAAGCTTTTCTTTGAGGAGTCATCATGTGAATGTTCTGGCAGGCCTTGACAGCTCTGCGCTTATTTGGGTTGACAACCAGATCCACAAATTGTGCATAACCTCCAAGTTTCCACACTATTCCACCATGGCTAGGGTACACGTTGCAATGTGCCTTGCCAAGTTGAAATCACAGATAGAAACCACACATGATTACCAAACAATCGAAGATGGATTCTTCCTCCCTAGCGAGTAACCTCCAAATCTTCCTTCCTATACTCCATTCTTTTGTGGTTAGGCATGAAATATATGTTCACATAACTTGATAGGAGGGACACGTTCTTAGTAAAATCTTTCTATATCACCCTCATATCATTAATCTACCACATCCTGCTTTTATGGTGATTTGGATCACCCCAGACATTTTGAAAAGCATAATTCACCTTTGACTAGCTTATCTGAATAAGCTCCTCACTAAGGATAACCAAGTCCTACAAAGTAGCAACATGAGATACATGGTTAATCCAATGAACAATTACCATCTCTTCCTGTTCTTGTGCATTCACAAGACAGATTTGGAACATTACCAAGCAGTGGCATAAGCCACTAGAGTGTGGCCTCTTTCATTACGTCCTTATTGAACATATTGACCCAAAAAATAGTAGCTACAGGTCTTAATAACTGGGATACTATGAATGGCCGAGACTTTTGGCTACATGGCAAGAACTAAATAATAGAAATTTCCTTGTGAAACAATAGCCTGCAGCGGCAATTCAATATAGGATAGCTTACATGGCAGAATCCTAGATGACACACGGCCCAGGTGGTCAACCACAAAGGACCTCCTAGTTGCTTCTCAGCATCTTCTCTATCTTCTCCTCCTCTCTTTTAATTTCTGACTCCTAATGTAAATCTCACACACTTTTTTAGAATAAACAATGGAGAATCTCCACTTCCCTCCTCGCATTTAACTAAAATCAGCTAATGTAACTAGCACCAAAAAATTCCTTTGTATTTTATCCCTTATTAATAAAATTGGGTACATAGTCACATTTTTTTCTCTTGTATTTTTAAAGGAAAAAAATCATTCTAAGAATTCAAATTGTAATCCCTTCCAAACCCCTTTTGAACTAGTAGAACCTAAGACTGAGCAGAAAGACAACTTTATCAACCTTTATGATGTTTTCCTTGTTTATGTCATTAAATTCATCTTCAACAATTGCCAAGTCGTGATCAGAACGGAAGTTCAGGAAAGTTTCATAGGAAAGATACTGGAATTAGCTTCAACTACTCCAAATTCTCAGGAAAGTTCAGGAAAGTTTCATAAGAACCGGTTTGGATCCATACCGGGGCGATCAACGATAGAAGTTATTCATTTACTTTGTCAACTTATAGAGCAATTTCGAGAGAGAAATAGAGATTTGCATATAGTATTTATTGATCTAGAGAAAACCTATGATAAACTACTACGAGAGGTATTTTAGTGGACATTGATTAAAAAAAGAGTCTCTATCAAATATGTTGACATAATGAAGAACATGTATGATAGAGTAGTGGGCAATATCAGGACATGTGGTGGTCTAACAAGTAATTTTTCTATCACAATTGATTGTATCACAGATCTGCATTTAGCCCGTTCTTATTTGCTATAGCGATGGATGAGCTTACTAGAGCTATTCAGTATGAGATATCTTGATATATGCTATTTGTTGATGATATTGTCTTAATTGATGAGACAAGAACAGAGGTGAATGCTAAATTAGAATTATGGAGGCACACATTAGAATCTAGAGATTTTAAATTGAGTAGGTCTAAAACAGAGTATATGGAGTATAAATTTAGTAAATGACGGACCCTAAACTATAGTGTTATAACACTAGACGGGCAAAACATACAAATGAGCAGTCAGTTTAGGTATTTTGATTCTATTATTCAGAATGATAGAGAGATTGATAATGATGTCAACCATAAAATACAATCTGACTGGTTGAAATGGAGGAATGTAACGGGAGTTTTATGCGACCGTAACATTCCGTTAAGGCTGAACAAAATTTTTTATAGGACTGCTATTAAGCCAGCCTTATTATATGGCACGGAATACTGAATTATAAAGAAACATTATTCACAGAAAATAAGTGTAACAGAGATGCGCATATTTCGCTGGATATGCAGCAACACTATGAAAGATAAAATGAGAAATGAAGATATTCGTGCTAAGATAGGTATAACTCCCATCGATGAGAAGATGCGAAAAAATCGCTTACGATGGTTTGGTCATGTGCAACATAGGCCTAAAAATGTACCAGTTCGACGAGGGGAGTTTATCAATATAAGACAAGTTAAAAAAATGAAGGGAAGACAAAAAAAAAACATGAAAGGAGGTGATACGAAAAGATATGCATTCTAGAGGTTTATATAAGGAGATATTACTTGATAAGAATGAATGGAGAAGGATTATCCATGTGATCGATCCGGCATGATTCTTTTTTGGTTCATGTAGCCTACTCCAAATACTTGGGATAAAAAGCTTAGTAGTTGTTGCAATTGTTGTTGTACTCCTAATTTTATAAAATTCAGCTGATTGAACAAATAACATAGTCAACATGTATTTCCGTTTAACTAGAATCATTCAGAAGGCAACACTTCTCCTTCAAAACTAGTGAAAGAAACATGCAGCAGACATTTTAAAATGCTATAATTTGCTAACAGAAATCAGCAGCACTAAAGCTAGATGAACAGGGCAATGAGATGCTAACGAATTACTGGGCACAGGAAGATGTCTCGTAAAGGCCAAGTGTACTGAACTGTAGAATGTAGCCTAACATTTCCTATCTCACAGTTCAAAAATTCAGAATATCAATAAAAATTCAAACCATTCAATTTTGGAGAACCTATTTGTTACTCTATTATGCCTATACAGTTTCCGACAATATAAGTATCTATCCATATTACACAATGACAATGTACAATGGCGAAGCAGGAGGATATATCCTACTAATGTACATATTATTCATTGTTTCGTCAGTGTTCCCTAATTCTTGTCTAGTTATCAAATTCCATTAGATTCGATTGGATGAATACTTTTTCCTATAAGGTAGGAAATCACAAATGTAACTACCTAGTCAATAAATCAAACATATCAACAAGATGGTCATTTCAAATTACCCATATGTCAATATAACCGAGATTTTCGCGCGCAAATGCCACTAGTCCCTTGACATCCTTTCCTTCCCTAACATCACATTTTGTCCCCTGCAGCAAAATCACATCACTTACAATTTTTCAAACACAACAACATATCGCTCAAAAGAAAAGGCTTTTTTTCTTCTGCAGTAGATACCCACACACGCTGCTCCCCGAATTCCTCTCTCAAGCTCCGAACTGCCGATTCTACCCGTTCAGCTGCACAAAAAAGCGAAGCAATCTTGCATGATTTTGCAAAGAAAGTAGTTGAATTGAAGACAACAACGAACTAATATGCAAAATTGTTACCTGATCGAGAACAGATTACGACATTGTCGCCTGATTTTAGAAATTCCTTAGCAAGTGCATATCCAATTCCTAGGCATATTGCAAAGATTAAATAACAGCAAGAAAGAGAAAATTGGTCCCAAGAATTTGGGGGGAATATGGGAAAAGGAGAGACCCTTGGTTGAGCCGGTGATGAGGACATTATAGGGTGGGATCATGGGCTCTGATTTGGTCGGAGATTCCGCTGTGATTCTAAATTCCTTTAGATCCCGTTGCCGATGCCCTAGATTCCAGCGAGGGGAGACGTGGGGAAGGAGGAGAGATTGTGAACTGGGATTTGGACCGGGCGGTCTGGGCCGGCGACGCGCTCCGGCCGAGGCGAGAACACAGTGAGGAGAGAGGGAGAGAGCGGGAAGTAGAGAAGCCAAAGCCATTGCGAGTAATGATTATGTTACGAGCGAGAGGATTCACAACGGAAGGAGAGGATATAACGTCTGCAATTGGGGCCCACATGTCAGTCACCTGAACTGGGAGCAGCGCCCAGGAATGCCGTTTCTTTTTCCCCGTTATCCCCCTCGATTTTTTTTTTTTTTTTTTTTTTTCAAGCATTTCATAAATTTACATGTGAACGGTCGAAGACAGGTCCTCGAATATGCGGGCGCAAGGATTAACTTCAAATTTTTAAGTTAAAATAACAATTAAAATTTATATTGTCCTAAATCACAATTTTAAATTGTACGAATGAATGCCGAGAATAGATTATTGAACCCACACAGGACGACTCTTTGTGTGGTAGTTGTGAAAGTGCAAATGTAGCTTGCATTAGTCTACGACCTTAGAAAAAGAGAGAGAACTATACAATCTCAATTAAATCCAGCTTGTATCAGCTTACAATCCTAAAAATTGAAATAATATGCTTGCGTTAGTCGAAAAGAAATTGAAAAGAAGTACGTGTCACAGCCTAACATGCTTAAAAGGACAAAAACAAGACAAAGAAACACATCCAACAAGGATTAGCTTGGTTCTCATATTCCTATTTGAATTTCAAAGTCACAAGGAATCCGTGAGAACCAAGTTTCCACATTGTATCTTGCCAACTCCTCGTCCAAATACAGTGCAACTTGATAACATAAAATTTAAAAAGAGTCCCCCGGCCATTAACATCTAAGGAAACAGGTTATGTTGCTTACAAACTAATTTCCAACCAAAGATTGCCCCAACCAAAGTGTCGGATACTCTCCGAAGTGAGAAATTACAAGGACCGCTCAAAGCACATTCTCAAGTTATCCATTAGTTGGTGAGTGGATAAGATTTTAACACCTAATAATTTAATGAATGGTCAAGATGATGTGCTTTGGATGGTACTTATAATTTTCCGCTTTAGAGAAGATCCAAATCTGCTTTAACCATGGTATTACTGCGAAAGAGGAAATTTACACAGAAAAAAAAGCTAAAAACACTCTTTACTCACACAAGATGAAAAGTTACAAACTGTATCCAAAGTCATATCCAAGCTTCATTCATCAATCAATAATCTGTGGTCCGAAGTATTCAACACCAACCATTCCCGCCTCCTTGGGCATCTCTATCTCCTCCAACCAACCCAAACCATCTTCATCCTTCCCAGCTTGGCCATCAGATCCCTCTGCAAGAATCCGAACATCAGACAATAGACAAGTATGTGTAGAAAACTCAAAACTATAGATAGCCTTCATATTGCAATATATTTACTCTAGTTTCATGCATCACAAGTACGTTTGAACGTTCCCTCCAACGTGTACAATGGATGCTAATTGTGGGGGCTAATGGTACAAATAATAACTCAAGTTGCACCAACAAGGAGGCATTAAGAAGAAAGATTCCACATTAGAAATCAAAATTGCCGGATAAAGAAGAGACATGCTAGTTGTACTTCTCTACTGTTACTAGTTTGACAGAATGTCAAGAGTGGTGAGCACCATTATGTTTGCTTCGCAATTGATGACTCGCAAATGGGACCCACCATGAATCCTAACAGGTGTACAGTATTTGTAGTACAATGACCATTAGCTCAATTACCATGACTCAATAAAAGAAAAGGTCTTACTTACATTCCACCTAAAGATTTTTCAACGATCCAATCCATAATATTAGAATCCCTTCCATTAAACCAAAACCAAAATTTGGAGTTGTTGTGAATATTATTGTTTTATATTTTAACACACCCCTACATGTCGAGAATCTTTTTTTGACCGAAACATGAATTTTACAGTGTTCAAATTTTTAAAAAATTCTGAAATTAATGCACGCCTTAGTAGGATGTGAACCTAATAAGATTTGAACCTACATTGCTCCGATACCGTTGAGTCCCCTCCATTACACCAAAATTGCGACTTTATGGTAAGACTGGAGGATTATTGTATGACTTTATGGTAAGAGTGGAGGATTATTGTATATTCTAATATATAATCACTGGTTCAAGTTGACGTGTTCTAAAGGTTGGTTGTAAGAAATCATAAAGGATAATACCATAAAACGTGTGTTGTTGGGTCTGTTTCAATATAAAAATATTGAAAACGTTGCTACTTGCAATAGAAAAAGGATAAAGAAACAAAAGAACTACGTAATTACATCAGAAACTGACAGGAAACTTTGTAGCAACCTTTGTTTACTAAATGGGCCTTTCCCTTAAACTGCAAGATATAGTTCAACATAGGCATGCAATAACATTCTGAATAGGTGGGGCCTCCTTTAATCTTATTTTATTTCCGTATCATAGAATTAAAATAATAATCAGTCTCTATTTACTTATATAAGTTAGCAAATTGACCATTATCCAATTAAGAAGCTTAGCATGCATGGGTGCTCAAACCCACCCACAAAAGCAACAGATAGAAAATCCTATATGAATACAAGAAGCACTGCTTACCAGAAATAGGGAAGTATGGATGATGTCGGTAATATGTGCAATCACGATCATCTTCTTTTGAGTAAGGAGGTCCTAGAACATCTAGCACTACACACGGTGTGATGGCTCTAAAGGTGTGCATGTTTCCTCCAGCTGTTGGATATAAGGTACATGTTTTGCATGGGGCAGTGAAATCAGCATCTACCACCCTCCTCACCAGTCTAACTGCAAAAGGTTGCATCTTTGTTAATCAAAATTTAAAAAAAAAAAAAAAAATCAATTTTCATTGGTGTGCACACATGGATTATCCCTTGCTTACAGTTAGATGGAGTCGCTTCATCTGAAATAGTGGTATCAACCCAGTCATATGATGTTATATGCATAGTTCCTAGGAGCAGTTTGCTGAAAACAGTCATTCCCGGGTGGTTATGGAGCGGAATAACTGCTGTTGGTGGCAAAAAGAACATGCACATCTGAAATGAAATGAAAAGACATTTAAAATAACCAACCATAAAAGTTGGGTCAACGGTATCTAAATTAATCCTACTTAAGAATCAGCAATAAACATGGTTATCTGACGCTTGCAAAATTAGAAAATAACTAAATTCATACTTAGAAAAGAAAAGAATGTATGAGTTTCAAAGTATCGTAGCAAACCTATTTTTGGCCATTAGATGTAATTTTTCCAATTCATTTAATCTAAATATACTATTCCTAAAATCCATATAAAACATTACCAAGATTAAAGCATGATTATCTAAAAAAAGGACATGATATGCTAAAATATCTTAAACTTTCTCTCCGCAAATATTATTGCTCAAATGATGATATATATATATATATATATATATATATATATATATATATATATATATATATTAGTTTATATATTCTTTACGAATTCCCATGTTCTTTTCCTTGTCTTACCTCTATCCAGTATTATCGAATATCTGAATGAAATTCCTACTCGTCTTTAGCTATTTCCATATCACAAATTTACCATCTCATCTTTGATTTCGGTGCAGTATATATAAGCATAATGATGGAGATCAGGATTAGATTTGATTTGATTAGGATTTGGATTGTATTAGATATTTGATTTGATTAGGAGTTTTGATTTTATTAGGATTCTGTTTGTTAGGGTTTCCCTATATATAGGGGTTGTATGAAGTATTGAGAAGATGAATAATATTTTGAGAAATTTTCTTGAGAAATTTCTGGCGTGGAATTCGCTGAGTAAAATCTTTCCTCGTAGATTCGTGGAGAGTGGGCGTGGGCCTGGGTGGATTCCCAAATCCCAAAAATTTTCCCCAATTTATCATTTCTCCCCCAATCCCTCTAGAAAAAACCCTAATTTCAAAACCCTAACCCTAATTTTGCCTCCGTTCTGCGTCGCATAACCTTGCGTCACATAACCTTGCTTGCCCAATAATCTGGAACTCACAATTTTCTAAAATAGTTGCTATTCAATTAGTTATCCTATAACCTATGGGCATACAGATGAATGTTGTACTTGGACACAAACGCAAACATGAGATGACGAATATGGCAGCCCATCAAAAACACAAGGACATGGCTATATGCGTGTAACCCTTTCAGATATATGTATTGGGATGTCATTTATACACTGAAATAACTAAGATCAAAAATGAATCATAAAGCATTTAGTTTTTTCTCAAAATGGTGGCATGAAACACAACATCTTGTACATACTTGAGATATTAGAAGAATGGACACCGTTGTCATGTTCGGCACGACCAGACACAGACATGTCAATTTTGATTAAGAGGAAGTTGTTCTACATGTCATAGGTTATTTCTTGTTTGTAGCTAGTTGTTTCACATCCATGCTATAATCCCAAAACATGCATATCCCCAAGTAGATTACTAGGCATATATCCGGTACATACTAGTTTTCATGAACTCGAGAACTAAACTGTAGCTAGCATTTTAATGGAGGAAGCATTAAAAAATATTTTGCAACTAAGTTTAGTGTGTGCTAGGATTGCCGCTCTTACCGAGAAGTTATCGCAATTGTAGATAGTTGTGAAAGCGATTGTTGGTGTGCCCTTGACAGGACTAGAGGCCTTCAAGAATTCTAGATCTGTGCTTAGCCCAAAATGTTCTGGTTTCATTCTATCTGCGACAGAAAAAATAAACGAAATATCAATAACGCTACTAAAAAAACCATGAAAAGATTTAAATTGGTTCTCAGCAATGAAAGATTCTGGCAAGTTAAACTTGCATTTCATTTCATAGATGTACATTTAGTTACTACGAAACCAAAATATGATAATGAATGTAGCTTGCTGACATATACAAATACGGGGGTCCACTATTTCTTGAACAAAAACTGTTAGGTTTTATTCCACTCGATCGGAACCCGAACAAATTCTTGTTAGCGACTTACATCGACACAGATTGATTGAATGAACAAACTATGCTAGCAAAGATCGGATAATAACATGCAAAAACTATACTATGCAAGATTAAAAACCCAGGTTCTAAGCAAAAAGTAAGTAATTTTGGATAAGCAACAATCGAAACATACCAAGAAAGAGCTGAAGCATGTTGACGTGCTCGGGCGAAGGAACGGTCCCCGGTCCTTTAAAAATGGCCTTCGAGACCTCGAACAGCCCTTGAATCGCGGCGGTCTCGGCCTGAACTCGCCGAGTCGGCCGCCTCCGCCCGAACGCCCTCTTGCGGATCACCCTGTCCTTCCTCTTCACCCCCACGGCCAGCGACATCTCCTCTGTCTTCATCGGAGCCAAAAACCCTAACCGATCGGAAAAATTGCTGCTTTGCTGAAATTGGGGGGTGGCATCGAGCTGGGGTTATATAAACAAAGGAGAAGGGGAGAGAACGGAGCAAAACCAGGGGCCATGCGATTTCTGAAAGGGATACTAATGTGGGAAACCGCTTGAATCTTTCTTTTTCAGGCAACTGATTCCACTGTTTTGGAAAATAAATTACAATTGAATAATAAAAGCTATTATAATATTTTATTTAAGGAGTTTTTACATGTTGATCCCTTAAAGCTTTAAAAATTATAATTTAGTCACTGAAATTTTCATATTTTAATTTTAGTTCCCTAAATCTTTTATATTACTCAACTTTAATCCCCTAGGTAACTTTCGTTAGGCTAATTAAAATTTTTCTGTTATACTCCTCGATGGGTCCCTCCCTCCATCTTCCTCCTTTCTTCTCTCTCTTTTCCCTCTCAGTTAATCTATCTCTCTTCTTTCTTTCTTTTTTTTCCTAACCCTATATTCCTTATCTTGTGAAATATGGTTTCTTCAAAAGTATATCAGTAATTTCCTCTATTTCTAAAATATTAAAATTAAAATTCATCGTTTATTTAGATGAAATATCTAATGATGGAACTAAAATGAAGTAACTTAAAACAAATTAAAGACTAAAATAAAATATAAAGATTTTAACAACTAAAATCTAATTTTTAAAAATATAAGGAACCGACATGTAAAAATCTTTTTTTTTTTTTTTTTTAAGATCTGAAAGCGAACTTTGAGGCGATATTTTCCGGTAAAAAGCATAGACAAGTGGTATGAATAATATTATATCTCCACCGCCCCTCTATTTGGCTTATTTCCAATTCCAACCAACCGTACGTACACAGGTTTGTGGGGACTCCCTTATGGCCTGCTTAATTTCGTTATTTTTAGCATTAAGTAAATGCCAGCTCATACTTGTGAAATAGTTTAGAATTTCATTTTAATGGAACTTAATTCGAATAATATTGTAAAAATATATTTGTGTAAGATTGACTATAAAAAAAAAAGAAATATTTCAGTTTTTTTTTTTTTCGTTTCCTATTTTATCATTTTAAGTATTAGATCCGTGTTTTTTTTACTTGAGAGGAAATTGATGCTTTTATTTTTTAAAAGAAAAGGAAGTCTCAAGATGCAAAGTAACACGTAAGGTATAATTCAAGTGAATGCAAAGCAGATATGGTCACTATCGTATATGTTTTTTTTTATTTTTTCAGATATAAACATGAATACATATACTTGATTCACTATTAAAATTTGACATAATTAAATTTAAATTCTGAATGGACATCCATTCAGCAGTGGTAAACAATTTTTTTTTTTTTTTGCTTTTTGAGCTTAAACGATAAGTAATCACATTGCATCTCATTAATTAGCAGATTATGGAGAAAGAATATTATTAATTTTCAATGAACATAAATATACTAACAAAAAAAAAGTAAATCCTAACGCATGATGAGAGTTTTAATATTTGGACGTGACAGATGTTACTGATAATTTCTCTATTTACACTATTTTTTCAAATGGAGTTAATATCCATACATATCAGCACACAGAACAGAATAGATAGAATAGAAGTTGGAATCACTATTTGCGCACACAAACTACTGTTTTCCTAAATTTTATGCAGTTTTAAACAAAAATGACAGAAAAATATTCTTATATAGAATATATATATTAGTTAACTGAAGACCAAATTTTTACTTGTCCAAGGCTCTATCTAAACTGTTTAGAATATATATATTTTTTTTTTTAAAGGAAGAAAGGCAGCCTATATCCTTGTTTTGCTTGTTGATTTAAAATTTAAATGTGGATTCTTCTTTGCTAAAAATAATATAAAATTTGCTTTAACAATAAACAGGGGTGCTTTTGTCAATCTCACGGGTTCTCTGACTTTGCATCCCGCCTCATGCTCGTCACGTGGCTGACACGTGGGGAAACGCTGAAGCCTCTAGATTTCCACTGTCTATGGGTCCAACCTCGCGACGCACCATACAAGCAGCAGCAGAAATTTTTGCAATGTCGTGGAGAGTTTCTACATGCTTAAGCAGCGAGTTTGCTGTTTTGGGATACCGGGCGGATTTATTCGTATAATCGTATGAAGCGAGACTAACGCAATCTGTTACGTTCGTTCCCTGTAGGAGGTGGATCCGCTGTGAGGGCATGACAACAAGGCGCCACGCTGTCCGGTTTCATTTACGTGCGCACGAAGTGGGTGCGTGATGACGAGGCATGGTCACGTAGAAGCATGACGAACATGTAAACGTGGCACCTGGCGTGACAGCATGGAATGCCACGTCATGAAGGGGCCCATAGTTGTGTAGAAGAGAATTTTGCGGGAGTTTCTAAACGAGCACATTATTTTTCAGCCCGCTAGGAAAAGTGGTGTGCTCCTTTGCCAACTCCCGAATTTTGCATGTGATATGTGATCAGCATCAGATGGAAAATTTTGCTACCGTGGGACCCGCGGGTCTGTAATGTTGTGTGCTGTCCGGTACAAAACCATGCGTACGTGACACGAGCCAACAGGCGCGGCCACTTGCTTTCCTCTGAAGGAGAGCGTAGATTGAAACAAGTGGGAAACCGATGCAATACTTGGAATCCTTCTTACAGTAATTTAGTGGCATAAGCCAATGCTGCTGTGGCTTCTTCATTAGAGTATGATATTTAGAGTATGATATATATTTAGTAAATGTGTGGAATCTTAATTTATAATAAAAAAGTTCTTAATCTATGATTTAACTCAAAAATTATGTAGATAATTGTGATCGAGAAAAGTAATTATTTGATAAAAAAAGAATGAGAGGGAAGACTATTTATAAATACCTTAATTCACGTAGATCATTCGTTACTTTTGTAATCGATCAATCCGAATCCCTTCATAAATTTGATATTGATAAATATATTTTGTTTTATGGGATTTTGGGGTGGGCATGGGAAAAAAAAAATACGTTGAATTACTTCTTTTAGAGTATTAATGCAGAACATGGATATAGTGGGAAGTTGTTGAAGTAGTTATACAAAGAATTTAGTTTTAAAAGAATTCTTTTCAAATTTCTAAATATCTAAATAATTTTTTGGAAATAAATTTTAATTTTTAAATGATAGAATTTTAGAAAAATTCGGATGAGATAATTCTCTATTGTCAGTTTTTAGAGTTTTTTTTAAATTATAAATCCATAATTTCTCTCTCCTCTTTGCTTAGTATATAGAAAGATTCCCGGCCCTCGTCAGTAATGCTCGAGAGTTTTCGAGTCAATTTGTAGGGATATCCAAAAAAAAAAAAAAATTGCATCTCACTCAAGATGGCGGACGAAAGTTTTGCGTGGACGCTCCGTAGTCGTACGTAATGGTTTGATAACGACTAAACATGGTCAACAGAGCCCCATTCTTCGTGGTTGGGAATTTTTTTCTCTATTTGTTATGATGCAACTTTTTTTTTTTTTTCCATTGCAGAGACTATCATATAAGTATATGAATCAATTTTTTTTTTTTTTTATAAGATGAACGTTGGACTGTACATCTGGCATCAAATTGGCTATTAGGTGAGAGTATTAAAAATAGGGTTAATTACTTAATACTCCTGAAATTTGAAACTCTAAAAAATTTTCTGGAGTGTTAACACTCTCCCTTTTTACTTAATATCTGGCATCTCTTCTCTCTCAGTCACTTACGCTTCCTCTATGACTGAGAGAGAGGGATAGAGAGAGAGTGACTGAGAAAGAGGGATAGAGAGAGGAGAGAAAGAGAGAATGAGTGTGCTGATTAAAGGGATGGATGAGAGTAGAATATGAATTTGAGGGATATGAGTGCATTTTAGTAAAAAAGAAGAGTATAGTGTTAACAGTGCAGAGGATTTTTTGAGAGTTTCAAATTTTAGGAGTGTTAAGTTACACCCTATATTACAAGAGGTATGACTATAATTAATCCTTAAAAATATAATCGATTACAAAGAGAGCGATAGGCAACGCATCTTTTTGGAATTGGGTTATTGTCCAACTGTCAATAGAGGAGTGAAATTGAACAAAGTCATCCTCTTGCTCTCAAGAGAAAAGCTTCATATTCGTGTTCACTGGTTCAGAGTTAACTTGAATAATTACTGAGACTTAGACCAAATGTTATAACGAAAAAGAAGAAAAAAAGAAGAAGAAGAAGAGTGCCTCAGAGGACAAAAATTCTCGTGGAAATAAAGATAAGCAAATGAAGTAGAGTTCAGCCGACATCTTTGTCTCTGACATAGGGGACCAATAGAATGGAGCAGGCCGAAGGTGGTATGTTCGTTACTGCAGGTGAAGAGGCGATGTAAGTGGAGATGAAACTAGCCTCTCTCTCTCTCTCTCTAAGTCGTGATTGGCAACCTCGCAGCACATTCTCAATCAAAAACAAAAGTGAAATCCGCTAAATCAGCATAGGATGATATGTCAAAAGCGATTCCAGAGTCTGACTAGGATTCTCTTATTCCTCCCTGTCTGGTGGGAACTATTGGACCATTGATTTCATCAGTCGGCTTGTTCAGACGGGTATTGAAGGTCTTACTACGTCAATCGAAAGTCATTCCACACATCGATAAAATGCGCACCCCCCCCCCACCCCCCCAAACCCCACCCCCCCTCCCTCCCACCCACCCCCCACACACACACACGCATATATCTCTCTCTCTCTCACGCATATATATATATATATATATATATATATATATATATATATATATATATATATATATATATATATATATATATATATATATATATATATATGTAAGTAAATGGAAAAATTTATCAACGGTGAAGAGAGCTCCTTTACCGTCGCTTAGAAGCCCAATAAATTTATTACACGTGGCGTTACTCAAAGAGCGATTAAGAGAATTTTTTTTATTTGTGACCTTAAGTGGCGCTACGTGTAATAATTTTATTGTGTCAGCTAAGGGCAATGAAGGAACTCCCTTCATCGCCGGTGAAGAGAGTTTCTTCACTGCCACTTAGGAGACCCAATAAAATCATTACATATGGAATCACTCAAAGAACGGTTAAGAGAATTCTTTTATTTGTGAGCTTAAGTGGCGCCACGTGTAATAATTTTATTGGGCCACTTAAGTGGCGGTGAAGGAACTCCCTTCACCGCCGGTATCTCTCTCTCTCTATATATAGAGAGAGAGAGAGAGGAAACGGGAAATTCACTGACGGTGAAGGAATTTCCTTCACTCGCGCTTAGGAGGCCCAATGAAATACGTACACGTGGTGCAAATCAATAATAAATAAAAGAATTTCCTTAACCACTATTTGAGTGACACTATGTGTACATATTTTATTGGACCACCTAAGTACAAGTGAAGAAAATTCTTTCACCGTCAGTGAATTTCCCGTTTACTCATATATATATATATATATATATATATATATATATATATATATATATATATATATATATATATATATATATATTCAGTCATTTTTCATTACTGATTTTTATCCCTATGAATGCAAAGCCTACACGGCTCAACACGTACAAGCTGAAGTGTGTTTGAAACTAGGTATATATGAGCCCTACATGTGATAGATATCTTTCTTTTTGTTGGAAGCTCTTTCCATCAATCATTAGTCCATATAATCGAGAATATGACTTATATTTAAGGGCAATATGAGTCCCTTCATATTTTGTTATTTAGATATCAATCTTACAATTTTTCATATCTTAAAAATTGGTACTTCAAAATCCTTAAATTACTCTACTTTAGTCATTCGGGTTATATTCCTTCCGTAATTAAAAAATATTTAATCTGATAAAATTTTCTGTCTATTTCTCCAGTTATAATGCCTTCACCTCCGATCTCTACTCTAATAGCTAAATCAGACTCCCTTTCTCCTCACCAGTAACTCAACCCAATACCTTCCCTTAATCACTTCTCCCTAATTATTCTTCATTCTAATGTCATCCCAACTCTCTCTTCTTTTTCCTCTCATTCTCTCATCTCTAATAACTCCATCCAACAATCTCTCTCTCAATCTCTTATTCTAATTACTCCCTTTCGTCATTAAATCGAAATCAACTACATACTCCTCCTCTCTTTCCTCATAAAATTCTACTACCTTGAGTTTAAAAATGACTAACTTAAAGTTAAGATGGATAGCTTACAAGTTGAGTAGATGGTTGAGAGTCCGGATAATCCTAAAGAGCAGTCAACTATCATCAGAAGAAACAGAGATGAGATAGACAAGGCAAGGAAAAAGGGTGTGAGAATGGACAAAGTTGTTGGAAAAAGAGTGCAGCATAGCTTTGACGAGCAAGGAAAGGAAGAAGGAGAGGAGAGGAGTCCGTGCGAGAGGAAAGAAGACGCTAGCAAGGATGAGAAGGGAGATGGTAGACACGATGGAAAGAAAAATAATCTAATCTAAAAGATGCAATGAGCTGTTGTGAAAGTGGCATATTAGTGAAAAACATATTAACCCAACTACTAACACTCTAAACTATATGGGAAAGAGTAGGAATTAGTAATTCTACAAAACACGGTGCCCATATCCGTCGTATTATGTTAGCAGCTATCTGTTGGAACGTGTGGAGAGAGAGACACAACAGAATTTTTAGACAAAATATGCACTCAACTGATATATGTTTCTACTTCACATACCATGACCTGATCTCTTGGACAGGTTATATTATCAGAGAGAGAGCGTTTATGCCTCTCAGAAGACCGGGACACAGATGAGGAGCTGCAGGAAGAACTTCCAGTTGTGGTGACAGGGCCCTGCGGACAATGATTGAGGGAGCAAGCTCTTGGTCGTCGACAGCCCACTGCTAGTGGAGACTTTTGGATGTTGTTTTGTTTTGTATTCTGCCATCTTTATTTGGGTTTGTTGCTCTAAAGCCAAACTATTGATACTCATGGGTGTCGGGCTTCTTTTATTTTATTTTGCTATTTTGTTATGACATTTGATGTAAAACAGGTGTTCTGTTATTTCTCATTAATAGAACGCGGGGGGCAATTGCTCACCGTTACAACCTCAAAAAAAAAAACACTCTAAACTCTAAAAGAAAAAAGGACCAAGTTTGATTTTTTGTTAATATTTGTTAGATATATAAGTTAATTTAGATTATTAATTAGACTACTACCTTATTATAAAAAAACTAATTGTTTATAGTTGTCACCAATTACTTTCTCATGCGGCAATAATTTTGCTAGGGATCTCATATCCTCACAAGGACTACCCTAAGAGAAGTAGAGGGTTGACATTAAAGGTAGAAATCGAAATTTGTTTTTTCTTATTTTATATCCTAAATATTAGGGTAAGAGTAAGATTTTCGTGCAAGTTTATCTAAGAGGATATGATAGGTATAAAAAGGATAAAATTTTCTTACCCATTTATCTAATAAGAATAAATTTTTCTTACCGTATCCTTTACCCCTTTAAAATAAATAAATAATAATATTAATATCATTAAAATCATATAATATCAACTATCTATATATAAACCTATGAATTTAAGAAAATACAATAACTACCAATAATTGCATATTCTATACCTTATCTAATATAATTTTGCTTGTAAATAATTTATATTCAGATATTTTTAGGTGGTTCGAATAACAAATCAGATTTTTAAAGCAAAAGAAGAAGAAAATCAATTTTTATGAAAAGGTTTAGCATCAAATGTACAAAGCACGGGAAAATTGAACCTCATAATCGAATTCTTTTAACTTTTCTCTAATTTTTTTTTGTTATTCAAACCCACATACACATTTTTTGCAATATCATCCAAATTAAATTCTAACATAGAATTGAAATCAAAACCTCTTGCAAATTGAAGAAAGATTATGCTATTTGAATCGAGGCTTATCGGCAACTTTTCCGTAACATACTTAGAACTGGCAACTTTTCCGTAACATACTTAGAACTATCACTTATCGCTAAACTCATTTTCATATGTCAATCTTTCACATCTCTAGCCCATCTTATTTGACTACATGATTAAACACATAATCCGTTAGTTAATAAAGAGGAGCTATGCAAGGTCCTAGGTTCACATTAGGCTAGGGCCGTCATTTTTTTGTTTTTTTTTATAAAAAGACATAGATGGATAAAGGAAAAAAGAGAGAAGGAGAGGAGGAAAAAAAAGGGGGATTTTTACATATCTGTCCCTTACATCTGTAAAAATTAAAATTTAGTCCTCCATTCTTCATATTTATAATTTAGACCTCCACATTCTTTAAGTTAGTACAATTCAGTCCCCAGCCATATTTTTGGCCCGAATTTCCAGTTATACCCCTGAATTACTTAACTTTAGTCTTTCCTTCCCTCTCCTCCTCTCTTTCTCTTCATATTGGGTTCTCTTTTTTATTATTCTCTTCTCTCTCTCTTCCCTCTTCTTATTGGGTTCCCCTGAGCTGCTTCACTTTAGAGAAGAGAGAGAAGAAAGATAGAGAAGGAAATCTAATATAAAGAGGAAGAGAGGAGGAAGAGAGAAGTAAAAACTAAAGTGAAGTAATTCAGAGGTATAACGGAAAATTCGGATAAAAAATATGGCTGGGACTAAATTGTGCTAATTTAAAGAATTTGGAGGACTAATTATAAATATAAAGATTTTGAGACTAAATTCTAGCTTTTTTAAAGATATAAGGTACATATATGTAAAAACCGAAAAGATAATAAAGGGAAAATTGTCATCATCGGCCAAATGAAGAGAAGACAAACATAAATTCGGGAGTTTCTAAAGTAGCACACTATTTTTTCTAGTGAGCCCACTGGATTTCATTAGGACTTTAAACTTGGACCGTTGAAAAGTGGGTTCACTGGGAATGTGCTCCTCTGGAAACTCCCCATAAATTCTGACCCTATTAGCGGGAACTTCTAAAGGGGCACAACTTTTTTCCTAGTGAGCCCAGTTAATATCTCTAAAAAATAACAAGTTTACCCTCTAAAAAATTTTTCCATTTTGCCCTTCCTCCTTCTCCCGCTCCAGGCCTCCGCTCCCGCTCGCGCTCGCGCTCCCGTTCGGACTGTCAGTCCGAACGGGGCTTCCCTGTTCGGACTGAGAGTCCGAACGATCCTGGACCGTTCGGACTCTCAGTCCGAACAGGGAAGGCCCTGTTCGGACTGTCAGTCCGAACGGACCAGTCCTGTTCGGACTCACAATCCGAACAGGTCTCCCATGTTCGGACTGTCAGTCCGGACATGAGCTTGATCAGATCTGCTATTCCGGACACCTCACCCACTCTATTTATATAATAAACTGATATATCATTAGTTTATCCAATTCAACGTCACTTTACGGACTTATATTAACAACTAATTATACATTATTACAAAAATATAGTGAAGGAAGCAAAATGATACAATGATACACTGATACACCGACACAATGATTTACTAATACAATGATATATGGATAAACTGATTCATCGATACGCCGATACAATGATACACTACTACACCGATACACCGATACAATGATACTCCTGATATACAAATGCAATGATACTCCTGATACACCAATACAACGATACAATAATACACTAATACACCGATACAATGATACAATAATATAGTGAAGATTATAAATAAGGTCCCCTACGTATAAAACAAACAAGATCTCGTATAAATTAAAGAAATAAGATCAAAAACAAACGTAGTGTATATATTCCTCGAACAAAAAGCAAATAATAGGGTTCATTACAAACAAAAACCATATATTCTACAAATTCTTCAAAATGTTTGAAAAAAACAATTACACCGGTCACTTGAAATTCCTTACAACATCCATATCAATACACAACTAATATAATCTAATCACTGTCTCCTTGTTTGAAAAAAACAACTAATATAATCTAATTGGGTGCATCAGGAAAGCAACGCGCGTCTTGAAACTTTTCAGTACTGATAAATCAACTGGACCTCGGTAATTTGACTCATGAAGATCATCTTGAGAGCCTCCTGCATCAGTATTCTCTTCTTCTAGTCTTGCACTATCATATCTGATCAAATTCGGAGTTTCTATATTTAATTCAGTATCTACGGCCACTTCGATATCTCTCTCTCGTATCGGGCGTTGGATTTGTGCTCGAGATGCTGCTTTTTTCCTCCTTAACGAAGTAGTTGGTCAAATACGAAAAGATTCTGCCGGATCTATCTATGCAATACAAAGATACTTCTTACAATAATTGATTCGCATAAAAATAGTAAATTTTCTATGTGTAAATAAGTATTAACAAAATATAATTTGCTACAAATATCAGATTTTTTACCTACAAGATAGTGTAATATTAAAATTTAAAGACATTGAAACCATTCTTTATTACTTAATCAACAATTAAGACAATAATATTAAAATTCTAAATTAATTAATACATTTTAATATTAACATCTTTAATTAGAATAAAACTATATTTTCGCATATTTTACAACTACGATTACAATATTATATTTTCTTCATAATTATAATCTAAATATTATAAATCATAATTAACAAAAAAATGTACTCATTTAGAATTTCCTCATTCTAAAATATTATCAGACCAAACAAGAAATTCTCAGTTTTCAGAGCAGTCACAGAGCAAATAAAAATAAACTAAATGTAACAAAATTAAAATTAAATTAAAGGAGACTTACAGTGAGAAATCTGAGACCAAGGGAGAGGAAATGAGACAGCGACAAGTGGGGTGTGTGACAGCAGAGGGGATTGGGAAGAGCGACGGTGGGTTGGGAAGGGAGGCGGCGGGTGGGTTGGGAAGGAGAAGAGAGCGGCGGAGGGTTGGTAAGGAGAAGAGAGGAGAGCAGGGAGAGGGCGGTGAAGATGAAGTGAGGAGAGAGAGTGAGATGAGAGATATATGTGAAGGGTATTTTGAAAATAAATATGTGCCCACTAAGAAATTCTCCCTTTTCTTTAATTTAAACTGATCTCACTAGGAAATCTGGGCTCACTAGGAAAAAATCTTGTGCCCCTTTGGAAGTTCCCCTATTAGCGGGTCCGACGCACTGCTTGCAGGATCCGAAATCGTCAGCAGGCGAAATTGAAAAAAAATAAAAATAATGATAAATAAATCACATCTTCGCCAGCTGCAAATTTTCTTTTCCCTTTCCGTCTCTCCTCTCAGAAACTCCCAAGCCAAGGAAGAGGCGCGGTTGAGTTCAAATCGCGCCCAAAGTGATCGTTGAATCCGAGCTCTCTTTTTCCGGCGATCGGAGCCTGAACCCTATCCGAGCTCAGCCTCAGGCCAATTGGTACGCAACTCGATCGATCGGTTTACAATTTCGTCCCCAATTCTCGCAGATCTCGCCTAAGTCATGGATCTTGTATTTTTTATTTTCCCGGCAAATTTGTTTGATATTTATGTTTCTTGTGATGTAGATCTAGGACTTATTGTTATGTATTTGTATTCTAGGGTTTTAATTTTGTACTCGCTAATGCTTAACAACAAATTAGCGGAATTATCGAAGAAATTAGATGAATTAGAAAAGTATTGGAGCTGCTTTGAAAATATTCACGAAATTTTATCTTTTTGATACGTTGACCTAGAAGTCTTCTAACCCTCATTTTGTTGTTTTGAGATGGAAGCAGTGCTAATGTGGCTCATGCCTTTGAAAACAAATTCTATGTAAATTGTTCTTTTGGAACTTTAGAGGGCACTCAAGTATCTGTGGTACTTTTTTGCTCACAATATCAAGTCTTTTCCAGCTGAAACAGCTCATGTTTGTGAGAGCATAAAACTCGCTGTAAGCATATCTAATGATGATGTGGTTCATATGATTGGGCAGATGGTCGATCTAGTTAGGTGTGATGCATAGAATCAATATTTGTATATTATGCTCTCTGCGAACACACCACATTAACATGGACATGACAGTGCACAAGTTCTGCAAAAACACACAACACGCGTCCAAAATGTGTTTCTGGCACATGCATTTGTAATAGAAGCGTTGATACTGACTAGGATGTTGCTTTTAACAAATTCATTATGATTCCACTCCTGTCATCCGTTGATCTTTAAAAACAGATATTATTGGGGTTAAGAATCTTGTAACTGGAAGCATGCTTGCAGTATTAAAACTTTAAAGGCCTTTACCTGACCTCTTAGTTATCTCTGTGGTGTTGCTAATTAGTTTCTTTTCTTTTTTCTTTTTTTTTTTGCGTGTGTTTGAGGTCAATAATGTGCTCATCCTGCATAAATTCAAATAATATTTCAGAAATATATGCTTGCAATTGGGGTTATTAAGTCAACACGCACTTGAATATCCGGTTGTTATTTTTAGTTGTCATCTAGACTTACTAAATGTGTCATTTTTTTTGCGAAGTTCAAAAAATGACACCACCAATTGAAGTTTCTTGTTCAGAATATGATTCTGTCACGATAGAATTTGATACTTGTTGAGCCTCATCTATTAGGAAATAGAAAGTAACTTAAGAGTCTTTGTTTTTCCTTATTGGCGTCTAATTATCTTTTGATATTTAATATTCTCATTGAGTATTAAATTATGATATCAGGACTATTAATCTGATGACTCCTTCCCTCTTTGCCTAACCCAGGTTAAGTAAGGAGATCCTATTTTGTAACCTCTCTTGGTTTCCTTGTCTGTGGATGAGATGGTGAAGCTGACAATGATTGCTCGTGTTACTGATGGTCTTCCGTTAGCAGAAGGGTTAGATGATGGTCGGGACCAGAAAGATGCTGAATTCTACAAGCAGCAAGCAAAACTTTTGTTTAAGAACTTGTCTAAGGGACATAATGAGGCTTCAAGGATGTCTATTGAGACTGGTCCTTACTTTTTCCAGTATCCTTTATTCACTCTATTGATTCCGGACCAGACCCTCCTTTAACTAGTATAAACTAATTGATAATTTTCAGTAATTAAAGCTAATAGATGTGCATGTTTTTTCACGGTTGACACAATATAGGAATAAGCAACTGTTAAATTAAGCCCTTTTCTTTCATAGGTTGACATTAATCTAAAAATAGAAACAGCTAGAGTGATACAGACACATCACTACATGCTGACCACAGAGATACTAAAAAACATATCCGAAATAGCATTAACATAGCAATAAGTGTTGCGTCGGCATACAATGGGCTAATGATAAGTGCCCCATGCTACAGTAGTTTTTGAAGTTCTTAATTATGCATGTTAACTCGGACTCCTTATGTGCAAGTTTGTATCTTACGTACAGTTTTTGGTAGTACTAGTATTAGCAGGGAAGTACAGTTATATTGGTAGTACTAGTAGTTGGTGGGGGCAGTTAGTGGTTGACTACATTTAATAGAATTACAAGTTTGGCATGCCGATGTACACGGGGGAGAGCATTCAGAGTCTTAAGGGGTATCAAATTATGTCCATTTGATGTAGGGTTTAATCCCACCAAAAGTTTGGAGTGCCCATAAGATAATGATTACACGTTAAATGGAATCTTGATTTGATTGTATCCAAATCCTTAGCATGTCTAACTACGTCAGACTGTCCTATGTTGGTTTCAACTGACATTCCATATCCTCCATGCCCCATGAATAACTATTGGTTTTTAACTGGCTGTATTTAGAACCTTAACTAAACACCAATAGTAAGTTTTGGTGTACCAACCTTTTAATATATGGCTACCAGTTATGAATTTGTGGTTGTTAATTAAATTCAGTTAATCTAATTTTCACTGGTATCCCTGACACGGCTATACAGCTATATCATTGAAGGCCGTGTCTGCTATTTAACAATGTGTGATCGCTCATACCCAAAGAAACTTGCTTTTCAATACCTGGAGGACCTCAAAAATGAATTCGAGCGAGTCAATGGGAGTCAAATTGAGACTGCTGCCAGGCCATATGCCTTCATCAAATTTGGTATATTGCAACTCAGTGTGTCACTTGTGCACATAGTTGATCAAAATTGGCATTCATTTGCGGACTTATTATTTGTTTTACATGCTATTGTTGTGAAGATACGCTCATTCAGAAGACCAAGAAACTATACTTGGATACCCGTACCCAGAGGAACCTTGCAAAATTAAATGATGAGCTCTATGAAGTCCACCAAATAATGACTCGCAATGTTCAAGAAGTTCTTGGCGTTGGTGAAAAATTGGATCGTAAGTTCACCTAGATCCTTCATAGTTATCTATGTTTTGTATTCCCTTTAATTACCATTCGTTTACTTTGTTTTCATTTAAACCTAATCATTGATGAGTACTATCTTTAGGTTATATGATCGAAACTTGAATTATGTGGGTTAGTCTTTGCTTGCACTTCTGAGTTTGAATCTGCATTTGCATCCTCTGCCATGCTTTTATTTCTCTGGTACCTTTTTTATTTTTAGTTGCCCAGTTCAAATAGTTACCTGACAAGTCAAAACTGAATTAAGTCCTTGTAACTATTATATTGATAGCAAACCAAACTGAGTCTGGAGAAAACAAAAGCATCATTCAGAACCTAACCATTTTCATTGTGAACTTTTTTTTTTGCCCTCGACATAATACGTTTGCCTGGAGGTGGAGATAATAGCTTCATATAGATTTCCAACGTGCAATTCATTTAACTGGTATATGCATTTGAGAAGGAATTTCTTGACAAGTTGATGGTCAGTGGCATGTGTTATGCGAGTTATTTGGCATATAGCCTACTAAAGTTGAGGCAAAAAGAAAGGTCAAACTTTTCATAACCTGGTGAGAGGAACCTGATGTGTGCTTCCAGCTTCCACTTGATAAAGGAAGAACTGAGCTTTCAGTTATGATCATGTGACAGTGGAAGTTTAGGTGTCATTTCTTGTGGGAGATCGCGGAGATGGCAAGATGAAATGGTGATAAACACATGCTCTTTTAACATAGTTCCTTTTTTCTTCTTGATATTGCTATCAGATGGGAAAAGTCGAGACATATGAACAGACAAGAACTTAGCCTTGGCATGGCAATCATGGTCACCAATGCTTAATGAGTACAATTGTCAAGTTTTAGTTATATAAATCCAAGCAAGCTCTCTTTGTTTTCTAGTTTATATTATTTTATGGAACAAGGTGGAAACAAAATTTCAACATTAGACATGAAGGTATAACACTACTCTCTGACACTACAAATTCTAAAATGGTTCTTATTTAACAGCAATCACATGAGAAATAATGTACGTCCAATTCATATCTGATACATAATAAATTTAAAAGTTGAAGATTTGTGCTACACAGATAATTTTCTTAAGTTTAAGGTTCGGAAATCACACAGTCTTTTAGACTGTAATGAAGTTTTAGTTGTGTCCTAAGTGTGTAGTGATTATGGAAACAGCAGGGTGCAATTACTATTTCCTGCTTCTTATATCTTCTTATATCTTCTTCGTCAGAGGGAATCCTTCATCTTGTAACTTTTTTTACTTTTATCATTTTTGAAAGCAGCAATTATGCAAACTTGATTCTTCATGTATGTCGACTTCTAATTTGTGATAATGTTTGTGCAGAGGTCAGTGAAATGTCTAGTCGCTTGACATCAGAATCTCGCATCTATGCAGATAAAGCAAAAGATTTAAATCGACAGGTAAATATATTTGTTTGCTGTTTTTATCTTTTAACTAATTTGCTGTCACGCCATGTGGCTCTGCTTTTCGGAATTCATCCTAAATCATGTTGATAATGCATCATGAAGAAACAAAGCCTTATTTTGTAGAAATCTTATTCTCAACTCTCACATAAAGAGTTGAGAAAATGAATGTTCTCATCAACACATTGAGTAGATGTAGATCAATCCTCCTATTGGTTGTTACCTACGCAAGCAGTGACCTGAACAAAGGTTTGATTCAGTTAGCTATCCCTTTGTTTTAAGTCAGCACCAAGTTCTTATCTCTTTGTATTAGATTAGTAGTTATAGGTGAATTTATCTGGCATATTCAGGCTGGGATCTTCTTATGCATTTTTTTTGCAAGTGGTTTTGTTTATTACCAGTTAGTGAGACCAGAGGACTGAGGTCACACGGTGGAAGGGTAAGCTTTAGAATTTCAAGAATTTAGAATTCATAAGATAGGAACGGAAGGTGCAAAATGAGAATCAAGCAAAACTACAAATTAGGAATAGTTGATGTAGATGGGCAATAAATACCTTGAAGTGTTAGGATTTAATAGTTCATCTTGATGGTTAGATTGATGAATACATTGTTTATGGGTAACAAAATGGCATTGTTAAAGTGAAGAAGGTTATTAGGAGTATAATGTGATCATTAAACATCTATGAAATTGAGGGGGTTATTTTGTAGGACAATTAAGAAACATATTAAACAAAATTGAAGGTGAACTATAGTTGGATAATTAAGAAACATATTAAAACAATGATTTTATTTGAAATGTGATAATTGAAGGTTGATTAAAAAGGAGAGTGGAGTTTTAGCACTTGTAGGCAGTTAGAAATAAACTTCCACCAAGGGCGAGGATAAAAATGACGAGCAAGCTTGTTAGTTATGAGGAGCAATATGACCGTTGTTGATGGAGCTTTGTGGACTAGTGCTAGAATGAATGTGGAAGGTAGCACTTAGAAGGATTCGAAGGATATGCTAATTCTTATCATACTAGTGGAGATGACCTTTAACAAAACTGAATGAA
This sequence comes from Dracaena cambodiana, assembly GCA_036321105.1. Taxonomy (NCBI): domain Eukaryota; kingdom Viridiplantae; phylum Streptophyta; class Magnoliopsida; order Asparagales; family Asparagaceae; genus Dracaena; species Dracaena cambodiana. The sequence continues at coordinate 40,520,550 of JAYEPQ010000005.1, forward strand.
GGGGGAAAAAAGGATTCGTGGATCGTACCCATGTTGTTCTCAGTTTATAAGCAGGTATGGCCGAGGTCCGGTTATCTGCTCAGAGCATTTACTCATTTACTTTATGTCTAATTTAATATTATTAGGTGCATAAATGGATACGCAGACCCTACCCAGTTTAATGCATGGGGTCCAACTTTAGACCCAGTAAATATCTAGATTACTCAGCAATACAATAAAAACAGAAACTTATCTCAACTTCATGACTTGACCTTTGAAATCTTACTTTTGTCTGGCAAATTTTTTTATCGAAGAAGTAATAATTGTGTTGTAATCTAAGACATCTGTTATAGTTTGCGCAGATAAGCAGGAGCTAGCAAACTTTGATTTGTGGAGAAGTTTATCTTCCAATCAAGTTTAGAAGTAAGTTAAGGAGTAAGTTATAGGAGATGTTAGATTAAAATACTATTTTGTATTTGGGCTTAGTTTGAGTTTAGTACCACATCATCTGTAGGGAGGTTTATATGGAGTTGAGAGCTTCATAAATATTTGTATCCTGACTAATCATATAACTACAACTTGTAAAATAGATGAAAAAGTGGCATGTGTCCGAGAAGTTTATGAAAAATGCCTTGACTTAAAAAATATGCTATGAAATTGAGGGCACAGTTAATAAGTGTCTATGATACGTGCCCGGTATGGGTATAGCTAATTTTGAGTACACGTGCTACATAGCACCCTAATCTAGATTGAGGCCATATTTGAAGACAGACAGAGAAATACTGGCATTGCAAATCTCAAAACTGCTCCATGATAATTATATGGATACTATCAACTTGCCAACATTGGGGAAAAATAAAATGTAAAAGGATAAGGAATCTTTAAGACAATAATGCCATCAAACTGCCTCTGGTAGAGATTTTAGGACCATTGGCACCTAGCTCAGGTGATAAAGGGTTGGAAGTGAGTTGTGAAAAACTTAACTTCTAGACTAACAGTAATTTGAGCAGATGTTCCAAACCCTAACACCTATTGGTTGGTCGGAGGAAAAGAATAATGTAAGACCAGCACCTGTGTTGTTTCCATTTTCCAATTTTCTTCCAAATGATTACGTTTGCATTCTTTCAAACCCTAGAAATAACTTATTATGAGTTCAAAGAAGAGTTTTTGGGCTATCCATCACTGTCACATGGCCACAGAATGCAGTTTACTCTTGGGATTAGAATGCCTTTGCACAATCTCCCTTCCAATTCTTCAGAAGTGGCTTTAGTCCATCGCTGTCCTGTTTCAGAAAGTAGCTTTCTAGCATGGCAGAAGCTTCGACCCTTTATGGTACAATGCAGTGTCACTTTCAAGTTGTAAAAGTACGATCATAATTTTTTTTTTAAAAAATACTATACAAGTTTTAACTTTACTCCGTAGAGCTGGGGTGCACAATTGGATCGCTCATTGGACAGAGTAGCATAGAAGAAGAAATGGTTGACTGCAAGAATTTGAAATATAGGCCGGTCATTTTTTTTAGAGTTTTGGAGATTACTTTGTTGGATAATTCTTGACTCCTGGAAGCCAATATTCATGTAATCTTTGATAGTAATACTCCATTTATTTTTCCCTGTGTTGCACATCAAGCATGTATCATGTTTGGGCTTTTAAGAGCTCTGTTTACATTCTTTTATTTAACATACAAATGTACTTCTATGGTTATTCATAAACAAGCACTTTAGAAGAAGGGAATTGGCATTTTCTTGCAAAGGGGCTGCATTTCTTTTTATTCAATTAATTGTTGCTCCTGCCAAAATTATAGATCCACCGTTTTGCTTATATATGATAACCTTTTCCAGGCCTTGATTCGGAAGTGGGCACCTGTTGCCATTGTGATTGGAATCGTCCTGCTTCTCTTTTGGGTCAGAAAGAAGATATGGTGATCCTGCTCCCCCGTCTGTTATTGGACCTGAGTAGCATTTGAGCTTCTTCCAGCTTTGCATTCGGGGCATCTTCTGGCTCGCTGAACACTTAGAAGAGATACTTAAGCGCGGGATCTGCGTGCCCTGCCCTCTGTCTCTTGAAAATTTTACCCGGTGTAGATATGTGACGAGAAATTTACGTGCATATACTTGAGTAATATCCTACTCTAAAAATATTAAAGTTCTGCTTTTATTCCAATCTACTCTGACAATATGAGGTTTCTGGACGAGTGAAAGGGGGTAGCGTGCAGTTTGCATTCTTAAATATAGTATGTAGGGTTAATTATACTTAGACTCTTATACTATAGGAGGTGTATAATTTATCATCTCTAAAGTTTAAAATTTTCATTTAGATCTCTTAGACCGCAAAAAAAAAAAAAATCGATAGGGAAGTAGAGATCGAGATTTTTTTTTTTTTTTTCTTGGTCTAGGGGGTCTAAATGAGAGTTAAATTTTAGAGGTGATGAGGTATACACTTTTCATACTATAGGGGGTCTGAGTGTAATTAATCTTAGTATGTATATGATAACCCTAGTATGTATTATGTATATGATGCTTACTTTCCAATTTAAGTTGATATATACATGTACCCTGGCCTTTGATCTAGGAAGGCTCTGTTACAAACTCATTTGTTAGTGGTTCAGCTATGCAGGGCGTCTAACACATGGATTGCCATTTGCTTGGTTGAGAGTAATGAAATTATCGCTCGGTTGAGAGTAATGAAATTATCGCTCTATCTGCGTGCATGCTGTCGGTACAAATTGAGGACGTGCATGCTGTCGGTACAAATTGAGGACGGTCATCTATGTTGTAGCTTGGAATGATTCTAGAATTCTCCCCTTGCACTTTCTCTATCTGATTTATTACATTTTTTTTCCTTTGAATCAGTCTACACTCTTGTTTTGCCTTTGAGGATCGTAATTAAGGGGTAACATGTAGATTCCTGAAGAATCTCAATCAATAAATAAGAACAAGAATGAATATTCTGCATATAAACTTCCGAGAATGAATAAGCAAGCATCTTGCCATCTCTACAGTCTCCTGCCATGCAAGAATGAAACATAGCAGTTGCAACTGTGCAAGAACGAAGGATGTCAGTCGCTATGGTTCAGTAGGTCGTGAAATAATCATGAATCCAAAAATGCTGATTGAGACTCGATGATAACTGCAAACCACGATAATTCATCCTGCAAACCACAATAAGCCGGCATAAATGCCCTGTCCTGTCAATACAAGTTATAACAGTAATAACGGTTCTCTGTCAGCACATAGCCTGTCAATACAAGTTACCACAGTGATATTGGTTCTCCATCTTCACAAGAAGATAGAAGTCGGATGTCAATGAGTTGCAAAAGCAAAATCGCTGTTCTAACACTGAGAATTTTGGGACCACTGGTCAAACGTTTCAAACTACATTTGCGATGAAAAAAATGGCCCGGATGGCCAGGCCGGGACATATATTATCAATAACAGGTATATCAGTTAAAAACAAAAGTACATGTTTTCAATCTTGTTTGTACATCTCTTCCGTGATTAGATGCAGGTCTGGTATGTTTCTTTGAAAGGGCAGCAGAAAAGCTCAATGGGTCCACCTCCAAAACGAATACACCACAAGGACTGTAATTATCATGCCAGAATATGCGATCCACTTGTCGACACGGTGCCGCTTCTCAATGAGCTTTAGCACAGAGTTTGAAAGCCCAACTGTATTGAGGATATCTAAAGCTTTCCTTTGGGCTCTCTGTACACACAGATTGAATGTAAGTTAACATACACCAATCTTAATATAGTGACATTAGCACATCAATTTTTTACCCCTTGCACTGTGAGGGTTTAATTTAAAGCAAATATGGAATATAACAAAATTGAGCATTTTGAAGTTTCAACAGTTTTAGCTTTAAATCATGTTAGGCAGAATGAATGGCACAAGATGATCTTGACAAGGACAAGGAGGTTGAGCCATGCATGCTTACTTTAAGGCGATCCCTTTGCTCAGCATATTTGGAAAGAACGGCTACTCCAGTGGCATAGGCTTCTTCAAGCATCATATGAGAATTGCGGGCTGACTGCATTGCTTGAGCTTCATCATCAAAAATTCTCAGAACATGTTCGCTGTCACCATTCTGCATATGGAATTTTATTTTAGCGATATATGACCAGGTAAACTGACCATATTCATAAACCCAAGGGTAATATATCATATGTTGGAGTCATTGTTATAATCTACGGATGATGTGCACTGAGCACTGACAATATCATTATAAAGGACCCAACAAATTTGTTGCCATTCAAAAGTAAGCATCTTACCGCTCTTTGCATTAATTCTGCCCTCTCTTTGGCCTCCTGCATCCGCTTTTGCTGGCGTGCTGATAGTTTATCTAGGCTTTCTTTCAAGGAGTCACCCTCTTCTGCTACTTGTTCCACTTTTCTGAACCAGGATATGAGATTGAACGTGTCTCAGAAACCAATTTAATTTACCAATTTGTTGCATTGAGTTTCAGTTCAGAGCCCTAAAAGGCTAGAAATTTTGATAAACACCCAAGTCATAGAGAACAAACATAAAAAGAACAGGTCCAGAACATCACCAATCATAATATCTAGTCTGAAGAGTCGTTATTGTTAAGGTACACTGCTAGATATGCAAAATCATACGGCAAGCCCAGGAAATTAAGAGGCAAAGGGGTTAAAATGGAGTACGGACCCAGATTTAAAATATAGGATTCGCTATCAGTATCGGCCAATAGTTATGGCATTGGAAATACACAATTCAGATGTATCTATCTGTAATTATTGGATATATCAGCAAAATATCAGGAATATTGACAAATATTAATTTGGCACTGAGATATTATGTCTATATCATATTGGATACTTCAAAATCCGACACAATATTTCAAATGTACTGGTTTTATATCCTTGGTATGAGTAATGGGAAGGAGACCACTAGGTGGCTAAACATGAAGGAAACATATAGCCTTTTTCCATACAACTACGATGAGCATGAAAGAAAGTCAAAACAGTTCCATTACATTAACCAAGTTTACACAACCACCTATCAACCTGTCGCTACCTGCTACAACTATTGGATTGTTTGGCTTGCAAGTTCCACTACATAAAACTTAGTCATAGCACAACTAGTTTTTCGAAACAATATTAGATTGTTCCTACTGAAGCCAATATTAGAAAAATTTTAAAGGACAAGGAGAACTAGATGGAAGCTATTTATTCATCGATTGATGGAAAACTTAAAGCAGAAAAGGGATGAACATATGGTTTCACTAATTGATAAAAAGCTTATGGTATGACTGACATCACATGGCCATTTTTAGAAGAGGAAAAAAAAAAATCATGTAGTGCATGTTTATGAAAATGTATAACATGATAAGACTAGAGAAGTTAATTTCTAAAGTTGAAAAGTAGTGGGAAGATTTAGAATCTAAAAGACTTTGATTAGCCGGGATTAAAAGAGTATATGAGACATAACTTCATAAACTTCAGCAGAAATGTCCATGCTGCTTGCAATACAATCATACAATTTCTGTAAAATTACCAGAAACAGTGTTATATAGTTCAAATTGGTAAAAAGAGATTCCAGTTTCACCACTTAGGCCCAGCCATTCTTCATGATAAGAAAGTTGAAGATGTTCATGGAATCAAACCATGACGCTAAAGTGGGGAAGCGTTTCTCAAATACTATAATAAAAGAGCTCTAACAGAATAGCTATAAAGTTCAAAGGATTCTTAAAAGATGGATATACAAGCACTCAGTCTTCATGGTTCAGTCTGTTGGGCAATATAAAGATTTTTAAGAGAAAATCTAGACAATGATGCATCCAAAATGTGATTGTGATTGTCGAGACGGAGTGACAATGAGCTAAAATATAAGAAATAAATGCATCTCTAATCATAAGAGTAAGTTGTAGACGTGATAAAGAAGGAATCACTTGAGATTATTTCAATTGTGCTCGTGCATAGCAGAGACTGATTAATATGATACATGGAGGTACACGGTCATTAGCTGAGGACGCAGCTAGGACTAGGGTAGACATACATGAAAATGGATCAGGGCAGAAAAAAAAGGATAACATCCATTTTTTTTTCTAAAAAGACGTTCCGTGACAAAAATGTCTCAACTTTGCTTTTTGTTAAAAAAAAAAAGAAGAAGAAGAGGGAATTCTGTAATACAAACAATACTTTCTGAAGTGTACAAGTCTCAAACATGGCCTAGGCTATAAATAATACAAAATCCCTGAACAAAGCAAGTAAGCAACAATGAGCAATAGATGAACTTTGTCATAGACCCTTAAAAAGTTAATTGGTTAAGTAAAAAGACCCACCTTTTCTAAACTAGTGGTTTCAGCTTAAACAACCAAGAAAAGAACTTCTGATTTTCTCCTAAGACCACCAAAGAGTCGAAAAGGTAAGCATGAAGAAACAGATATGCATCTCACTGTGGACAATGAGCATTTGACAAATCTCAAGAACGAATCATATTTCACTATATTTACTTTAAATTGTTTTTTGAGACTTCCTCGAGGATTAGTAAGAATCTCCCCTAGCTTCTTGCGTTGTTCAAAATGAGGGATGATTTGACTGACAGATAGCCCAATATGTCCTTTCTTTTGTGCGTGTGGAGGTGTGAGTGAGGATGGGCGACAAGTTAGGGTTAGGGTTGGGAGGTGTTCTGAGATACCATGAAAAATAGAGTTGTGTAGTTTGTGCTCTGTAATATCCCCCGATACATCTGCAGATATGGTTCATTTTCGGTTCAATTGGGTTTTCTTAACTTTTTCATACTCAAACTTCGGTACCAATTTTTAAGAAAAAACCTAAAATTTTCACTTGCTCTAAAGCAATCAAATTCGTAAATTGATGTACTAAAAACTTAAGAGATTTGAGAACCACTTACACTGCAAGAGTTAAAAAACGCAAGGGATATATACAAGAGAACTTCAACTACCATCCAAGAATTAAAAAGCCTTCTTTTAAGGCTCTCTTCTTCTTCCTACCTACTTCTTCCATATTTCCTTTGATGTTTATTCTACTCAATTTATCACCGCTATTGCAATTGTCGTTATCACTTTTATTATTATTGTTACCATCTTTCCTTCCACTAATGTTGTTGTACCTTAACTTTAATTGTTGGTATAATTATATTTTGGATTTCTGATTTAATGTATGTTTGCTTTATAGTGTTGCACTTGAATGAACATATACATTCTTGAATGCTCTTACAGGCATATGGGGTCATTTATGTAAGATAAATGATATCTAAGATATTAAACAAGAGAGCTCAAGCAAACCAACCCTTACTCAAGCCGGCCCATTTATTAGTTGAGATGAACTCAAGTTCGTTATTAAAGGCTAAATAAAACATGAATCGTTTGCAAGCCGTCTTGTTTACTTGACAACTCCTATAATTGGACTCTTGACATCAATAGAAAGTAATTTTGATGAAATATTTTGAGAGAACATAGTATTTATTAAGCCAAAAAATTTTCAATCTTACTATTTTATTATATTATTTACATTCACTGAATTTAAAATATCACATAACCTTAAGAAATAAGCATACACGTATCTATTTCAATCTTATTCGAATTGAACTCGAGGAAATGTGTCCGAGCTCAAGTTTGACTAGTTTACTAATCGAGTAAGCCAAAAATTGAACTAAAAATCAAACCAAACACAAATATCTTGCAAGCTATGAGCTCATTGGATAATCCTATGTTGACCATATATGAGTTAATGATGAATTAACAACTAATTAATATACATTAGGAGTACCAATCCACAGGACCGCAGGCAAGTCTTTGTGATTGTATAGTTCACGACACTCATCAATTGGAGGTTAGATTGAATAGAGCTTGAATGCCAAGTTTGATTATTCAAAACAATCAACAAAACAAGGAGGTTAGGGGACCTCTATAAGCTATAATTTCATATCCTTTGTTGAAAAGCAAGGTTCAAGATTAAAATCAAAGCTACAATGCCACTTTCAAGATATTGATCGATGAACTTCCATCTCTTATCTATAAGGACCAAAGTCAAATGTGCTTCTTATAGATGAAGAGCAAGGTCCGGAATGGCACTACAACAACAAATTTTAACGACCTGGTTAAGGAGCTATAAAGCTATATATCACAAGGACCATTAATGTTAACTAGAAGTAGTTTAGGTAATCTCCCATATGTCTATATGTTCACAATTCCTATCATATGAGCAATTTTAGATTTATTTAATCCCCGAGCTCATATATTATTCCTAGTCCAACGCTCAAGCAAAGCTTCCAATTTCTAATTATGTTCTTGAGCCCACATATATTTCATATGGATCCAAAGACTATTAGCCAACCTATTTTAAATTCCTTATTTTCCTGGTTGCTAGCTCATTTAAAAGCCCAACCTATATATTTTCACACGAAACCTTCATGCATGTTTGTGTTAGCAAGCATGTTCATTTGGCTTTTGAAATATGATGTTGGGTGCCAACATATATTTGATTTTATTTGTTATTCACACATAGCTTAATGGCTGTTTATAGGATTGGCCGGAAGGCCATGTAATGCAGATCTCAAATCATGCAATTTGCAATGTCTATTATCAGAGCCAGTGGCCTCTCTCTTGCAAATACACCTGATCCACGCTTGGAACAATCATAGGGAACAGCCTGAGGCACTAAGCGACACCCATCTAGATTAGTCGGAGCCATTGGAGTCTCTTTTGAACCCATTTTCTTTCCCATTTCACTTTTATATATGATAATAGAAATGAGATGACAAGCTGGAGCTTTTCAAAATATTCTTGGATTAAGAACTCAAGCCCCTAGGATTCACTCATTCCCAATTTTTCATATTTTAGTTTTGATTTGGCTTTCCATCAAGTAAACACAAAATTAATTATTTTTTGTGAACACAATATCTTATATCTACTAGATGAAATGACAAATAAACTTCAAAACATATAAAATTCAATCCTAAAAAAATAAACAAACGGAGATCTTTATTCCAAAGAATTGAAAAAAAAATGGGATCACTATTTTTTCGATTCTAAAAAGCCAACTCTGTCCAACTTGGCAACACTAACCTTTTTAATCCATTGGTGGCAAGAATAGACTTCAAAATTTATTCGTGATATCTTTCTGGAAATTGTTTGATTATAAATGCGTTGACTTGTAATGTCATCGTGATAGGATCGGTCATAGGCTGATACAGTGTTTCTTTGCTCCAACCAATTGTCGCTGGAATTGCCCTCCTCTACAAAGCCATTAAGGCTTCACAGAAACTCGTCTACACATACAGTAGCTTCTCATTTGGGAGATGTTCAGATGATAGCACGTACCAATTCAGGCTTTCAATCTCATTTAATAATATCATCGCTTTCCATTGCTTGGATACATATTCGTGGGATTCACAAGTACTAATTAAGATAGGTCTTCAATATAATCATCCTTCTAATTTTATGATGTGAAACTATAAAGTTTCTGATAACCATGACTTTTCAAGATTTCTTTTATTATCAGCAATCATGTATAACTATTAAACAATAATATATATACCGTTTGAATTGGATTATAATATGTATTTAAAATCTTTAGCACGTGTTTACTACAATGGCTATTCTAATTATATTATCAAACATGTTTGCTGGTTACAAATTTCAAGATGTAAATTCAAATTCATCATGCCCCTTGGTAGGAATTTAAGAAAAGATTGAATTCTCAATAATAAATTAGGAGAAAAAGAAATAATTTGATTTAAATTCTCATAAACTTCGACTGCACTAGAAAATAACAAGACAATTCCAACTTTTACTTGAATAGGGAAGGAAACCGACAATAAATTTTGGAGTCTTACTTTAGAGAGAAGGTCCTAATAGGAAATTGTTATCAACACCATGGAGGTCGCTTGCAAGGATTAGAAGCTCTTTTGAATAGATTCAGTAGGAAAATATTATATGAATTATTATGATGATTTATATCAGAAACTATTTTTACAATTTTGAAAGTTGTATTGATATAGGGAAGGACTAGTCAATCAAATATATTTACATGATTCAATCAACGAAGAATTACAAAGAAATAAATATAAATCATAATATACCATTCCCCTCGGAAGAGTATAAAGGGTATATATGCATGGTTTGATCCAAAAAGAATGAGGAGTAAAAATGAAAGGAGATGGTGATATGTAACACATCCATTCTTTTCACGTGCAACTGAAAGAATCTGAATAGTCTGAATCCATTGCCGAAATTTTGTGGCTAAGTAAGAAGAATTAGTTTTATATTACTATTTATGCGCAGTGAAACTATGATCAAATATTTCAAAAGTTTTTCTTAACCAAAAAAAAAATATAGAAATACAGGGAAGATCCCAAACAAAGCAAAAATGCATGAGTGCGGAAAATATTTTGTGTCTAGATTTTCTTGTATGATCTCTAAAAACACATGAAATTGGTAATAGATAGTATATGTAAGTTATGCTTTGCTTAAATATTTTTGAAACTACTTCTAAGAAAAATAGAAAATGAATGATTGTGGGGTCATCATAGCAAAGTTTTTTAAGAATAGAAGAATTGGCTTGTTTCTATCTATATTTTTATGCATAACCTCTAAAATTATATGAATGGGGGTAAAAGTCAAATGCTCTGGAAGTCCTTTTAGCATAAAGTTATTGCTTTATTTCAACCAATATCAATTAACTGACATGGGTTTGTTCAACTTTTCTTTAAAATAATTTATGAAAGTTATCAACTTATTTAAAATTTTCGAGCTTTGTAAACAATTTAATATGTTTTCTAAGTAATGTGAACTTTGTGCAAGATAATACCATCTACTGTGTATGTAATATATACTCCTATAAGGTCGGATCTCAAACTAAGCTACATGTGAACTTCCCACAGGCCGTTCCCATGACAGACCGAACCACTCATCTTGATACCCATCAGCTTAAGTACAAAATTTCAACGCATTACAACACCTTTTATCTATAATATAAGTGGTTTAAAAAAATATGCAGTTTCAACAATAGAAGCCACAGAAGAAATGATTCTGAAGTTCTCAAGAAGCTTAGTTTTAGATCCAATGTCACCGGAGTAGACCCTATATGTGTGTGTGTATACGAGAATAAGGGAAATGAGTTATCTATGTAAGAAATTTTCAATATCGGCCATTCAAAACTCCTCCACTCTTTTGTTTTCAAATTTCTCTTTAGGATCTTGATCTTCACTCCTTAAGATTCACTCACACCCAAATCTTGGGTTTTAGTATTAATTTGGCTATCCGTTAAGAGGACACAAATTTAATAGTTTTCTTAAAAGAATTTTTGTATCATCTCGATAGATGCTCAATTTAAAACTAAAACTCACGATTTTTTGATGAAAGTAAACCCTAAGGAATGGAGATAGTGATAATAAAAAGAATTTTGAAAAACTAAAGAGTGAAGAGGAGTTTTGAGCAAGCGGTGTAGGAAATTACCGACACTGACAGCTCCTCCCCTTATACATATGTATGTATGGGTCCCTTTGGAAGGATTTGGTGCCAAATTCTTCCCACTATATATAGATGATGGACACTCCAATTGAAGTGATATAAGACTAAAAACAAAATTTTTACAAAATATTTTTGCCAAGACGTCAAATAGACACAAAATGTATGATCATAAATAGCATTTTGCAAAGTGTGAAAATTGTCTGGAATATTTGATCATGATTGAAATACTTGAAAATCCTATACAAATGTTTATTAGATTTTGAAGCCTCTATACTGTTAAAATAACTCACCCTCTATAACCGTTCATTTTGTACCAACTTGATGCAAGGGGAAAACTCCGCCAGTGCTGTGCTTAAAAATTTACCCTTTCACTGTCTGTCCCAAACCAGAATAAAAGATGAGGGTTGTGGCAGACCGATGACAGTCAGCGTAAAATATGATCACATATTATGATATGAGTCAAAATATGAATTTCTTTGGGGCGTTTCCTACTGAGCGAGGCACTACATCGGAGCCCGATGTAGTAAAAAATGTGTAAGGGTTCTAGATCGTCACCCAGAAGCAACGCGCCACGTTGGTGTCCGGATGTGGTGTCAAATGTAAGAGAGTTTCCACACCTTAATGAGTGGGTGGGGGTAAAAAAGTTAGCTCATGAATATAAGATTCGGTTGGTATCGTGAAATATAGATTCGCTTACAAGTAGATTAGTAGAGTTAGTTGATATTATAATTAGAAAAAGGGTTATATTTTGTGTGTGTAAGAAACTAAGTGGGTAAGTGAGAAAATTAAAGTCATAGAGGCTTGGTGTTATAAACTTTGGTGTACAAGTAGAGATAGAAATCGTAATGGGGTAGATGTAATCATAAATAAATAATTACTTGGAGATATAGTGGAGGTTAGGAAGAAGGGTGATAGAATTTTATTAATTAAAAATATTTTAGATAGAGATATTCTTAATGTCATTAGTCCCTATGCACCACAAGTAAGACTTGATGAATCAAGTAAACATCAATTTTGGGAGGATCTAGATGAGATAATACAACGAATACCCGCTAGAGAAAAACTATTTATTAGTGGTGATCTCAATGGGCATGTAAGAACTAGTCATAATGAGTTTGATAGTATACATAGAGAATTTGGTTTTGAATAAAATAATAAAATAGCTAACACAATTCTAAATTTTGCTTTATCTTATAGTTTGATTTCGGTTTAAAAAGAGAGTTTCACACTTGATTACTTTTAAAAGTGGATCGAGTGCGAGCCAAATAGATATTTTTTTTAATTAGGAGGGTAGATAAAACTAGTTGGATCGATTGTAAGGTAGTACCAGGTGAGAGTGTAGTTACCCAACATAGACTTTTAGTTTTAAATATTCATATTAGAAAGAGACTTGGAAAGATTAAATATAAATTAAATTATAAGATTAAGAGGTGGCGATTAGAAGGTAATCAAAAAGTTTTTGTAAATAGAGTAGTACAAGAAGCAGATTGGAGGGACCATAATGATCATAATGTAACATAGAACAAAATGACTAGCTGCATTAAAAGGGTAGCTAAAATTATATTTGGTGAGTCAAGGGGCGGTGCTCCACTATGTAAGGATACATCATAGTGGAATGAAGAGGTAAAAAATACTATTAAAATCAAGCGGGACCTTTATAGAGATTTGAAGAATAATAATAATGATAGAATAAACTTTAAGAGATATAACAGCCAAAAAGTTGGCTAAGAAAGTTATTCGAAATGTAAAAACTAAATTATATAAACAAGTGTACGAGAAGTTGGATAATAAAGAGGCAAAAAAGGATATATATAGAATTGCTCGAATAAAAGAGAAAATCTAGAGACTTATGTACTGTAAAGTGTATTAAAAATGAGGATCAGAAAGTTATAGTTCGAGACGAAGAGATTAAAAAAAAATGAAACAATTATTTTGATAGATTATATAATGGTAGTTTTACTCAAGATTTAGAAGATTTTACTATTCAGTGGGAGGATATGAATTGTAGGTTTATACGCAGAATTAAAGAATCTGAAATAAAAGAGATTTTGAAGAGAATGAAATCAAAAAAATTTGTTGGTTTAGATGAGATTCCTATAGAGATATGGAGATACTTAGGAGAGATTGGTGTGAGGTGGCTGACAGATCTTTTTAACAAGATTTGATAAAATAAGAAAATACCAAATAAATGGAGGAAAAGTATCCTAATACCTCTGTATAAAAACAAGGGTGATATTCAGAATTGTTCTAACTATCATGAAATAAAACTCATGTGTCACACTATGAAGTTTTGGAAAAGGGTAATTGAACATAAATTGAGGCAAACTTTTAAAATATCGGAGAATCAGTTTGGATTTATGTCAGGGCAATCGACGACAGTTATAGAGCAATTCCGAGAGAGAAATAAAGATTTGCATATGATATTTATTGACCTAAAGAAAACCTATGATAAGCTACTACAAGAGATACTTTGGCGGACACTGATGAAAAAAATCGTCCCTATCAAGTATATTGACATAATTAAGGACATGTATGATAAAGTAGTGGCCAATGTCAGGACATGTGGTGGTCTAACAAGTAATTTTTCTATCACAATTGGATTGCATCAAGAATCTGCATTGAGCCCATTCTTATTTGTTATAGTGATGGATGAACTTACTAGAGCTATTCAGGATGAGATATCTGGGTGTATGCTATTTGCTGATGATATTGCCTTAGTTGATGAGACAAGAGCAGGGATAAATATCAAGTTAGAGTTATAGAGGCACACATTAGAATCTAAAGATTTTAGATTTAGTATGTTTAAAACAGAGTATATGGAGTGCAAATTTAGTAAACGACGGACCATAAACTATAGTACTGTAACACTGGACGGGCAAGAGATACAAATGAGCAGTCAGTTTAGGTATTTGGATTCTACTATTAAGAATGATAGAGAAATTTATAATAATATTAATCATAGGATACAGATTGGCTGGTTGAAATGGAAGAGTACAACAGAAGTTTTATGTGACCGCAATATTCCGTTAAGACCGAAGGAAAAATTTTATAAAACTGCTATTAAGCCAGCTTTATTATATGGCATGGAATATTGGACTTTAAAGAAACGTCATTCACAGAAGATAAGTGTAATAGTGATGTGCATGCTCCGCTGGATATGCAACAACATTAGGATAGATAAAGTGAGAAATGAAGATATTCGTGCTAAAATAGTTGTAGCTCCTATAAATGAGAAGATACGAGAAAATCGCTTACGATGGTTTAGTCATGTGCAATGTAGGCCTAAAAATGCACCAGTTCGACGAGAAGAGTTTATCAATGTAGGACAAGTTAAAAGAACGAAGGGAAGACCGAAGAAAATATGGATGAAGGTGATACGAAAAGATATGGATTCTAGAGGTCTAAATGAGATATTACTTGATAGAAATGAATGGAGGACTATCAATGTGATCGATCCAGTGTAATTCTTTTTTGGTTCATGTAGCCTACCCCAAATACTTGGAATAAAAGGCTTAGTTGTTGTTGTTGTTGATGTAAGGGAAAAAATTAAACAATTTAATTTTTTGTTTTTGGACACTTAAAATGATGTAGATCAATTTCAATGGAATGTGACTTCAATATGAATGTGCCATTATGGCTTTTGAATGGGAAGGATTTGGGTCCAAATTCTTCTAGAAAAGCCCAAATCTATATATATACACTTTGAGAAAATTCCCAGTAGAAGAGAGATAGATCCCTTGCTTTCAAACTTCTATATCATTAAATCTACTTCTCTAAAAAGAGATCAAGTGTGCTTAAACTTGTATTTTTTTAAGATAAGATCGTATCTTTTCTTCTCTTATTGAGTTTTTGTTTTGGGAGTTATCATTGTTTCAAGAGTCGATTATCATTTCTTATTCTTCTCCGTCAGCCAATCCATCTAGAATGCCACTTGTAATTTGATTTATATTATTTCACCAATAAGCCTTGTAATTTTCATAACTATTGAGAGCTTTGAAACATAGGTTCTCAAGTTAAAGAGAATGCAAAGATTGATTGTATTGGTGAGAAGTCCTATTACTATTTGGTGAGGAGTTATAGGAAAGAAAATCACTTCTCTTGAAAATTGGGTTCTTGTTTTATGAGAATCCCATATTGTTTGGATTTAAACCCGTGAAATCAAGCAGGTTAAGGTCTACACTTGGGGCTTCTATATCAAGTAGAAAATAGTTACTGAAGTTCAAGAGGTTGTTGTCAGTACTGTCATGAGTAACCCTCTCTATCATATTGTGAATTTATGGCTAAGTTAAAATGTATAAACAAGAGTTTCTTTGGAGCTTCTATTGTTTATAACACCACTCTAAAAGAGAGAGTTTATTCGAAAGAAAAAAATAAACAATTCAAGAAAACAAATCGAAACTCGAGAAACTAGGCCAAAAGGAAACATAATGTTTCTTAGCAAGAAATAACTATTGAAATCCATAGTCCGATACCACAAAAAGAAAGATCTCAAATTTTCTTTAAACCCCATTCTACACATTTCACCCACTCTCTCTATCCTCTCACTTAACCTCCTTCTGCTTGCCCAGCCTAATTTCTTCATATGTTTTAGCAAAGATGTCACCTTTCCGATGATATTTCCAACAAAGATTACTCTTTTTCTTTGTTTTGCTTTCCATTTTTTTATTTTTTTGAAACTTGAATTCTTGTACAATAGAGCATTTAGTTCTCGTGTGAGAGTAACTCTCTCTCTCGAACTGAGCTTATACCATTGATTTGTACATTAATTGTTTAGTTTTAGTTTTCACTAATTTTTATTTTAAAATTCAAGTTCACGTGATATATGGAGCACTTAAATTCTCTGATGAGAGTAAATCTCTTGAGGTGTGAATTTAAGGTCATGATTTGCTTGCTTTCATTGCATTTGTTATTTTGCTTTGTTCTTTTTCCATTTTTTGGGAGTTTGAGTTCTTCTAAAATGGGGTTTTTAGTTCTCCGGTGAGAATAACTACCCCAACGTAAGGTTCTGATGGTGCCCACTTTCACTGTGAATCTGTGAATTTTATTTTTCTTTGTTCTTTTTTATTTTTTAAAAATCAGTTTTAGAATGAAAAAAGAACAAAGCAAAATAAAAATATCACAATGAAATTGAGGTCAGGACATGCGATTCAGGAGTAATTCATGAAGAACTAAATGCTCCATTTTGCAAGGAACCCAAACTCCCAAAAAAGAAAATTGACAAAGGTAGAAACACGTTGAGAAGAAACAATGATTGTCAATATGGATGAAGAAACTAGCTAGAGTGATAATAGGGAGAATGAGGGAAAGAGACAGAGAAATAATGATTAAATAAGAAGAATGAGATTTAAATAGAAAAAGATATTGCATTGGTTCCCTTTGTGGTGTAAGGGGTTTTGAATTCCTACCCTTACTTTCCTAGCAGTGAAATTCCACATCAGCTTTTCTGTCGGTTTTTTCTTTCAACCGAATTCCTTTCTAGTTTCTTTGATTTTCTTACATTTTTTATTTTTTTCTTTAAAATAAATTTTCTACCTTTTTGAGTAGTGTTAATAACACTAGAAGCTATAAAAGAACTTACACTTATACATTTTATCTTTACATATTAAACCAATGAATAACAAAATCCTACCTTGCTCCTGGCTAACTCGAATTATATTAGAGCTCAAAGTCGAAGGGCCCTGTGTATATATTCATCAAATAAGTTTGCGGAGATCTATTCTACTTTATATAAGGTAAATTTTAAATTATTAACAATACAATGTTTCCATAACTTCAGCCAATATGGATAACCTCTAGCCTCTACATGTAATTTATTATTGGGGAGTGACATGATCTAACATGACTTCACAAATACTCAAAGATGACGAGACATGCTCTTATGTGATTTCAACACTACTTAGAGATGACTAAAGTCATACCTATGTATAAAATAATGTGGAGTTAAGCTCTACAGCTCTAACATAAGTACAATGACTCAATGTTACAATGAACGTCCACAGCTTGAGACTTCTAAAATGTAATTAACTATTGTGCAGCGCACCAGAAATGCTCTTATGTGACTCACAACTACTCAAGGCAAGCAGCCCCTTCACAGTTTATGTTAGATACTTCAATATTGGTCTCGTTAATTTTGATAACTGCCTCCCTAAGACCATGTCAGCTTAAAAATACCTGAGTTGCTTTCAAGAGCAACCTCAATATGCTTACTTTCAGTTTCTGTCCCCTATTACCTCATTAATATTTACCAAATTCTGAACATTCTTCAAGTTCTAGCTTGTGTTAGCAAAAACATCTAAAAAATGTGCTAGGACTAACACAAGAATGATAAACTCCAAGCCTTCCACAGTTTGTTTCTTTTTAATTAACTTTCTCAGCCTTCCCAAAAATTAGTTTGTACGCTCATTATTGTTGATAGCAATATCATGTCAGCAAGGAGTTGTCTTTAACGTGATTTATCTACCATAAGCATCCGCATAAGTTGAGCTTCTTCTTTTTTCTCCATAAATCTACTATCTTATACTTTACAAAATAAAGATTCCTAACTTAAATGCAGAAACCCTAAAATTTTAAGATCAAGATCCAGAAGAACAAAGTTGAATCAAGATTACCTCTTCCAGAGATCGCGCTGTCCCTTAGAACCAATAGACCGCCACAATCGATCCATGTCGGTGCACAGAGACTGGATCTGACCGATGTCCTTCTTGATCGCGAAAACAAGCTCGGGCGGCGAGTCCAACACAATCCCCATCGCAGGTCCCGACGAGAACGAAGAAGAGGAGGAGTAGGTGGCCGATTCGAAGCGCTCGAGCTTCTCGATCCCATCCCTCGCCCTCAGCAGCAGTTTCCGCGCGCTCTGGTACACCTCAGACAGCGTCCCCCCTCCTCCTCCGCCCCCTTCCATCGGAGATCGACCGAGAATTCAGGACCTAGAGATCTAACTTCGAGAGAATTGGGGGTCGGATTGGCCGGAATCAGAAAGATGCACAATGGCTGGAGTCGCCGGAGAGGAATTTGGGGATCCCGAATCGGCGAGCACGAGGAGAGGGAAACGGGGAAATATGATAACGTGGCAATTAGCATTTTTATGTGCAACATTATTGCGGGAAATTCTATTTACTCACTATAAATTACTTTTTAACTTCCTGCGTATTTTTTTTATGAACTTTCTATTTTGAAACATTAATAATTTATTCTTTATGTTTAATTTTTTTTTTTTAATTTAACCCTCCCTCTCTCTCTTATTCTCTATTTTTGTTTAACACGACTGAATTTTCTTATTTGCTTCAAAAACTCAAACTCTAAATCCTAATTTCACACGTTACGGTAAATTCAAAGAATTTAAAATTCCTCCTAAAATTTTGAATAATGCAAATATAAAAATTTTAGAAAGTTAGAAAATTGATGAGTTTGTGGATGGTTTTTTTAAAAGATTTAAATAGTAAAAAAATAATTTTTTGGATTTTAGAAAGAACAAAGCAGAAAAACAATGACAGTATTTTAAATTTTTAAGAAGTTTTGAAGATTTTGAAATTTAAAAGGATAATTTAGTTAAGAAAAAAATGATAAATTTGTAATTATTTATAAATTTTAAATTTGTGTGTCAGGAGTAAATTGTCTTGGTACTAAATAGGATTTTCCATTCCTTGCGCTTAACAAGTACTTTTGGAAATTTCTTATTCACCCCTTGTCGGGATGTGGATGTGTATTTTTCTGCCGCACGAATTGTCCTAAAGGTTGTCAAATTTCATCTCTTGAATATAAATAGATTAGCCAAAAAAAAATATGGATATAAATAGTTTACTCAACAAATGGGAGAGTTTCCAAAGGAGCAAACCATTTTTACTAGTGAGCCCACTTTTTAAAGATTTTCCGGACTAAAAATACATTAGACAGTGAGCTTACAAGGAAAAGTGATATGGTGTGCTCCTTTAGAAACTCCCTTTGGTACTCAACGGAAGTTGGACAATGCCAATATATATGGTTAAATATTATATCGAATTTTGGGCTGTCTAATATGAGATTATTTAAAATAGACTACCAAAAATTATGTGATATGACATACTAATTTTTTGATATTGCCAATTTCAATATCATAAATCATGGACTAACACAATATGAATCTAACATTTTAAACCTTAGTCAGAGGTTGTAGGCCCTACTAAGACTAGTTATTTTTTTCTTTTGCTCTTATTATTTTTTAAAAGAAAAAGCCTTTAGGTTGTAATAGCTTGGTTAAATGAAAAGAGCATAATATTACTGATAATATGATTTATTATTTTTGGTATGTTGTTCTTATTTCAATTTAAGAAATAGAGTTGATGGTTGAAGAGTTAACTCATAGTCTTTCCAAAACATTATTTTTTTTTCAAAAAATAGATTTATGACGGTGGTGAATAGTGTTGGTAAATACTGTTCGCATTCCTTTTTTTTTCTTTTCACTTTTATTTAACCAAACCCTAATAACAAATCTATCCTACGCAAAATCTTTTCATTTTTTTTTCCGAATATGAGTACTTCTTTTTAAGGGCTTATCAGCCTACTAGCATCCAAATAAGAGCATATATTGGTTAAGAAATATTAATATATATTGGTTCAACAATAAAGCAGTATAGGCATTAGTATACTTATCAGATACAATACATCTACAGTAATATAACTCATGCACTACGTACTCAAGTTTCCTGCTACGCATGCCCTGCAATAGCTCTGATATAATGATAATGTTCACTAAGAGGATATGCATCAAACACTAAAACATACTCGGTCATTGCCGCTGAAACTAAGATCACTTTCATCAACATCACCACTATTGCACCCTCGTTGCTATACACTAACTCCAAATTTCTTCAACAGAACAAGGTCAGGAGAGAGGGGTGTTCAACTACGTTTATTGTTTTCATTTAGTTTTTTTTTTTATTTTTTTTCCTTCTAAAAGTTAGGTACAAGTTGCTATAGATGGAGGAAAAATAAGTACATGAGAATTGTATAGCGGAAACTAGCGATGATCCGTGCTTCTGTTAACTGGGGGAGGAAAAGCCTGCTGCCACCAAGTCGGCAGAAACTTCTCTGCCCTTTCTTGCCCATAATCTCTCTCAGAGAATGAAGTTTTACTGTTACGGATCTCTCCCAAACCCCCAGAAGTACTGAGCTCATCAGCACCTACAGTTCCTTGAGGTTGTTTAGCAGCCACTTGGTGAAATGGCTTCAACAAACAGCGCTGCTTGAGACTGGATGAAATATCTGTTAACGATGGAGGATCCCTGGTCGCATCAGATCCTGCTTGGAATGAATGGAGGCTGCCATTCTCGGGATGACAAGGAAGCTGCTCTCCAAACTTCATACCACCATCTGTTACTGGAATTCCTGCTGAGCATGATGGTTCTTCTATCCCACTTCTTGATAATGCAGCTTCTTCCTCTTCGTTGGCCATAGGTCGTTGCAGTATTCCTTGATATGAACAATTGAAGGACTGACCAGGAGTAGGAATAGGTTCTCGGAGTCTCTCTACCCCAGAAAATGAATGATACGGAAGAGTTGAGGATTTGAACTGTTGTATCTGGATATCAGCCTTATCCTGAAAAGTTGCCCCCAAACACTTGAGATACAAACAGTTCAGCTTCACTACTCAGCTCATGCAAATGAAAAGTCAGTTGAGGATGATAACAGTGATAATGATTGTGCAGCAACCTGAAGATTAAGTTAAACAATGCAGTTGGTGAACTCTATGTTTCCACCCCTTAAACCAGGAAACTGTGAAGAAATAAAGCATTCTTCATTTCTACACCAACTGCCAAGAAAAATTGGACTTGTATCAAGGACAAGCCTGGGACCTCTTCCAACCCTATATACAACCTGAGCCAGACTTCAGGAGCCCAAAAACTTTAAATAGTTGATAATTTTCTTAAGAAGCAAATGCAGTAGAAACAGGAACACTGAATGTTGTTATCCATACATCCACCTTGAGAGCACGGAGGTGCCATCTTCCTCCCACTCCAGACCTCCCATTCTTTGTGTCATCTACAAATTTATTTGTTTGAGCACACAGGCATGGTGCCCGTATGTTAGAGCATATTTCATTCCTAAAGGCTGTTCATGGTTTTACATTTCTGGTTTGAGAACTACTATGATTTTCGAGTTATGTGTCACTAAAGCATTCCAGAAGATGGCTCTATGTCTATTGAGGGCACTGAACAACAGGTTACTAACAAGAGAGAGGCTAGCACAGTTCCAAATCCTACAAGACACCAGCTATGTTCTGTGTACCACACATTGAATCTATTTCTCATTTGTTTTCTCAAAGTCAACATTCAATATATATATGGAGATTGTGCTGGTTAAAGCTGGGTCAACTCAAACTATATTGGAAATGTTTTGGAAGAAGCTATGTTGATCAAAGAGAAATTTTACAAGAGGGACAACTCCTAACCGACAAGACAAGGCCTAGCAACAGCTGTATGGCACCTCTGGAAGGAGAAGTGGCAGAATCTTTCAAGGGCAGTGACAAAGCAAGATTTTGGTTTTTCAAATTATATCAAAATATTAACATCCTCATGAGGACATGCACTTAGAAAACTGACTATGATAGAAACGTAAATATATTCCTGGCAACTGGAGTTTGGCAGTGAATATGGTATAGGCTGGGATCATGCTTGAACTCTTGTATAATTTTGATAGCATGTAACCAAGGATTGGGATGTATTTGCACGATCTAGTTTGGTATGAACTTTCTGTCAGTCTTAGAGTGAGGAGTGAAAGCTAGGATCCTCTCCTCCTCTGATATTCTAAGATATATGCCATACTATATAGATGCAGTGTATTATATACGAAGAATTGATGATATCAATGGAATTACATTCATCTTTATGTGCTACTGAGGGTCATGCTTGTACTTTCTAAAGAAACAGCAGGATGTAAGCCATGTATTGCACATACTTTTATAACAAAAAGAGTGCATTTCTATTCCGTAGTATATGCAGTTATACTTCGGCAAGGGCATAATTTTATACATCTAGCACCTCTCGTCTATTCATTAGTTACCCTTCATTTTGAGTTAATAGCATGATAAGTTATATATATCTTTTAGAAGAAAGAAAACTATTTTGTTAGAACAGGTGTGGCTATTCTGCAACATCTGTATACTTTCCAATTATCTCCACACTATATAGTCATAGACTCTTAGCCCAGCGTACACTAATTAACAGCATTCTGTATTAAATACATCCTAGTCAGCTGTTAGACATTATCACTATCGGAAACTAACAAACTAGATGATCAAACAGAAATGGAAAAACAATGGGTCTGCTCAGGTTAATTAGCAATATCAAGGGAATTTAAATCAAATTGGAATAAATTCCACTATATGTAAAAGATTAAATGGAGCAATCTGGATACCTTCTCATTAGCATACCCTCCATCATGGTCAGACATTTTGTTGGAGGATGGATTTCCTAAACCTGCTCCAATTCCACTGGTTGCTTTTTTAAGCATTTTGAATGTAGGAAATATTGCCTGCAAGAATACCACTTATTTAGTGCATCCTAGTGAGGAGCCAAGTGAGTAAACAAAATAAAATAAACAATAAAAGAAGCAAGCTGATAGACATATTGGCTTACTGGTTTAGCTGTTTCAGAATATTTGACTCTCCCATTGTCCATCTCTTCTATATTTATCTTCTCAGTTGAGTTAGAGAGCTTGAAAAAACGCCCTACTTCAGGCAATGGAAGACGTTGCAACCTTTCTTGTTCCTGATGTTTCCCACCTTTTACAATTTGACAATTAAACTGACACCTATCTGCAGCTTTCGCACATTTATTCTCAGAACTAAAAGAGGCATTAACATGTGCAGAGCCCTGGAAAGTTCTAGATTTATCACTCCCATGGAAAACTGCTTTTTGAGAGATTGTACAAGCCATAGGGTTCTCAACATGGGGCTGAAATACAGAGCTGTAGCCAACTGCTTGATTGTATTGCTCATATGTCTGAAAAATAGATAGATTTTATCTCAATAAACAAAAGATCAACAAAGTAGGTTTTTGTACTGGATTGTTCAAGGATTGGGAATATATATTGTTCTGTTCGACTTACTGCTTCCTGTTGACCATTCTTTAGTACTTCAGCAAGATTCTCAAAGGCAGAAGCATTCTGAATTGAAGTCCTGATGATCCATATTACAGACTGGAGATTTCGATCAACATATGGGGATTTGAGTTTCACCAAATGCCGTAACTTACTAGTAGAAATAGGCATCTCTCTTGCTTTAAAAAACAATACAAAAAGGAAGCACAAAAAGTAAGGAAAACTGAAATTTGCATATACAAACAAAATCCTGAGTTCTACCTACCAATCTCAAGTAGTACTTTGTTGGGCAATATATATCCGGTACTTTCATCCTCCATCCGAGCAACATTGTCTCTCCACCCATAGAGGCCCTGAGGTAGTTATATGGGAGCATAAACAGATCCATGAGAAATAGTTAAGTTCCACGACAAAAGTAATTCCAACTAGCAGAGATCCACAATCAATCTTAGTGAACTAACATGAAGGAGTCTCAACAAATATAAGTTGAAATTTTAAAAAATTTAGAATCAAAAGACCAGCAAATGGACTGCAAATAAAACTCAACTTAACAAAGAAAAATCATCTTAGTTTCATAAGCACCATAGTATCACGTTGTCCATGTAGGGTAAGTATATTGGTAGAAAAGCAACTTACAGAAACAATAGAAAGTTGCTGTGAGTTAAAATATGCGTCTTGTAACCTGTGATAGGAGTTAAACAGTTAGAAATTCACTGGAAAACCTAGAGGTCAAAACCCTGCGCTACCAATATCATGACTATGCAGCACAGACTACTGGCATCGGTAAAAAAATGCTCATGCACAAACCCATATATGTAAAGAAATGACGAATCTGTCCGCAATTCCTTCTCATACAGCTGCATGCAGATTTCATTACTTTGTTTGCAAACCTGTACTGAAAAAAGTTGCATACATTCAGAAATTAGAAGAAAAAGCAAAATAACACTGCACATGTAACGGTGCCATAAAGAATAAAATTGCATAACATTAACTACAGAACCTGGTAAGTGAGACAATTACTGGGGAGCCAGTTTTGTATCTTAACCACTATGAATTAAAAATTTTAAATATGACACAGCTAGAGTATACAAATACAGATATTCTCTTTAAAGGCTTTAAAGTAATGAAAGCAAATCATCCAGCTAATTTTAAAAATTTTGCCTGCCTAAAGAAAAAACAGGCAAAACAGTACTTGGTTAATCATACAAGGCGAACCTCTACAAGAAGGGCTTCCTTATTTCCATCAGGAGCTGATAGCAGCCTGCTCTTCATTAAATCATATATATGCAACAAATAGTGTGTATCTTCTCTGGCATATCTGTTAACAAGAAAGGAAGAGACGAAATGTAAATACTAATAGTACAAAAGATAAAACCAGATGAAATGAAATCGCACACCAGATTATGAAAACATAAGCATGAAAGCTGCAGTAGACAGAAGTTCTTAAACGAACATACTTAAGCATTTCATCAGGAAGTGGGCGCAATCTCCAGTCTGCATTCTGATATCTATCAAAAAGGGGAGAAGAAGAAAATAGAGGCATAGATATAAGCGCGTGAAAGGAAGGAAACAGAAATTATAAAATACTAAAGCTCAATAAGGCATGTCAGAATTGCCAACCAGAAAGAATTGGACGGCAGAGATAAGAAATTACTCTTTGTTTGCACTAATTCCACAAAAGTGATGAAGAAGATACTCAAGACTGTTCCTCTCTAGTTGCAACATCCTTGAAGCCTAACAGGCATAAAGAAGTTAGTAGTTTACCATCATAAGTGAACAATTTGATGAGCTATGGGAAATTTGAGATCCATGCAAGAAAAGAAATACTCAAAGGTATAATTTCTGGCCTATGAGTTCCTGCCAAAGGACTACATAAATCCAATCTGTACATGTTTTTATGAGCCTTGCATCTGTTTGTTAGACTAAATGTTACAGGCTGTTGCTAATGGAGCCCATTGCCATAGCGGGTTTCGGTCAACCGAAACGGGTCCAAAACCGGCCCAAACCCATTATGATATAATATATATATATGGGGTGTGGTGCTAGGGTTTTGGGTGTGCCGAAAAATTGGAGCTGAAAATTGAAGCCGAAAAAAGAAAACAATAGAGGCGGCTTGTGGTGTTGAAATTATTTTGGTTAAATAATTTAGAGGCTACTGTGGCTGCTGTTGTTTGGTTTCGGCTTGAGAAAAGTGCAGTAAGGCGGCCTGAAGCAAGGCCAAAAGCAAGAAATTATTTGAGACAAATAATTTGGTGGGCTGCTTGTGTGTGTTCGGCTCGGCAGAACAAGAAAAGAAAGGCGGTGGCTTTTTCTTTGGTTTTTCTTCGGCGGCCGAAACAAAGAGGTAAATCACTGCAACAAGAGATTAGGATTTGATCTCAAAATCTTGTGTGATTTCTTTATGGTTTCTCTTGTGGTTGAGAACTAGTAAGTTGTAATCCTCTTTTTGATATAGTGAAAGTTTTTCGATCGTGTCCCCGTGGACGTAGGCATATTGTCGAATCACGTTAGATCTGTGTGTTCTCTGTCTCTGCTATTTTTCTCTTCGGTTAACTATTTGATTCCGCTGGTTGTTGCATTAGTATTATTCCGCTATCTTTTGCTAACAATTGGTATCAGAGCCCTGGTTCGGGTCAGATTTCATTCAGATCGGTGTTGATTTTGAGTGGGAGTTATGGCGGAAGATAGGAAGGAAAAAATTGAAAAATTTGATGGGACAGATTTCCAATGGTGGAAGTTGCAGATGGAAGATTATTTATATCAAAAGAATTTACATCAACCACTGATTGGAGAAAAGTCAGAAAAGATGACTGATGAGGAGTGGGTATTGTTGGACAGGAGGGCTTTGGCGCAGATTCGATTGTGCCTGACAAAGCAGGTAGTGTTCAATGTCTCCAAGGAGAAAACCACTTCAGGTTTGATGTCAGCGTTGGCTAAATTTTATGAGAAGCCGTCTGCTTCAAATAGACTGTTTCTAATGAAAAAATTGTTCAACTTGAGAATGTCTTCTGATAGTTCAGTTGTTAATCATTTGAACAAATTTAACACATTATGGGCACAATTTAAATCCTTAGATTTTGTCTTTGCTGATGACATTAAAGTTTTGATGTTTATGTGTTCGTTACCGGATAGTTGGAGTAATGTTGTTATGGCCATCAGCAATTCTTCCAATACTGCTCTTAAATTTAATGATGTTGTCAGTACAATCATGAATGATGAATTGATGAAAAAGAGTATGGGTGAGAGCACAATTTCTACAAGTACTGTTCTGTCAGTTGATAATGACAGAAAGAAGGAAAGGGGTAGAAGTTTAAGCAGAGAGTCGAAGCAAAGAGAGAGATCAAAATCTAAGGGGAAGTTTAAGAAAAAGTTAGTGTGTTGGAAGTGGAAGACAGAGGGTCATATGAAGAAGGATTGTCCAAACAAAGACAAGGAAGGAGCGAATGTGGTGAATCCAAGTAAAGAGTATGATGACTTGTGCTTGTCTGCTCATACAGAATCGAGGTCAGATCTGTGGTTTATGGATTCAGAGGCTTCGTTCCATTGCACTGCTCGCAGAGAATGGTTTGAGAACTATGTCCAAGGTGATTTTGGGCATGTGACTGTTGGTAATGGACAGGAATGCAAGATTCTCGGTAAAGGGACAATTCAGTTGAAGTTGCACAATGGTGGAAAGTTGCTTTTACAAGAGGTCAGGCTCATACCAGATTTGAAGAAGAATTTGATATCTGTTAGCAAGCTGGATAGCGAAAGTTATCAAATCTCATTTGAGAAGAAACAGTGGAAGATCAGTAAAGGAGCAATGGTAGTGTTCAAGGGTGAGAGAGTGGGAACTCTATATTTACTCTCAAGCTCAGTGGATCACGTTGTTTCTTTGGCCACAGTGAAGAATGAGAAGGCTACCTTATGGCATCAGAGGCTCGGTTACTTGAGCGAAAGCGGCATGAGGGTATTGCAATCCAGAGGTATGTTGACAGATATGAAAGATGCTAACTTTGATTTCTGTGAGAACTGTGTGTTTGGAAAGCAGAAAAGAGTTAGTTTTATGAAGAATGGCAAGGAGAAGAAAATCGAGAGATTGGAGTTGGTATATACAGATGTATAGGGGCCTTCTTCGGCGAAGTCTCTTGGAGGTAATTCTTATTTTGTCACTTTCATAGATGATGCAAGCAGGAAAACATGGATATTCGCACTTAAGCATAAATCCGATGTTTTCAATATCTTCAAGATATGGAAAGCTCTTGTTGAGAATGAAACAAGTTTGAAGGTGAAATGTCTGTTGTTAGATAATGGTGGGGAATTTTGCAATAGGGAATTCGATGACTATTGCTCTATCCATCGGATCAGGAGAGTGAAGACTGTACCGAGGACACCGCAGCAGAATGGCGTGGCTGAGAGGATGAATAGAACCATTTTGGCGTGAGCTCGGAGTATGAGACTACAAGCAGGTTTGCTTTTGCAACTTTGGGGAGCCGCTGTAGATACGGCAGTCTATCTGATCAACAGGAGTCCAGCTGGAGGAATTCCAGAGGAGGTGTGGTCTGGTAAGACTGTAAATTATTCATTCTTAAAGGTATTCGGTTGTATAGCATATGCACATGTGGATCATGAGATGAGAAAGAAGCTTGATTCTAAATCTCAGAAGTGTGCATTCATTGGATACGGTGGCGATGAATATGGTTATCGCTTATGGGATTATGAGCATAACAAGGTAATTCGTAGCAGAGATATAGTATTTAATGAGGGCTGTATGTATAAAGATCGAATAGAAAGTAAGAGTGACAATGCAGTGGAGAAAGAGCACTTGGAGCTGGATGAGCTATAGGATGGGATAGATCCCATGGATAAAAGAAATGAAGAAATACCTACATCTGAAGAAGAAGAAATGGCTACACCTGAGAATACACAAGTTTCAGATGAGATCGAACAGGAGAGAGAGCCATTGACTGAAGTAGATGGTTCCAGTACTTCATCAGAGAGTATTCCCACTTTGAGGAGGAGCACGAGGATAAGGAAGCCAACCCAAAAACTTTGTCTTCCATTATATCATGTTTTGTATACTGATGCAGGTGAATCAGAGAGTTACCAAGAGGCTATGCAGGATAAACTTCATCTTAAGTGGGAGCAAGCTATGCGTGATGAGATGTCTTCTTTGGAGGAGAATCACACATGGGAATTGGTGAAGCGACCAGAAAAGATGAAAGTATTGCATAACAAGTGGGTATACAGGGTAAAACATGAGGCAGGAGGGACACAAAGGTTCAAGGCTAGACTTGTGGTGCAGGGCTACGGTCAGAGAAAAGGTATTGACTTCAATGAAATATTTGCACTTATTGTCAAGATGACTTCTATCAGAACAATACTAAGTATTGTGGCTGTGAAAGGATTATATTTAGAGCAGCTCGATGTGAAGACTGCTTTCCTTCATGGTGATTTGGAGGAAGAAATATACATGAAACAGCAGGAGGGATATGGAGTTAAAGGAAAGGAGAATTGGGTATGTTGACTAAAAAGGAGCTTGTATGGGTTGAAACAAGCGCTGAGGCAATGGTACTTGAAGTTTGACAAGTTTATGTTGGATTCGGGTTTTGCCAGAAGCAATTCAGATCATTGTGTATATCTACAAAAGTTTAAGGATGGTAACTTTATTATACTTACTTTGTATGTAGATGATATGCTTGTGGCAGATACATGCATGAAGAAAATTAATGATCAAAGTTGGCAGGGAGATTCTCTATGAAGGACATGGGTAAGGCTAAATAACTTCTTGGAATGCAAATTATCCGAGATAAGAAAAGCAAGAAATTGTGGTTATCTCAGGAGGGGTACATCAAGAAGGTGTTGGAGAGATTCAATATGGATAATGCAAAATCGGTAACTATAGCTCTTGGTGGACAGTTCAAACTGTCAAAAGAGCAAGGTGCTAAGACAGATGAGGAGATGAGACACATGGAGAATGTGCCTTATTCATCAGCCGTTGGGAGTCTCATGTATGCAATGGTGAGTACAAGACCAGATATTGCACATGCAGTGGGAGTAGTGAGTAGATTCATGAAGAACCCTGGAAAGGAACATTGGCAAGCGGTGAAGTGGATTTTCAGGTATTTGAAAGGTACTTCAAAGTATTGTTTATGTTTTGGGGGTGATAACATTGATGTGCAAGGTTTTGTGGATTCGGACCATGCGGGTGATAGAGACAATGGCAGGAGCACCACAGGTTATGTTTTTACTGTAGGAGGGACAGCAGTAAGCTGGGTTTCAAGACTACAACCAATTGTTGCTTTATCTGCGACAGAAGCTGAGTATGTTGCAGCTGCAGAAGCAAGTAAGGAGTTTATTTGGTTGCAGCGATTGATAAGTGAGTTGGGTTTTGATGGAGTGGATTGCAGGTTATTCAGTGACAGTCAGAGTGCAATTCATCTTGCTAAGAACTCGGCGTATCATTCACGGACTAAACATATTCATTTGAGATATCACTTCATTAGATCCTTGTTGGAGGATGGTCAATTGAAGTTGGAGAAGATTGAGGGCAGCAAGAATCCTGCAGATATATTGACAAAGCCGGTTGATGGGAAAAAGTTGAGCTATTGCTCAACTTTGGTGCATTTGTGTTGAATGCTGAAATTAGGACTTTAAACGATCGAGGTAAAAACTTTGGACACTGGGATTATCATATATGGAGATTACATTTTTAGCAATGTCTCCAAGTGAGAGATTGTTGCTAATGGAGCCCATTGCCGTAGCGGGTTTCGGTCAACCGAAACGGGTCCAAAACCGGCCCAAACCCATTATGATATAATATATATATATGGGGTGTGGTGCTAGGGTTTTGGGTGTGCCGAAAAATTGGAGCTGAAAATTGAAGCCGAAAAAAGAAAACAATAGAGGCGGCTTGTGGTGTTGAAATTATTTTGGTTAAATAATTTAGAGGCTACTGTGGCTGCTGTTGTTTGGTTTCGGCTAGAGAAAAGTGCAGCAAGGCGGCCTGAAGCAAGGCCAAAAGCAAGAAATTATTTGAGACAAATAATTTGGTGGGCTGCTTGTGTGTGTTCGGCTCGGCAGAACAAGAAAAGAAAGGCGGTGGCTTTTTCTTTGGTTTTTCTTCGGCGGCCGAAACAAAGAGGTAAATCACTGCAATAAGAGGTTAGGATTTGATCTCAAAATCTTGTATGATTTCTTTGTGGTTTCTCTTGTGGTTGAGAACTAGTAAGTTGTAATCCTCTTTTTGATATAGTGGAAGTTTTTCGATCGTATCCCCGTGGACGTAGGCATATTGCCGAACCACGTTAAATCTGTGTGTTCTCTGTCTCTGTTATTTTTCTCTTCGGTTAACTATTTGATTCCGCTGGTTGTTGCATTAGTATTATTCCGCTATCTTTTGCTAACACAGGCATCAAGATTCATATTAACAACATTACATAAAGTTGTTTATATATAATATCCAGTAACATACTCTCTTAAACTGCAGCTTCTAAGTCAAACGAGTTTTAAGAAGAGAGTAATATCCTAAACAACATATAACAGTAGAACTGGTTGTTCTTGAGCGAGGTTCTTGTAATCGGTCATCGCAAATATGCACTTGTGTGTCCCCTCTTTTTCCTCAAAGTACAGAGGGAATAATCTACTTATGCAAGAAACAAGTTTGTCGAACTACTTTACATACCTTTGTACATAGCAAGAAGTTAAGAACTGTAACAAAATAAATAATAAACTACAATACTATTATCCATCAGCATCTTTTGTGGGAAAATGATTACATTTGGCTCATTTTGTTCCCCACGGATGAACATGATTCCTGAAGTAAAATCACTATCATCTACAGATTCTTCATGGTTTAGTCCAACTAGCACTAGAGGTTTGGGTTTAGCTTCTCTTGATCATAATTATCATGCTAGAAATTTGGAAATGAATCATAGAGGGAAGAAATAAACCTGCCATGGTCAAAAACTTCTGTGTGTGGCCTAGTTTTTCCTTGATGTACAGAGTGTATGACCACTTATAAAAGGAGTTTATTTTTCAAACCATGTATATATTTTCATTCATAGGATGAAGTTAAGAACAAAGTTAATTAAAAAGTTATAACAATATTATGTATCAACACCTCTTTAGGAAAATGATTACATTTGGCTCTTTGGCATTTTGTACCCCCACCCCCCCCCCCCCCCCCCACCAAACCCCAAACTGACGAACACGATTCCCTATAGGAAATGACTATCATCTATAGACTCTTCCTGGTCTAGCAGAACTTAGAGAGATCATTTTGGGTTGCATGAGCTTTTGCATGACCAAAAAGGTAGTTCTGTACCTACTTTCTCAACTGGCATTCACGTTTTTGTGTTTAGACAGTTCTGTACAGTCCAACTGGCATTCAAGGCTTTGTGGTTAGCTTCTCTTGCTCACAGCTATCTTGGCTAGAAATTTGGTAAGGTATTCTAAAAGGTATCATGAAGTTGACATGGTCAAATCTTCTTTAGGTAATTCTTTCATCACAATTGCAACTTACAGCCAAGGGCTTGAGCCTTTTTCTTGGTGAATCTTACCTTCAACTGACTGCAACTGATCGTCAACTGCCTCTCGTTATCTATTACACGTCAAGCCGCATATTCCAAACATCATTACCATGGGCATTCAAGTAAAAGATGAACTTCCTTAATTGGTGTCATACAAAGAAAACATACTCTTTGAGATATGTAAAATAAAAAGCATTTACAATGAAAGCTTCTAGAAAGGGACTTAAGCACCCTTTTTCAGACCAGACAATGCAACGTTATCTGGCAATCTGATTACTCCAATTCAAGTTCTACTGTTATGTTAGATTAGTGTGCATGTGCACACGTGCATGTTGCTCGTCTGTGTCCATTCTCTAGCAATTGATCGATGCATCATACTGTCCAGGAATCAAATTGGGTATTCAAAGTCATCCAGATCATTATTTTGTCCTAAAATTTTGTTTCAAGAATTATAGTGATACAACCATAGGTTACTACTCTTCCATCCCTTTCCCTTCCTAAAATCAAATTGACATATTGCAAGATATAGACAAAAACTCAATATCGCATTGTCATATCACAAGATATAGGGCAAAAACTCTATACCCATTATTTGATGTATGCACTCCATATTGTAGGGTGAAATTTTCCTGTTCCCCTATTTATAAACTAGAGGATGCTTCTATGGTGAGTCATATGTTTCAAGTATTGAATGACTTACATTTTGAGTTTCAAATCCCTCTATTACAATTTTTTTTTCAAGTTGATATAATATGAAGCATGGAGACTTCAAAGTGAGTGTCATATCCGTATTGGGTATGTATCTTGCATGACAACACCCTGGACTGTGTTGGATTTAAGAACCCAAAAGCTTTTGTGTCAACCACATAAGCTTCCAAAGAATTTTAAAGCTCACATCTCTAGCACCATACAACCATGTCTTGAATAAACAGACATATTAAACAGCTTTTAGCATAACAGGGATAGTATGTTAATAGAATTTAAAGGCCCAAAGAGACGAGAAATTGTATACAAATTTCAGATCCTCTTATTTAATCTAGATAGTTGATTAGAACTTGTGGAATCAGATCTCTAAGATTTTGTTTTGTTTCTAATTCTAATAAAAACATGTCCTCTTCATTATGGTTTTTGATGTGCAATACAAGCGAACATATGGCTAGATACAAAGCCATGTTGATGTATCCACATATCCTAGTTTTTAAGGATTTTCCATGTTGCATTATCTGTATCCTGTGACTGTGTTTATGCTTCATAGCTGATACAGATGATCCATCTCTGAAAAGCCAGGATTATGAGAATAATATATTAAGAATGTGTCAATACCTGTTAAATGAATATCATTGTTATGCAACAGGCAATTTGTATAATAGTAGAACAATGATATTGATGTGAGGTTCGACAAGGTAATGGATCAAGAAGAATATTGATCAGATCATTAGAGCAAGAGCGCACCATAGAGAGTCCATACAACTTGGGTTATCCCTTACAGAGAACTTTAGAGCATTCTAGAACTTCATTCAGGTGTTTAAATAACAAGCACAGTGCTCAGGCTCAAGTCAAGGACAACAAGAGAGAGCAAGAGAGAACATAAGGGATGCATACATGAAAGTCAAACTTCTGGAAGGTGCTATGATAGAACACAACATGAAAGTCAAACTTCTGGAAGGTGCTATGATAGAACACAAGACAGTGTTGAAATTATGGAAGTATGTATCACATTCTATAAAAATTTAGGTGTAAATATTGGAACTGAAACATAAATAGTACATCCCAAGTGCAAATTGGCATGTTAATAAAACTATTCTCAAGCATTTTTCAGTTGATAAATTAGCTGTAACATCAATGGCTAAGTCAGTTGTAATCATCATAAAACAAAAATTTCCCAGCACCAATAGTCAACTGAAAAGGAACAGAAAAAGTAATGGATAAAAGGGCAATAAATTGTATGCTTCAAGATTTCCTAATTAGCTCAATTTTGAAATTTTTTAATACACGTAAGTCAATTTTAGAAGTACTCTTCCTACACAAGTTTGGCTATAGTATCATGCACAACCAAAATGACAGAAACGAGCAAGAAAGAATGTAGAGTATCAGCAAATTACTACCTGTCCTGTATCAAAGAGGTTGCAGATATATATGCCAAAGTCACGTTGAAGCCACAATATATCACGATCTGCCCCATGCATGACCTAAGGTGCCAACGTCCATAAAAAGAACAATGGACAAGTTCTATACCAGATAACATTTAATTAAATAAGGATGGTAATATTTATACCTTTCTCTTAGAAGGGTCTTTAAAAACTTCTCTAAGGTATGGGCCAATTTGCACACGCAAGTTCAGAGTGTCTATTACAAAATCCTCTGTCCTTGTGGAAATTTGCATTAAGCACGTCAATCCCTGAAAAGACCTATATTGATTGTGCTCCAAATCAACCTGGATAAAGTTTTGCAATGGATAAAAGATAGTTAAAATTTTCTATTAATTCTTCCTTTTCCAGAGAAAGCAAAAAGTCATCTATGCAAGCAAAAACTGAACAGAGACACTATATGCACATTTGCTTGATGACAATGAAGTGACAGCTTCTACATGTAAATAACAAGTGCGATATCCTTTCTGGGAATTTCTAACGAATACTGACCGCAAACTCAGTAACCTCCCGCAACTTGGTAGCTAAATCGTTCAACTCTTTCACTCCTTCCACAAGCTTAAATGGGGTATGCTCTAAAGGATGCAAGTTTGCTTGCACATTTTCTCTAACATGTCCGTCAACAAAGTCCAACACCGTCAATTTCTCCTGCAATTACATACATGAATTTCAAGTCAATAAAACTCTGACAGAAATGACTATTAGAAACAAACAAACTATGTAGCCAGAAAGTCAGTCAATAAAACATTAGTATTTTTCCTTAAAATTTTGAAATAAAAAGAAACTAAAAATATAACGAGAAGAAATTGCAAATCTTTATAAATGAAATTTGATTACAAGATTATTATAATCTCACATTTTTTTAAAATTCTAGAGAAGCACGATGGTGGAGATCTAACCCCACTGGCTCTTTGATTCTATTGACGATCCGGCGATGGTGAGGCTTGAGGAAGATGAATAAAGACTTTGTGTGATGTGAGCTTCTCTCCTCTTGATGACATATTGCCTTTAGTTTAGAACATGAACTCTTGATGCCTTGTTGTCTTTGCTTTAGAGGATGAACTCTTTATGGTTTGTTACATTTGCTTTAGAGTATGAACTATTGATGGTTTGTTACCTTTGATTTTTTATAGTATAACTATTGATGGTTTGTTACCTTTGATTTTAGAGTAAGAACTCTTGATCTTCTCATGGAAGTTAGAAGGTAGTCTCTTCATAAAGGGAATAAGGATCCCTTTTCCGGTTGTAGGCTCTGTTTTTATAAACTACATGGGATAAAATCAGTTTCTATTAGAATAAAAAAAGATTCCAATCTTGTTCCGGAACAACACGAAAATTTCATTGCAAGCGGGCCTGACCAGACCACTACTAATAGTAATTATTGCCAGCTAGTAGTCCAATTAGGACCATTGGATCTAATTTTTAATAGTCTTGATTGTCTCATCTTGAGCTTTGTTTTGATATGAACTGTTTTCAGGAATTCACCCCAGTAAACTGTTTGACCCCTATCTTTATATAGATCGTATCTTTAAACTGAATTGAGATAGATTTTCAACTAGTTTTGTGATGGAATTAGGATCTAATCCAACTTATTATAAGACCAGGATTTGCAGCTAGTTTTTAGGATAAAATTAGTAGCATAAGATAGGAGTGTCTTTTGATTCTATCCTTATCCAAATCATTAGTTCTTGTGATAAAATAAAACTTGTATTCTTATTTGACTGCTTTCTAGATATTAGCGTTATATCTTCTCTCTACCTGCTTTTCTGCAAGTCATATTTCTGCCGGAATAGTTTTCCATACACAAAACTCACATTGCCGCAAAGGTCCCCAAAAAATTTTGACTTGGTTTGACCACCGGATAGCAACATTGGCTGCTGCTTGGCTGTCAAAACCAACCAGCTCTGACAGAACTGAATTTGTTATTAGGGATTCCTTTAACTTGTAAATTCTTTTCAGTGAAACTAAAATCCAAAATTATTTCCGCATGGTTGCATGGACTTTAATCCTTCTCTGGCTGAATCATTATTCTGTGCTCTGTGCTGATTTGGAGGCTCATTTATTTTTACTAGCTACAATCACCAATAAGCAATCCACTTTGAAAATATGAGCAGATCAACAAAGATAAAAATGTGAACTGCTCATGTGATTTTTACTCATGGTAATCTATCTTGGAAGGAATGGCTAGGAGTTTCCATGAACAACTACTATTGAATAATTGATAGTTTTCAATTAAACATACTATCTAAATCTTTTCCATGAGGGAGAAGGGATTGCCTCTCTCATCTCCTCGAGATGGGCATAAGCACACAAGAATGTCATTGCAGGAAACAAGTGAATCTCCCAAAAATTCAAGAACTGTCATAATTTACTCATCAAGGAAAACATGGCGCATTTGGTTCTATATTCATTGATCCACAATGGCAAACTTATATTAAAAAAATAAATAAATTATTTGGTATAATACTCATTCACACGTACGCATAGAAGTCTATAGAAATAAATACAACAAATTCACTTTATATTCTTAGCATACTCCTTGAATTCAACAATGATGTCAAATCTCGGTATACTGACCAACAAGACTTAGATTTGGATTTTTTTTTTTCTTTTTTTTCTTTTTTTCTTTTTTTTTTTTTTGAGCAAATGCAGTTGTTGTTATACCTTTAAACTTAAAGCACATCAATAATGCAAATGATATTTTGGATACTTCAATTGGGAACATTATTCTCACTTGACATAACAAACACATCATTTTTTCAGATACATCAAATCAAAAATCAAACAATGCAAGAAAATCAAGACTAATTCTCCTTCAAAAAAATAAAAAGATCAAGACTAACCATAGGATGCACGAACCGGCTGCCATCCTCGCTCCTCTCAAGCCAAACATGATCAAAGGGCCGATTCGAATTATTCACCAGTATATTGTACTGTTCTTGAGGCCGAGGAATGGACGCTATATGAAACGGCACTTTCCGCCGCCCAACCCCATCCCTCTTCTCTTTCAAACCCTCGTCTTTCTCAAAATTACCCTTCTTCTTCATCGAATTCTTGAACCCCCTCCAATGAAACCCTAAATCTTTCGACCTGAATTCGATTTCTTAACGATTTTCCCTTGAAAGAACCTATAAATTGACGGAGATTGCCGTGAAAGGCGAGACCTTGATCGGAAAGAGGGGAGGATTGTAGGGCTTGTTTCTGATTGCTGCTGTTTTAGAGATAGGGCTTTGGATCCGCCATGGATGAGCTCGAACTCGAAGAAGAGACCGCGGTTTTTCTCCTACCTTTTTCTAATTTTTCCGTTTTATTTGTGTGAGATTTATTTGGTGTTTATATTAAAAGGGATCTAACGTCGCTGAGCTTTGTTTTATTCATGCCATTTGGCGCCTAAGATCACAGGTTTTTGAACTGCTGTACAGCTGTCGGTTGCTTTCACAGGCTACTGAAGGTAAAAAGAAAGAGAAACCAAAAATAAGAAGAAGTGATTATTTAACCCAAGGAGAAATATTAATGGTGAACTGTTATCCTATAAAAAATAGCATCTATTCAATTAAATAATAAATTTCCTACTTATTCAATAAAACATATTTCTTACTAAATACTATGAGGGGAGTGGGACGAGATATATTTGTGAAAAACTTAAAAGTATTATGAGTTTCCGAGAAATGTAAAACGCGTCGACTCATTAACAAAATTTAATGCATTTATATGTGACATTTTATTATTATTGCCATTAGTTAACAAAGATCACAGCACAATCCTAAATTGGTAGCTTGCATAACATAACTTCATCTTTTCTTTGAAGTGAACTAAAAGGACTCTTGGCAAAACATGAGCGATTCGATAATGTAAAAATCAAAACTAAGTAAAAACTTACGAAAGAAACTGTGTTATTATTAAAAATCAACTACAATAATTTAATCATAATAGCTAGCCAATCAAGATTGGTCCGAGATCCTTCTCAGTCGAACTTCGTTATTTTTTTTTAAAAAGTAAAACGGTGTGTGGTAGCACTCTGCGTTTCATTAATAAGTAAATTATAGAACTTAAAAAGTTAGCGAGTTCAATCACTCATATGAGTGACTCTCATATTACATTAATCCTTGCATCAAATAAAAGCGAGAAAAATACATAAAAAAAAAGTGTATAGCCTATGTCTCTCTCCATATGTGTACAAGCGAACATCTTTTCCAAACTGAAGGAAAGTGAATTATGTATGTTCCGGAGAATCCAAGTCGTCTGATGAGCCGTCCGAAATCTGTAATCGCTCTTTATCTGAAGGTATATTGTATATGCACTTTGACTGTGTTCTTTTCTTTCATTGTTTAACAACTTCCTTACAACTTATTCGATGCCAGAAATCATCCAACAATTTTTAGTTAGCTCGGGACACAATTCGGAACCCAAATGAGGTATTGTTCTAAAAAAAAATAGTTTTAAGTTGACTCTCAAAAAGGGCGATTTCTCTTGGTCAAACCTTGCACCCAAACTAGACTCAAGTGTGTCGGACCAAATCAGACTCTAGTCAAGTTTGACCTAGTTTACTCGCCCATTGCACGACACTTTATTATTCGCACTTCCTCCCACACCAACATTCTCATTCAATGGTGATCAGAGTTCGGCTTGCTTTCTGACTATAAAATCCGAACCGAATTCAGAAAATCGAATTTTTAAAAATTATATCGAAAACGACGATGATGAAGGGATTTCTTTTACCGTCACTTTAATGGTCCAATAAAATTATTTTACGTGGCGGCACTCAAGTCAATAAATAAAAAATTCTCTTAATCGTTTTTTAAGTGGCATCAGGTGTAATAATTTTATTGGATCACCTTCGCAACAGTGAAGGAACTCTCTTTTATCACCGATGAATTTTCCGTTTACTTATATATATATATAGAAAACGAAAAATTTACCGTGGTGAAGGAATTTCCTTTACCATCGCTTACGTAGAATAATGAAATAAGTACACATGGCACCACTCAAGATAACAAATAAAAAAATTATCTTAACCGCTTTTTAAGTGGCGCCACGTATATCCGCTTTATAGATCCACATAAATGATGGCGAAAGAAGTCTATCCATCACCGATAATTTTCCGTTTTTTCATATATATATATATATATATATATATATAAAATAATAAATTGGATCCTCCAGGTATATAGTTGCTAAATTAATTAAAATAATAATTTTAAAACTAAATTTTATTCAAAAAGTCAGAACCAAGCAACAAATATAATACCACCCGGGCGAAGCTCACTCCTGCGTCACTCTTCTCCTCTCCCGCTTTCTAATTTTCCCTCGCCCTCTCTCCTCTAGGGTTTCGTCACCACACTTTGATCTCCATCAAGATTTCGCGAAAAATGAGGTAAATCCCCCCAATTAAATTGATATCGATCAATAACATCACCGATCACAAATTCCCTTCATTATTTTCACCAACTAAAACCCCTAATTTAATTTTTTTTTTTTTTCAGTCGCCAGCCAGAGGTTCTTTGGGCACAGCGATCAGATAAGGTGTCCTTGACCGTCTCGTTGCCGGACGCCAAGGACGTCGCTGTGAAGAGTGAGCCTGAGGGCCTCTTCAGCTTTTCGGCCACCGGGGCCCAAGGCGAGCCCTTCACCTTCAGTCTCAAGCTCTACGGAGCTATAGTTCCCGAGGTGAGCGTCTTTCTGTGGTTGAGCTCTGGTCTAATAGGATATTCTATGTCATGCTTTAGTTGAGTTGCGAACTTTGGATTTGAGAATATCAGAGCGTTTCTATTTGATCAGACGAAATCAGGTAGCTATTTTTGGTGTCCAGCGAAAGGCCTTTTAATATCCTGTAACAAGAATGACTTCTGTTGATATTCAATCGTGTGTACACTTATGGATATTGGATATAGAATATAATGTCACTAGGACAACTGGAGAACATATGTTGAGTAGAGATGTAGTGTTAATTGGTCAATTGCTTGATTGGTAAGTGTAATTGATAGCTGCTTGATGGGAAAAAGTTTGATGCTTCTTATATAAAAAAAGCATGAAGTGTGGTTGTGTGAATCTCGAGTGGACGACAGTTGCATTACAGTTTGACTGTTAGACGGCGTCTGATGATCTCTCATGAGGTGACTGATCATTATTGGGTCAGGCCTGAAACTTAGAATTTCTGTATGAGTTTTTGGAGTTGCCTTTGAGCTGTAAAACATAGACCAGACATGATTTATTGATCTAGTATGTGCCATATTCTTTGGACTTACTGCATTATGTGAAATGCATCTTTAAAGATATCAACTAGGGCACTAGATTGGCAGAAGCCCGACTTTTTTTCCAGTCACATAGTAGCCTCTATGGAGAGATCGTGCCTAAAGGCGAGTGTGTTTTTGAGTGAGTTTGCCACTTTAGGTGGTGTGGCATGTGTTAGAGACATACCTGGGAGGGATATCCTATTATGGGCATTAACAACATTAGCTATGAGGTGGACTGCATGCCTGCTTCACGTGTAAGTTCCTGTGACATGGTGAAATATGAATTTCAAGCGGGAATCAGGAAAGTAGCTCCTAAGCATGAGGAGCTCCAAGCACCTGCTGTACTGTATGTATTGTACCTGCAAAGAGGTCATAGTTTTCCCCTTTTGTTTACCAGCCATTAATAGTTACTGCTGTTGTCCCTCCCAGCTAGGAAATAGAATGATGAATGTGGATGTCTCTTTCTGATTGCAGTTCTCAAGACAGTGGAGAGTCACAGGTATCAATTACTTTAATTTAGTGCGACCTCTTTTTATCAACTTTAAAGACCATGCTTTCATCAACCAGGAAGCTTTTTGATCTATTTAACCATTGTAATTGCTTGCTTAAGTGGAAAATCCAGTATATTGTCTGTTTGGTATCATTAACAACCTGTCTTGTGTACGAGATGGCCTATTTTAAGGCAGCATGCAGTTCATACAGCGTTATCAGAAGTACACACAGAGGTATTCTACCAAAATAATTTTGTGATATGGAATGCATGAAAAATAGTTCTTTGTGCACACAGTAATTCCAAGTGGTTTCCACATGGTGGCGGATCCTTGATATATTTGTTCTTCGCGCTCCTATTTTACATTTAGTCTTATCTCTGTCAGTCTCAGACATATACTGGAATACATATTATAAATCACGAAGAAAAGTTACATATGTTTATGTGATGGTGGTATACCATTTTTGATGGAAAGTGGATAACTCCCACCGTCTCCCTTCTTTTACGTCATTGCAGTGGGCTTTAATCAAATACATACAACATAACTACTAACTGATGTCTTTCCTTGCAAGATCATTAGACATTCTAGCTAATCATGCTTTCTTTGATGACACTATTCGTCAAACAGAATTATGCTTGATTATCTTATGACTCGAAAACGAAATCCATGTTTTGAAATATACCATCTATTGAGATGCTTCTCATGACTTCTCATTTTTTGTGTTCAGAGTAGCAAAGTGAATATCGGACTGCGTAACATACTCTGTTCTATCCAGAAAGATAAGAAAGGTTGGTGGAAAAGACTGCTGAAATCAGAGGAGAAGCCTGCTCCGTACATTAAGGTTGATTGGAACAAATGGTGTGATGAGGATGAAGAAGAAACAATCAAATGTATGTAATGCTTGAAAGACTGTAATAGTTAATTTCATGTTAACTCCTGTCTTATCTGATCAAATTGCTCTGATAGAAATGAGACTCGCTAAGATTAATTTGAGAATAGGTGTGAAGGTTAGACACACTTTCCGGAACCAACTTTATCCCATTCTTAGGCACACGACGGACATGCGTAGGGCACTTCTCAGATTTGCCCTCAATCATCCATATATGTTTTAAATTACAACACTTTCTGGACACTTCTTTGATACATCCTATATTTCTCATACATGACTTTATTGACATTACATCTTTAAAACATTTATTTTCTTTCATTTATATATTTAAGGCTATAGTTAGTATAAAGAGGCTTCCAAAAGATGGACCTTTTTTCACTATGAAGTTAATATCTCTTTCAGGACCCTAAGTGAGTACATTGAACTAAACTTTAGAAAATTGAAGAGCTAACGCCCGATTCCTTTTGCAGTTGAGTATATGTTATTTCATGGTTGGTGATAAAGTTAGAATTAAGGTTTTTAGAATTGGAAAAATAAAGAATAAAAATATTTGAAAGGAATTGTGGAAGATAATCTAAATTGTCATCCTCATTTTTCTTATATACTTTTACTAATTTATTGAAAAACTCTTTACATATTTATTCTTAACACTCCTGCTCAATTTGGAACATACCATTATGCATTCCTATATTACGACGAATAAACTGAACTCTCAACTTTCCAAGGCGTTTTGTCAGTAAATTTGCTAACTGATTGGTGGATGACCATTTTTGGTGTTGCGGATCTCAGCTTCATAATTTGATATTGTTTTCAATCATTAGATGATCCCGCCCAATTTGCTTCGAAGAATCTGTGAAATGCAAAAAGCCTTTGCCATGGAGAACTCATCAAATATATGAGTATCTGAATCACATCATCTCATGGCTTGTCCTTGGAGCATATAAAAATTGACTCACAACACTCACTGAGTATGCTATATTTGGTCATGTTACTATCATATAGTTTAGCTTCTCAATTAGTCTCCTGTATCGCCTTGGATTTTTGAAAAGTTTTCCTGATCAGGTAGTAACTTAGAATTCGTATTCATTAGAGTATCCATTAATCGACACTTCAACATCCTGGTCGCTGAAAATATATGAACTGCATATTTCCTCCGAGAAGGAGTGATCTTTCTTGGATCTAGTCGTTTCAATGCCCAAAAATAGTGCAGGAGTCTAAAGTTGTTCAGATACTTCTGTTGCAAATACCAACTTAAGATCATTGATTCCCTTAACATTATCTTCAGTGACAACAATGTCATCCACATAAATAACCAATAAAATCCTCTTTCCTTGATGTGGACAAAAAAAAAGAAAAAAGAAAAGAAAAGAAAAACAGTGTGATCCATCTATGCCTGATGTAGTTTGTTTTGGCTTATACTATTGCATGAAATCCATGTTGAAATTTATTAAATTAAAATATGAATGAATGAAAAGCTAGGGTAATTCTTATTTGAGCATTATCAGACTCACCATGAATTAGAAATTGCTTTGTCCTTCTATGCGGTGGACTGGGAAGTTGGAATTTCTGAAGCATATCTTGTTCCCATGTAACATGCTTGTCTTTGAATCAAAGAAAAGAATCATTAAGGCTCTGGCTTCATCCATTATGACCATAATGCCACTTCATATTTGGTACAAGATTCTTACTGACATTTATGTT
This sequence comes from Dracaena cambodiana, assembly GCA_036321105.1. NCBI lineage: Eukaryota > Viridiplantae > Streptophyta > Magnoliopsida > Asparagales > Asparagaceae > Dracaena > Dracaena cambodiana. The sequence continues at coordinate 40,564,030 of JAYEPQ010000005.1, forward strand.
TTCATTTTCTTTATTTCTTTCAAACCCACACATTTCCACATAAGTCTCATCAACTTGTTTTGAGAGGCTTTCTTTTCTCCTTTTCCTTTTCCCCTTTATTTGGCCATATTTTTGTTCTTTTGCCTTCTTTTCTCTTTGGCCATACATCTTTTCGCTTCTTGACAGCAATTGTTTTGGAAAGGTCTGCTTTCTTATATATAAGTTGCTGCAGTGATGGTCTTCTAACATCCATTGATCATCATGATTGCTTGTAGGAGCTGTTCATAATAGTAGGGCTGAGTAGAAACCCGAAAAACCGAACCGAACTGATCGGTTCAGTTATTTGGTTTTCGATTTGGTTCGGTTTAAAAACCGAAATTAATTATGGATTTCGTGTCGAGTTTCGGTTGCTTTAGCTCCGACCGAAACCGACCAAAAAAACCGAATTTTTGCAATTGTAGTTTATTCTTTTTCTTTAATTTATTTTCAATGTGTTTTTCTTTTAAATCTTTGATGAAAAACATGTGATTGTTATTTTAATAGGTAGAAAAAGAAAAAAATAGAAAGAAGATTGTTATTTTTCCTACAAAATACACACGTTTATCACATATTTAGTTTCAAATATGTTGTGGACTGTAGGCCCAAATAACCGAAAAACCGACTGAACCAAACCGAACTGAAAATTCGGTTTTGGTGTCGGTTTTTTTGGGAGTTCGGTCGGTTTCGATTCTACTATTTCGGTTCGGTTTTCAATAGGGATTTTTTCACCCAAATTCGAATCGAACCGACCGATACTCACCCCTACATAATAGTTCAATGTGCGGGTAATATTACTTTATCATAATTTTGACTATAATGCTTAAATATCTACACATTTATAGCCCTCCATTTTTGTGGACTTCTACAAAGCACAGACACGGGACACGACAAAATTCTGAAAAGCAAGATACAAGGACACACAAGCAATATTTATTATTATTATAAATATAAATAAATCTATACATAATATAAAATGCCAACTGAAAAACTATTATCATAAGGTATTTTGTCATAATTAATGCAATCATGTTCATTTAGTCAATTGCATGACCAGGTTACTTAAAAGTAAGAATATTTCAAGTAATAAAATATTTTCAATTCTAAATAATAAAGATTATTTAATTAGTTTTTAAGTTGTTTTTGCTCTCAGGCTCCCTATAACCATATAAAAAAAGCTCAATGCAATTTGTGTGGTATAAGATGAATGGTGACCAGTGAACACTATGATTTTATCAGAAAACGATCATGTAATCACCATAACCATATATTGAATTCAGATTGCAAACAGATATTTCACTAAAAAACATGACCATCAAAACTTAGGCTCGTTCACATCCATTATCATGATTTTCTTTTTGTTAGCATAAACAAGTACTTGAAAATAAGGTCATCGAACTATTTAATTATATCTAATTGTCAACCAAATTAATCTACACCTAGAAGATATTGTATAAAATAATATGGAAGATGAAATTATTATGAAGTAATTGGACGTTTCGTTGTACATTAATCATTGACCTTGACTTGAACATGGACTTTTTGCATTGAACCACTAGTGGGACACGTTAAAAAATCCATGTTCGACGTATATTAGGAACATGTCCAGCACGAATCATGTCTCATACAGATTTGGCATGTTCACACTTCATTGGTGGCCTCCAAGGATATACTAGCTGATTTCTCTCTCCCTCTACAGTTTTAGTTTTTCGTCACCCACTTCCCACTTTTGAAGGCATGCCTGCCTGAGTTGACTTTTCATCTGTGTATCTTTTGTATTAACAGGTTAGAATGAATTTGGAAGTTGCTTAATTTAACCTTCTTATTGCAAATGAGTCCTGTTACATTACTTTGAGCATGTGTGTGTATATGTGTATGCGCACATATATGCACAGAGAGAGCAAGGGAGAGATACTTGGGTCGATTCTAATACTTACCATTCAAAATTCATGTCAGGACATTGTGTTGAAGATTCATGCCATTGAATTTCATCTAAATCATTTTGAAGTATCCAGAAATTAAAAAAAAAAAAAAATCAAAATTTTAAACTTTTTTTTTCTCACCTATCAAATAGGTACAAAATGAATGGTTCTAGTGTAAAATCGTCAAAAATCCTAACATAAAAACTGGTGAAGGATTTTTAAATATATAGTTCATGATCAATATTCGGATCGATAATTTTCAATATTGTAAAGTATGTTTCTTTAACGTGTTCTGTTGGACAACATATAATGCATAAATGGCTTGCCATCGCATAAACGGGTTATGCAAAGTTACACTAAATGAAAATTTGTATACATACATTAAACATATGTCTACATTTGTATATATTATGTGTCGACAATTCACTGGAAAATATGATAAAATTTCTACTTCTAAATCATTATTTAGAAACTAAGTGCCAAGAGTTTTTATAGTTCTTCATTGTGTGTTCAGTGCTAGTGAGCTTTAAAAAAAATCTGATTGGAGATTGAGAGGGGTTATTGCAAAAGTAGAAGTCCTATCTGTATTGTCGAGATGCGATTCAAGGAGATTAAGGAAAAAATGATAAAAGAAATTTGTCACAACCTTACTCTTCTACAAGAGGAGAGAAAGATGGATGAGTTAGAGAGTAGGATTAAGGTTTTAGCCTACGTCTTGGATTTTACCATATTAAGTTTTTTGTTGGGTCAACTTGCAAGTATATTTGATCAGAAAGAAACCAATATATAAGTTGTTTTCTGCATAAGCGAGTATGCGCATAATCTGGACGTGGTTATTCAGAATGACTGTATTTTAGCTGCATAATCCAGATTGGTTTGATATCAGAGCATGCACTGTTTTTCACACCTTAAGGTATAGACCAAACCAAACTGCTATATTCGATCATCCGTTCAGTACCTATATGATGCATGGACAATTATTTTTTAAAAGCTTTATTTTTGGTTCGAGGACACTTTAGATAATATGAATCAAATTCAACAAAACAGATCTTGATAATGGATGTCCTATCATCAAAATCCAGTATGAAGGATTTGACCCCAAATCCTTCAAGAAGAACCCAAGGATTTGACTGCATATGCATCTGGCTGATCAAAATAGGGGTATGAGCTCCTTCATACGGAGTATTTGCTGTTATTTTGTTTTGTTATGTACTAAGATGTGATGTAGGCTTGTAGCTTATGCTTATCGTTATGATGCTCTCTTAAAATGCCATATAATTCATGTTTCTTGACTTAATGCTTAATATCATCTCCTTGCTTCTGTCATATTACAGCTGACTCTCTTGCTTCTGATGACGATGATGATGGGGTACTTCACATTTCCTTCTCTTTTCTGCTGTTCTTTTTGTATATATTCCATTTTTTACAATGCTGATGTTATTTCGTCCTTTTACAGGAAGAAGAAAGTGATGATGATAATGGGCTTCTCTGTAAGTATATTCTACTAGTTTGACTATATGTGTCGCTGTGTTGGTGTATTACTTCTGTACTGCACACATCATTAATTGGGCATGCCTACTCTAAATTCAAGCAACACTTGCTTCTTTATAGTTCACTCAACATTTGATACTTCATAGTGTTGCCCACTGGCTATCTTGTCTCTTGGCCCTCACGTGTTATGACCGGCATTCACTAGTCACACATTTCAGGTGTTTGTTTTGTTCAATAATAATATGCTTGTCTTAAAATTTAGAGACACGGATTTTTTTGAAGCAGTCTGAGAGAAGGTCAGAAAGTCAGGCCTCATTTGGCAGCCAAGGGCATTGTGGCATTTAAAAAAATATTATTCAGTTTTGTCCCTGAGTTTGGGTATATTGTCCTTCATTCCTACACCTTCTGAAGAGGAGTTGGAGATATCTATCTTCTTGACATGACATCCCAACTCTTCTCTGATATCTCGACTTGAACACGTAACTTCTAAGGTTCTACCCCTTTACTTTCCCTGCCAAACAAGCCCACAGAGCTCTCTTAAAAAAGCTTACTAAAAAACACATATAAAAGTAAAAGATGAAATTTCTATGTTATAATTGTGGGTTATATGGAACGAGCTTGAGCAATGCAATATTGCAACTCTCTACATTGTGACAGAATGATACATGTAATCGATGAATGATTTAATAAAGAACATTACTTAATAAACTGTGAAATATTAATGATAAATAAGTAGTAGATTTATAAATACTGTTAGTTTTCCGTACATTGGCTCAGAGAGAAAAATTTGAGTGATTATTTTCTAGTTAGAATTGTGGAGGGTTTTGTATTAGATTAAAATGGAACTTGTGAAAACTGTGGTGTTTTGCTTGAAGGCAGAAAAGTTATGAGGGTTAATGCACATTTCACTAAAGAAAGCAAACTTCAAAGATGCCTTTCCTCCAATAATTGACAAGTAGCGAGGGAACTCATTAGCATAAACTTTTATGTTTGGTGGTAGTGGGTACTTGAGCCTTGCAGCCTGGAACTAATTCTGATAGTCTTGAAACATATTTAACAAGCTATTTTAAATCTAGATGAGATGGGACTAAACCCATTCTTCAGCTCCTTATGATATTGTCCACTATGCACTCAAATGTATACGAGATACTTAACCTTCACAAAATTTGGAATAAAAATAGTTATAAGATCGGCCATGACAGAAATACATGACGAAACTACTAATAGTAGGCCATAGAAAGCAAGCCAGAACTAAAAATAGTGCATATTATTGAAAAAAGTGAATTAAAAAGGATCAGCTGTTTCGTGAAAATTTCTGGTTGGCCAACATATAATCTTCTAAAACTATTCATAGTTTTTTAAAAATGTTTTAGTTATAAGTATGTATTAATAGGTTTTATTGCAGTATGAGAACTTAATTTGAGTTTGGCTAATGTACGTCAAAATAGTCTTCAACTATTATCCCAAAACACATTATAAGATGTTGCAGTAAGTGAAATGATTTGGATTTTAATTGATAAAATCAATAAATTTTTAACTACTATTTGCAGAAAATAATTTAGTCTTATACACAAAGATGTTGCTATCTCAAACGTCATATCCAGTAGCATACTCATAATGTGTGATCCTGTAATGACTCTTTTCATTAGAGTAAGTTATTTCCTGACTAAATAATTGTCAACTAACTGATAAATTGAAGGACAGTGCGAATTGGGCTACAAGTATGATGCTACATGTGCGACATTCGTAGTTTAACATGTAGGGCTCACTAGCAATTCTTGGGCCTCCCTAGCAAGTCAAGGGAGAGGGTTTGCCTCGCATTTTATGAATGCAACACAAAGTATATAATTAGCAGTGCAATTTGCATATTCCTGAATTAAATATCATGGCTAACGACCCATCTTTTTTGGGCAAACCTCCTTTGGCTGTTTCTGTTTCACTAAATAACTGGCTATAACTTAGAAGTTCACTCCTTTAGAAAGCCAGTCTAATGAACATTATAAACCTATCTACAGAGCCATCTCATAAGAGTCTTCTGTTATATGACTCCTTAGTCAGATGGCTTCGAAGATGATAATGGTATTGTCTGTATTATTTATAAGTTTTACTTAACCTCTGTAGTATATATTTCACAGTCATATACTGAAGTTTTTTGGTTGAGTGTAACCTGTCTCCTGATTTACTCTTTTCCAAATTATCTGTCCAAACTAAGGTTCCAAATATTGGCCCTACTTATATGTATCATCAATATTGTATCGGATTTTGAGGTATCCATACAAGAAACAGACCCTTTTTATGTGTACTTTATATACGGTGTACTGATAAAGCTGATATTACACACGCAATATGCTCGATATTGCTGATATAGCTGATATTTGCCCGTATATCGAATATTTTCCATGATATGGGAGGTATACAATTACAATACCATAAACTGTCTCCTAATCTTAATTCTAATTCCAAAATTTTAAACCTTGGTCTATTCATTCTATTAAATGTCAAAAGTCTATCCCAAGTTAAAGTCATAATTACCAAAGAAGAACTAAAAAATATAAAGATCAAGGAAGAAAAACTTGATTTCAAATTAATGAATTATTTTATTTCAACATTCCTGAATAGGGATATGAATTGTTTTCCATATGTATTCCTCCTCTCGCTTATCATTTCCATATAAATTGTTGATGTTGAATATCATATTTTATCTTTTAACACTTGGATAAGCCATCCTTTTCGCAGATTGTATCAATTCCATGCAAAATTTATAACTTAACATTGGCAAGCATGCCAGCAACTTGCGGGTTCCTTACAATAGCAAAATCAAAATCTATAAGCCTTTTTCCATCAAGATGGGATTGGCAAGAGAGGAAGGCTTTCATAAAGGGTTTGACAAAGTCGTACAACCACCTTCGACCCATCGTGACCACTCTCATATGAAGTGCCAACTTCTAGGTCAAGGAAACTATGGATAAGAAAAGGAGTTGTCATAAAGACCAAATAGTAGCCTTCAAGTTCTCTTAAGAAAATGTCTAGTAGAATGGGAAAAAGATGACAATGTTGGTATATGGAAATTAAATACGACTCTTAAGGCATATATCTAGCCAATAGTCAAATGCAATGCCCTATGATGCACAGTTATGACATGCTGATACGGATATGGCCCGCCGACACTAGGTTGATCCTAAATAATACATAGGATATGCGTGTCCTTCGGACACAGCTTCCCGATAGAAGTGCCTTGCTTCATATGCAATGCGTTTCCTTAAGGTTCCTCATGATACAACGCTCAATTTATTTGCTAGCAAGAAGTTGATCTAGATTTCTTTTCTGAAAGCAACAAGCCAAGCAACATGATTTCTTAGCTTTAATTTGTAGAAGTCATTTCAACCTAAAAGGTTCACAAATGTGTTAGCAATGTATTATACAGAGTCAAAAATTTATAAAGCTAACAGGAGTTTTATTGTGGGATCATGAATATTAACTGATACTTCAACAGCTTTTAACCAAACAAAAACGTAGCATAGGTAAAATTCTTTCCTGGTAGATAAAATTCTGCCAAACTTAACAGAAAATGTGTTGAGAAGTTTTGAGAAATGTTTTAATAAAAAAAAAAGTTTTGTTTCTTAATAAAAATATTTTAGGTCTTACATTAAAGTGTTTTTCATGAATCATACATATTACGGTTATATTTCATGATTTAGTTCTTTCAGATTTCATATATGTCAAACTTCTATGAATAGTTTCAAGTGCGTACCAAGAGTTCACCACGGTTGAGGTATCATGAATGAAATACTTGGTAGAAACTGAGCGAAAGAAAATCCAAAGCTGTGAGACGAAAAAGAATGTATAGTAGACAGTGGATGCTCATCAGGTCCAGTAAGATATGGTATTTTTCTTTACTAAAAATAGGGTTTTTCAAATGACTTCCGGGGATGATATATTATTTCCTCCTTCCCCTTGAGTGATGCAGCATGTTAAGCTTAAATTTTGATCTCTAGGTCAATTGATGGGGAAAAACATTACAACAACAACTAAGCCTTTTTTTCCCATGTACTTGATTGGGAAAAACATTAAAAATTGAAAACAAATTTGTGATGTTATGACATTAAAATTTTAGTGATTCCTTCTCTAAATAATAGTAAATAGATTTTGTAATACCATGATAAATATGCACTAGTTTTATATATATTCTGTTGGTCCTAATTATATCGATTTCTAGATAAAATTTGGGTGATGTCTATCTGTGAGATAAATGAGTAATTTTTGAGGATATGAGATTATTTGCACATACCATTTTCTTGGTCCATGTCTGTGAAGGATAGACTGTATATATAACATCTCTCTTTCATTGTAAAGGCTCTTGTGAGATCACTATTTTACGTTTGGTGCTAATTGAACCTGGACAACTTGGACTATATGCTAGCCTCATATTCATGCATTTCTTGCAATTAAAGGCATAACCAGTTCGATAATTACAGTTTTATAATCTTGCAGCATATCAGTTGGTTTAGATGTAATTAGATGTAGTTGCCTCTACTTCATATGCAGTTATTTGAATTCTCTTTGTTTGCTTGCAGACCTTCCTGACCTAGAGAAAGCTAGAAAAGCGCTGTAAACGACTTCGAGGTATGTTGGAGAGCGATTAACTGTCAGAAAGAGCTAGATATTTGACAGAGCTAGATATTTGACTGGTATCAGGGTTAGTTTTATACTTGTTCTGTATATTTATAGCAGGTTAGACCGTTAAATAATTGCAATACCTAGTCGAAACTCGCTAATCTTCATCTCATATTTGGATCTCGATAAACTGTACTTTTTGGTTGGTGCATGACGGCTGGTATCAGGGTTATGCTATAAACTTTGATTGCTTGGTGATGATTTACGATGCGTGATGCATAACATCTCGATAATGTAGATTCCCGAACAAGTACGTAGCATGCCTGATTTATGCTTTAGAGTTCATGATTTTCTGGTACCTGAGTTTTAAGAAGTTTTATTCCGTGATGGATGGATGGATGCGACGATCCTTTCTCCTGCTTTGGAGATTATATGATTCTGATGATCAATGTCTGCGATGAAGCCTCATTTTTGTTTTAGGCAAGTCTGCAGGTTTTCGGAACTGGGATCAAATTCTCAATTCTGTGCTCTGGATATGTGTGACTCAGTCACACTCTACTGAAATGTCAATGCTAGCATACTACTATTCAGCTCCAGTTAATATATTTGCTAGTCAGGTTAACTAGAATCGTACAGCAGTAACAGATGCTTCAGCTTGCCAGGCAATATGCACTGTTATGCTACAAAGCTTTTGCATGTTTACAGAAAGTACTAGTTATATTGTTTATCTAATCGGACAACTGCTTTATGTGCACTGTTCTATGTTGTAATAAATCAAACAATCATTGTTTATATCGGAAAACAAATACTGCATGCAACAAATGTTTCTTTCCCATAATAATGCAAATTGGTTGCTGCAAGTGCCATTGTATTTTAATGATAAAACTTCTTATGGAGTTATTAAAGGGTTATCGTAGACACAGAAAAATTGAAGAGAATTCAAAGAAGAGCCAAATG
>JAYEPQ010000005.1:41185528-41338028 GCA_036321105.1 Dracaena cambodiana
AATATTGTTAATGTTAAGGGGGTTATTTGAATAGTTGGCTTAAGTCTCTCCAAGAGAAGAGATGGTTTGATTTGCTAAGGTTTTGGAATTGTCTTGTTTGCAATTGGCAGGTGGGGTTCTTCTTGTAAAAAGGAGAAAGATACGGATTTTTTTTTTTTTTTTGGGTTTAAGCGTAAGATTTTATCAAAAGGGAATGAGCTGGATTATTACTGGATTTGGGGGTTTTCTTGCAAGAAAATATTTGAAAGGGACGTAAATGGGATATGATAATTTGAATTTATGGTTCTTGCAAGAAAATATTTGAAAGGGACGTAAATGGGATATGATAATTTGAATTTATGGGTGCAACGAGACGGCAAATCAAGAGGGTTGTGGGTTATTGTGGTCATTATCAGTGTTATTTGGTTCTTTTTTGTATTATCTTGTACTTGATGTGATATGACTGGACTCATTTTTTGCAGAACTTTTGGATGAACGTTATAACTATTTGTTAACGATTCGATTTTGAATAGAAGTAAAAAAAAAAAAAAATTAATAATAATAATAGAGAAGGCGTTTTGATTGAGCAAGGAGAGTTTAGTACAGTTAGTACCAAAATACTATCTTTTTTGGTGAAATTACTCTTTGGTCTTTCACCTCCATTTAAAAAACTCCTTTCTTAATACATGTTGAAAAGACTCATAGATATTTTATAATACTAACAAGAAAGATCTTATACGAGTTTTTTTGTGAGCATAAGGGACTATTTAGTACTATGTCTTTTTGGGATTATACCATCAAAGTTTAGCCTCATACCAGATCTTACACTTTGGGAAATCATAGGATGAAAGCGTGATCTTCGTTCATATATCCTCTCTAAATCTAACTGGTCTATGATCCCTTAATCTCACATGTAATATGTTTTCTAAGTTTTGTCTCATGCAAAATCATAAAACTTGGAAATTCACACCTTAAAAGAACTATTTTCTTACATTTATATCCTCCTCAAATCTAAAGACCTATGATCCCTTGAACCCACATTACATGTGTTACCAAAGTTTCATCTCGTGCAAAACCTTACAAATTGTAGAACCATCACTTGATAATAAAGTTTATTCTTGCATCACTTATCCTCCCTAAATCTAACAGAACTATAAGTCCTCAAAACTCCATACATAATATGTTCCCTATCGAGCAATCCATCTTTAACTTTGATACTCTTGCGCCTTGACAAAACACTCATATGTAAAGTATGTAATTTTTACCATCATTTTTTCGTAATTCTTTTGTCATTTGTTGCAAGTTTTGGATTTCAAATCCCACAAACTACTTAAAAACATTCCTTAGGAAATTCTATTTGGCTTATACTAATGCAATCTATTTGTCTTCTCATCACAACCCCTCTTTTCATAAATTCACACATTACTCGCTCAAGCACGTTTCACTACGGAGTTCTCACTGGTTCTTTCAAGATCCACTATACCAAGGGAAAGTCTAGATGCGCACCACATTTTACTAGTGAGCACCTTATAGTTATACTATACAGTAAAGTGATTAACAACATAGGGGAAATGAAAATGGTGCTCACTAGTGAAATATGGTGCGCATTTAGAATGTCCCCTCTACCAAAAGACCAAACGATCCAAGAATACAACAAATACATCTCGGTTCTAAAATAATTTCTCACTTGATAAGGAATTGCAAATAAATACGACATATAAAACCTGTCAAATAAACAGGAAGAGAAAAACAAATTAAACAGAATTTAAGTTTAATTATTTCAAAAAAAATACATCAAAATAAGTAAAACAAATCAAGTTCGATCTATTTCTAGTACTTGGCATGTGCTGATATATATTTTTTTTTACTGTGGATCTGAAAACTTAATGAAAACAATTAATAATTAAATAGTAATGCAGTTTCCTGTATGGCTGATAATTTAATTAATAAAAAAAAATTGTTAGTAATAGATGTCATAAGCCATACTTAAATTAATTATGTTGTACATCAAATTTTGGATCGAGTCATGTGATTAATAGTGGCATGACATGGAGATTGGAATCTCAAGTCTATAGAGTACAGTTTTTAATTTTAATAAATAATTAGTTTGAAGCTGACTTCATTTGCTTGAACATTCACTATCACTATCACTGACAAATAGATTTTTATATTTGCAAGGTTAGATCAGTATCATGCACAGATCACAGTTTTCATGTGATTCTCTTTAGGCTTTCATCGATTAACGCTTAAAACTAGTAATTTATTTTGAATCTGAAATCTCTCTCATTGTGAATAAATATCTTAATTTATGATGGAGGTTGTTCCTTTTCTTATCGTCATGGTTTAAAAAAAAAACAATTAAAACTCTTGAACACCAATTGTTTGGGGCAAGATGCATGTGATACGGACTAGGTACAGTAGTAAATTAAGAGTAAGATTAAGGAATATATATGGAATTACTGTAGGTGAGTCGCCAACTCAAGAATCTAAAATTACGTGAGTCAGAAGCAAAAATAGAGTAATCCAATAATATTTCTTCAAATTTTTTCTAGAATCGGATCTCTACATCCTTAACTTTAATAAAATCAAATTTCATGAATTTTTTAGTTCATTTACACTTTCAACAAGTAGATTCAAAATGTTTATTCATTAAAAATCGGTAAATTTTGTATCAACTTGATGGAGGATCAAATTAAAACTAAAACCCAAGAAATTCGACATGAGTGTACCCTAGGAAGTCGAGATCATAATCCAAAAGAAATTTAAAAAAAAAATTATTGGAGATAATAAAAATGAACTGCAGTTCAGATAACTTACATGAGCTGTAAGCTCATTTCTATTTTTCTCATATATATATATATATATATATATATATATATATATATATATATATATATATATATATATATATATATATATATATATATATATATATATATATATATATATATTCAGGTAATTGATATGTAAATGAAAAACTAGTGTATATATATATTAAAATAATAAAAGAAATACCGCCGCAGTTAATTGACAAGTTAAATAAATAACGGGAAAAGGAGGTTAGAGCCGAAAGTGAGAGTTAAGACGTTAAATTACTCTATCTAAACCTTTACCTAGGCAGAGAGGGACAAGTCACAAGAATCAATACCTATTTCTTTTCAAAAAGATTAATATTTACTTAATTATTAGCTTTCCCTAGGTGGATGTGTCAAAATCAAGAGAGAGATTACAATTTGGATTAAACTAAGCACACACACTATAATATTTTATATACATAGATTCTTTTGGCTTGACCTCTCATTTACTCCAAGAGTCTAGAGAGAGAGAGAGAGAGAGGGTGGAACTCCTCCTCGATATATATTTTTTTTGTAGTCCCCTTCACTTTATGTAAGCATCAAACTTAAGCTCTAAATTTTGCTACGGCTCCAAGTATAAATTAATGTGGTGGTTGATTTTATGAGGATCTATAGAATTTCTGCCTTTTAAGATTTGAGTCAAAAACAAAATTGATTACTTCTCAATTCTTGTCGAAATTTTAATGAATTTTTTTGGACCCAAGTAAGTAACTTCATGCGTGAGACTCAGCGTACAGCACAAATGTCATCCTACATGCATAATTATTTGCCCAATTTGATTATGTCAGTAAAATATTACTCACAACTCAAACTTTATTAACAATAAATACTTTGCGTTGATAAATCTATCGAATATTTTTTATTGATTAATTCCATAACGAAACAATTTGTCCGACCAAAGTTGGTCAAATTAAGAGATACAAAACTTGGGTAATTTTTTCTTAGGATTTTTGCAGATCGATCCTTTAATTTTTCAATAATTACATATCGATTCCTAAAAACTTCATATTTTGATATTAGTTCCTCAAAATATTTAAGTTATTCTGGTTTACTGTCTCCATTACAGTTATTCCTTTTTAGGTGATTTACGGTTCGATTTTTGGAATTAATGTTGGGGTGTTGTGGTTGAGTGTTCTCGTTGATTTTACTTCTCCAAATCCTTTAAGTTACTCCACTTTAGGCCCCCAAATAACTTCCATTATGGCAGTTAAAATTTTGGCACAAATTTTCAATTATACCTCATAGAAGGGAGAGAAATCTCCTCTCTTGCTCTTCTTATTGGGTTCTCTCTCCATTCTTCTCCTATCTCTTTTCCCTTCCAATTAATATCTCTCTTCTTTCATTTTTTCTTTACCTAGCTCTATGTCACATTTACCTAGCTCTATAGCTCTATATTCCTCTTCTTATTGGGTCTTATTTGTTTCAAGAAGTTGTTTACACTGTAATATTCATTTGAATCAAGAAATGCTATGCTTCACTTGATGGTGACATCACTTTAATCAATCAATATGCTAAATATACATTCAGCTGAGCATATCGAAGAAATGTGATAAGTCTTCAAAAGGAGCATGAGAAGATACTTAGATGTTGAAAAGAATGAAAAGTCTCTCTTTACTAGTTTTTGCCTCTTCAATTTACATATACAATGGACATTCTCCATGGTAACAGAATGTTACATATAAATCTAATACAAAGAACTAATACATGGAATATTGTCTGAAATTATACTTCAAACATATATCAAAGTTATCACATGTCCACTGCATCAACAGGAAGAGGCTTTGTTCTTGTGAGGCAGTTTGGGATAAGAGCTCCGGCAGCGTAGAATTTCTTCGCTGTGAAGAGCTCATGACTATCCTCGACGTTTGCCTCACAATCTCGGGCCGTTTGGGCATCCGAACCGGGGCAGCAGCTTGCGACAACTGAGCTTTGATCACGTGCAGGCCGATGCAGGCCACTGCCTTCACCTTCCGAATCCCTATCAGAATGGCTCCTCTCCGATGCCCGTGAGCACACATCAGGCTCATCGGATTGGCTTGTAGAGAGCCCCGGTGCTCCCCCTGTCACACACTGCCCCTCAGACTTGATACGTTGATCTCTTCAATGATTCCAGTTAACTTGCACTTCCTTATCCCACCATGCATCCATTCCTAATTTGCACTTGTTCTGTTATCTAACGTGCACCCTTTCATGTGCTAAGCTCTCCACCGCAAGAGAGATGATGATGATAGCAACAAGAAGCAGGCGATTCTAGTCATTGTCAGCCCCATGCAAAGCCCCAGCTCCAAAAAGAGATAAAGAGAGCTTATTAATTTATAGCAGCGGTGGTCAATTGACTCAATTTATTGCCATTACTTAGCCAAATTTAACGCTTTCAATTGCAGTTCTGCAAACCCTAAGAAACCGCAGCTAGGGTTTTTGAAATTGGGAATCAATAAAGGGAAAGGGTCAGATTCTGTGGAGAGGGAGGGACCGACCTTACGGGTGACCTCCTTTGCACGGCACTCGCGGTTAGCATGGGTCTGCTCAGCGATCCACTTCCGGTGTTGGTTTGGGGAGGAGAGAGGGTGTCAGGGCTTCTGGTTCAGGTACGATCTCCGCCTTTGTCTTGTAGTCAACCTCGCCAGCACTGGCGATCTTGCTGGTTGCCTGCCCTTGCAAGATCGCCTCACCCCCATGAAGCCGCCGCTTTCATCTAATCTCACTGGTCACTCGCCTCGACTCAGGCCATGCGCCGTCGGTTTTAGCCGATCGCCTCCCCCCCCTCGAAAGATAAAAGAGAGTATACCTAATTCTAGCCCAATGATTTAAAACTAAAACTAATTTAGGCTATATCAGTTATTTTCTCTGCCTTTTAAATATTAAAATTAAAATTTATCGCTTATTTGGACGAAATAACTAACGAAACGACTAAAGTAAAGTAATTTAAATAATTTGAAAAACTAAAATCAAAATATGAAAATTTTATGGACTAAATTCTAATTTTTAATTTAAAAGGTTAATATGTAGAAACTCCAAAAAATAATGGCAAATTTGGTAAGAAAAAACAACTATAGGGGGGTGCATCCTTAAATATTCGGTGTGTGCCTTCATAAATTCCCAACTAGGAACTTAAAATTCGCATGCTAGGCCGCAAGATGGATAGCTCGATGGGCCATCTCCTTTGCCAAATCAAAGGAAAGAGAGATCCATCCCCATACTACCGAGATCTCAAGGAAAATCTTTAATCTCCATAGCAAAATGCCTAAAAGCCTTTTTAAAGCGACCTTGTCTTTATGAGTATCATCCATCTTCAGATTGCGAGAGAGTATGCTTTAGCTTATTATTATTATTATTATTATTGTTTAAATCTTTTACTTATCACCTACAACAGTCTTATTCATGGCACCTTGCTACTGAGTTGTTTTGTATTATGTTGAAAATTTGTGTGACTTTAGTTTCTGTAAAAACAAGTTTCATGAGTACTTCGGAAGATCAACAGACAACAATAAAGAATGATTTAGTATATGTAGCCTTGTATGAGTTAGGAATGACTTACCTCAGAGATTTTTTTTTTTTTTTTTTTCTTATGACTTGTCAGTTGTCATCCCATATCATTATCTGGACTTGGAACCATATTATTTTTCTTTCTCATTCATGGATATTGGAGCTATGTAGATTCTTCATGCACAGTTCCAGTTCAAGTTCATGGCCTTTTTATTATATTGTTTAAATAAAAGGAATTTTCATTATTCATTGTTGCTTTACAATATTTGTGTCTGTTTGTTATCACACATTACATGTTTTAATTTTTTTAATACATGAAAGTGTTTTTTAAAAAAAAAAAAAAAAAAACATTTGTGCATGCTTATAATTATTTTTTGTATCTTGGTTCATTTTCATCATTTTCTCAAGTACTCTATAAGTTAGCGGCTATATTTTGGTTTTTTTCCTCTAATTTTACTGAGCATTGTGCATCAGGTGGTAAATTTTGTGGCTATGGATTTTGAGTTCCAAGTGCTCGGATGCTTTTCTTCCCACCTGCGCAATGGACTCCCAGAATCTTGATTTTTGGCATCTGCTTGAAGAAAATCTTTGCTCTCCTCACCTTTGTCTCCCTTTACGTTTAATCCTTGTAGAATGTGTTAATAGAGATTTTTATCCACCCTTTTTGGCGACATATTTATCAATTTAAATTAATTAAATGACTTGGTTTTTGAAGTATATAATTGTTGGCTATATTGTGAACAAATACTGTTATATTATATTGGTTTGAACTAAATAAAAAATAGATATTGGAAATCCAAATATGTAATATAAAATTGAACAGACTGCAAACTTACTAAAAAGCAAAAAAATAAATTAACTATGCAAAAGAAAAAAAAATTAGAAAGATATTATTGACTGGAAACCGTTAGAGCAAAAGATCGAGTCTACATTGAATGTTATGTCCTTAAAATCGATTCACCCTCTACTACATAGGCTTCTAAAACTCAATAGACTTCAGTCTCCTAGGATAAAACGATCGTATTATAATTGAAAGGAAGCAGTAATCCAATTGCCCCAACAAGTCAAAATAAAACTATATTCTCTATTGTATGGAATGAATGCTTAATAAGATTATATTATAAGAAAATAAATTTCTTATTCTCTTCTTCTTTTTTATGAAATGCAAAGACATGACATCTTTATAGACTTTTTTAGAGACCCAACTTTTTGTGATAAAATAGTGTGAATTGCATTGTTTGAAATTCAAATGGTGCATGAACAGTTACAACTGTTCAAGTGATCACACTTTATATTTAAATTTCAAACATATATCCATTGGCCAAGTGGTGTATGAACTATTATAACATTTCAAATTGTTATACCCGCTTATATTTGAATTGTCACACAATTCAATCATTAATATCCGTTCTAATAGTCACATACTTCAAACAGTCGAACTTATTCGAGTAGTCATATTCGTTTGAACAGTAACACCCGTTCGGCTATTCACACATATTCAAGTTTTGTTTTTTAAACTAATTTACATTCACACTATTTATGGATTTGAACAAGACATAATTGACAAATAGATTTTTAGCTCCAAAAAATTAATAGATTCAAAGAATAAATTCTAGCAATAATAACAAATTTAAGAGGTCAAGTTTCTCTTTGTGAAAGAGTTTTTGCTTTTCTTTTTATTTTTACTCAAAAAGCAAGCCATTTATTTGTTTACATTATTTTTGTGATTGAACTCAGTAATTATGACTAAAGCTTTGTTTTAAAAATAAAAATGATTAATGAATCGATGGGGTTATAAAGGTCTGACTAAATGATAAAGGTAGGTATGGCATTATTTTAAGGTCTGAATTTAAATTTGAATTTTTTAATTTTCTAATTTAAAATTTTGAATAGAATTAATTAAAGAAATGATATTATTCCTAGATAAAGGAGATGCTAGTTGAGTCGTCTCAAATTCAAGTTCGCACTTCCCAGTTGGGATTTTATTTATTTATTTTTTTGTTATATGAAAAGAATTTATTTTTATAAAAGGATTTATGAGGAGAAGTGTTAAATGGATCTTTAGTTACTTTTTTCTTTGTCATCAGACCTCTTGGGCGAGCAAATCAAGCGACGAGTCAAGATTGCTACCCTTTGAGGTTGCTGAACTGCGATTTAGGTCCTGTTTGGCTCTTAGAAGTGGGAGAAGTAGAGAAGAAAATTAGAAGTAGCTTCCAAGATGGAAGGTTAGGAAGAGAGTTGTTTAATAGAGTTCAAGTGTTTGTAAGCTCACTTTTGGAAGTAAGAAGTGAAATATGAAAAATATTATTTTATTGTCAAATTAAATAAAAAATAATACTAATATATTTGTTAATTGAGTAGAATTGAAAAGTAATAATGAAAAACTAATAAAAAATAATATATTATCTTGTTCCTCGAGTTTCAAAAGCACTTCCACTAAAAAATGAAGGGAAGAGAAAAGGAGAAGTTGGGACGCCACATAGGATCCACATCATCTAGTGGAAGTAACTTCCAATTCTCTTCTTGACCAAACAAACAAGTGAAGTTGTGGAAGTAGCCTTATTTCCACTACTTCCATTCTACTTCTACGCAAACAAACACACCCTTAATTTTTTAAGAGACATCAAACGAACGAGACAAGGCTGCTTTTATCCGCATGATACACAATTTCAAGCAAGCTTGATCCCACAACATAATCACTATTAATTAGCTAATACTGAATCATGTATTTGAGCTTAATTTCATAGGTCTAAATTGTTGCAGTTAGAGTAAAGTAGATGACTACATGAGGGTTTTTTTTTTAATTAATTAGACTGGACTATTATTTTTTTTAATGGGTGATATGTTTAAATATTTAATTTAGACAAATTAATTTTATTGCCTGATTACTTTAGTTAAGTATATTCTCCAAAGATAGAACAATAAAATGTCACCAGCTTAAAGGTCTATTTGAGGTATTCAAATTATTATTATTATTATTCATCTCACAAGCATGTCTTTGATATTCATGCAGGCCCAAAATTCTGTGGCCCTTTCAATGTGAGCGTTTGTAGAGAGAGATTGAAAAAATGTAATATCAGGAGGACAAAAACAGACTTTAGTCTTGATCTTAGAATTTGGAGGCTTTGTCGACGAACTCAAAAAAGTTATACATATTGAGTTTAAAAAAAAAACAAAATTAAGAAAGCGACTGTTCATTTTGGCATGAGGATGGATCCGCCCATAACAACGAGATTAATATTTTAAAAAAGGTTAAAAAAAAAAAAAAAAAAAAAAAAAAAACTAGGCATTAAAATTCTATGATATTGAACAACAAATTTCTAAATTTTTGAATAAACGATGATATCTTGCATGCAATCTTGTCATAGAGCAAGATTAGCCTTAATTAGATCGGCCAACTGAATGAAGAACATAGAATACCAAATTAATTTAAGAAAGAGTTTGTTAAAAGCTCTCTTTGGGTGACTAAATTATTAATTCGAAAGTCCTTTAGTATTGTAATAATGCAAATTCAACTCCTGGGCAAGGAAAAATTTCAGGACAAATAACAACTCTACGGAACACTATATATGCACGTGATCCTCATGTGCTTGTATCGAGCCCATTGAATTTAAAAATATTAAGAAAAATATTTTACATAGAAAAGAATTTCTTACCTCTAATTTGAACAGAAGTTGTGTAATATAGATAAATAGGATTTTTGTGATTTTAAATGTAAAAAGCCTCTTTACTATATAGGTTGACTTACCAAAATCAATTTACAAACAATTTGATCAGTATACCCATAACAATATTTTCTTTCAAAAGTCACCACATCCGGACACTTACGTGATTTATGTTGTGATCTAATCATAAACCTTGAACAACTCACCATATCCAGTAATAACGAACAAAATTTGAGATTATTCAAAACTCATAAAAAAGACGCAAGAGAAAAATCACATGTTGTTGATATCACTGTGAGGCCCTGTTTGGTTTGAAGGAAAATGAAAGTAAATTAGCCACCTCCTGTCTAAATCCTAAGACCCCTGCAATTCAAACGTATATCTTATATATAGGGAATCGCATACGTAAAGTGTACCTAAGAGTTATTTATGGAGACATCCTAAATCTTAATATAAAGAGTGCATATGAAACGATTCAAACCATTAATTATTTTTATATTCTAAATATATAGTATATAAAAAATTATGTAATGTAAACACTTCTTTATTATTATTTGTTCTACTATTGGAAAAATATTCATTTTATACATATCCAATATATAGTCAAAATGTATCTAAAATGCATAATTTTTTTATATCATCATTTTTGTATGTAGAGATCATTACTAACTGTGTGAATTATCCACAAACACTCTATATGTTGAGATATAAAGGTACCTCCATAGATAACTTCTTATCGAAGCAATATAGGTACATATGATAGCAAAAATGACTTCACCGAGGGAAAAAATGGTTAAATCATTCATAATAAATTAGCAAATTATATAGTCATCATAAGTAGTTGTAATTTGATTTGCATGGCCCAACAAGAAAAAATTCCTAATAAATGAGCAAATTATATAGTTTTTATAAGTAGTTGTAATTTGATTTGCATGGCCCAACAAAATAAATTAGCCCGTCCCAAACCAAGCCTTGGGCTTTCATCACATGACGGATACAAGGAGCCACCAACACCGATCCCTCTGCCTCCCCCCACAGTCACAGCCACAAACGCAAAGACAAACCCTAGCAGTGCCCATTATGACTAAACGCCATCAATATCATCCGTACCCCCTTTTTATATTCACCCCCTTCATGCTAAATGGGCCCCACTTCCTTTGGGCCAGAAGGAGGGCCCAACCCACTCTGACCGCCACCGACAGTCTTGCAGCAGGCCAGACGTCGTTCTCTTCCACAAGAAAAAAAAAAAGGAATATTTATTTTAAAAAGAAATAAAAAAAGTAATTAAATTTTATAATAAAATACAAAAGGCTAATTTTAATTTCAGCACTAGGGAGCAAAAACATGTGCATCATACAAGTCGGAGGCAACAGCGACAGCTCAGCTTGCCTCCCTTCGGAGCGAAGTACGCGGATTCAGGGCTACAAAATATCCCTTTTGCCCCTGGCTTCAAGTTTGCACATCAGCCAGTTGGATCCGCTGTCGTCCTCAGGCTCTCTCGCCACTCGCCTTGCCCTAGTCCTTATACAAAAGTCGCTTGCCCACCCAGCAAGTGCATGCCCTTTTCAGTAATTTTCCAATTCAAAAAGAAATGACAGAAGCAAATTCCAATTCAAAGCTTGCCACGTCATCTCCTTCTCAGAAGTTTGGAGGGTAAAATTGGTTTTTGTGCTAAGGAACTTACTACAGTAAAAAAAGGGGGGTGGTACTTTTGGAGCTTGGGTTTCGTTAGATTACGATTCAGATCGAACCGTGCAGCCGACGACTCTCCTTTCCGGGATCTCGCCACGTGCCCAATTTTCCGTCCTCAAGAGCACCAACCCATCCCACTCGTTTGCTTTTAAGGAACTCAACTCCAACAAAAATATACAAAACTCCAATTAATTCCCATTTCAGGTCCACTCTCAAAATCATCTCCAGCTCAAGAAATCAAAAACAAAAACATACTGAGAGCAACTCACTTCGCCGCCGGCGCCATGGATTCTGGCGTTCGAGCTATCGTTTTCGCCGTCCTCTTCCTCGCCTCCGCCGCCTCGGCATTGCCGGCGAACTCGTCGTCCACCGGCCAGATCAACTCCAACTCCGTCCTCGTCGCCCTCCTCGACTCCGCCCACTACACCGAGCTCGCCGAGCTCGTTGAGAAGGCCCTCCTCCTCCAGACCCTAGAAGACGCCGTGGGCAGCCACAACATCACCATCTTCGCCCCCAAGAACGAAGCTCTGGAGCGTGACCTCGACCCCGAGTTCAAGCGCTTCCTCCTCGAGCCCGGCAACCTCAAGTCCCTCCAGGCCCTCCTCCTCTTCCACGTCGTCCCCAACCGGATCCACTACGGACATCTCAAATCGAATCCTCCTCGCTTTCATCCCACATTGAGCGGCGACCAGATCCACCTCGCCGCCGGCAAGGCGGATCTCGCAGCCGTGATCCGCCCGGATGACGTCATCCGCCCCGACGGCGTCATCCACGGCATCGAGCGGATGCTCATCCCCAGATCCGTTCAGGAGGACTTCAATCGGCGCCGCAGCCTGGCGTCGATCGCCGCCGTGCTGCCGACAGGGGCTCCGGAAGTTGATCCCCGGACCCACCGGCTGAAGAAGCCGGCCCCGGTCCCCGCCGGAGCCCCGCCGGTCCTCCCGATCTACGACGCGATGGCGCCGGGACCCTCCATCGCGCCGGCGCCGGCGCCCGGGCCGGGATCAGGCAAGCACCACTTCGACGGCGAGAGCCAGGTGAAAGACTTCATCCACACTCTTATTCTCTACGGTGGGTACAACGAGCTGGCCGACATTCTGGTGAATTTGACCAATCTCGCTACTGAGATGGGTCGGCTAGTGTCGGAGGGGTACGTTCTGACTGTTCTGGCGCCCAACGACGAGGCGATGGCGAGGCTGACTGCGGACCAACTGAGCGAGCCCGGTGCGCCGGAGCAGATTGTGTACTATCATTTGATACCGGAGTATCAGACGGAGGAGAGCATGTACAATGCGGTGAGGAGGTTTGGGAAGGTGAAGTACGATACTCTGAGGCTCCCACATAAGGTGGTGGCGAGAGAGGCCGATGGGTCTGTCAAGTTCGGGCAGGGAGAAGGATCGGCGTACTTGTTCGATCCCGATATTTACACTGATGGGAGAATTTCGGTTCAGGGAATCGACTCGGTGCTTTTCCCGCCGGAGGAGGAGACGCCGGCTACCGCGGTGGCGCCTGCCACGGCGGTGAAGAACAAGGAAAAAGTTGGGGCGCCGACGAGAAGAGGTCAGTTCTTTTTATTTCATTCTTTTTTCTTTTATTTTTTTTTTTTTTCCCTGAGTTATATTGTGTTTATACTGCAATGTGGGTGGTTTGATTCGTTAACTGCCGGTGTTTTGAGATCGGTTGATAATTTCGGGGAATATTTTGCCGGTGAGATTATAGTGTAGACTGGCCGGTGGTAACGTTACCGGTGGGGGTGAGAGTAACGTGAGAACGTTTTTGAGTTAAATAAAATAAATAAATAAATAAATTGGAGTAAAATTTCCGTTGCATGTGGTTGCCAGTGAGCTTTGTCGGTGGCGTTTTTGGTGGAGACTCTCTTTATTTATCCTTAGGTTGTTCTTTATTAAGACAATATATTACCCATATTAGAAACCATTAAATTCTCGTAAAAGAAAATTTTGCTTTATTATATTTTTATATTAGTACTCAAATTAAAGTATTATAACAAAACTTCAAAAGAAGTGATAGACGATGAAATGGTAGATAATCCACATCGGTGAGCTGGCTTTAGGTTGTCCAATTAAAAGGATGCATGAGACCTTTTTAATGTCTTCATCACCAAACCAAGTTAAAGCAAGTCCCCAACTGGCCCTAAAAATTGTTTGTAGAATTGTAGGTGGCAGTTGAGTTGGGGGTACCCTTGGGGTGGTGATTGGGGGTGCCTCCTTTTGGTATTAAGTCAAAATCTCAATGTAAATTGGGAATATCTTGGGGAGACTATAAACCATTTTAGAATAATCTTTTGTTGTTTAAAAAAAAAGAAAAAAAATCACGAAATGACTCCCTAACAACCTGTCATGTATTATTGTTGAATGTTGCACATCAATTAATTAGTATAAGTTTGTAATTAGATTATGAATATTTTTTAATTTGGTAGATGATTGTTTTCTCTTGACAACTCTTAATTAATAAATTAAATTTGGTTGCAGGGAAATTGTTGGAGGTGACTTGTCACATGCTTGGGGCTCTTGGTCAGCGGTCTAAATTCACAGCCTGCCATTAGAAAGATCAAGAAGAGCCACAAAAAAAAAAAAAAAAAAAACAAGAAAGAAAGAAAAAAAAATTTGAGAGAGGTTTTGCCCCCTAAATAATTTTTACTTGATAATAAAAATAATACAAGAAGGGGGCAAGCTAGTGTTAATCTGTTTGTTTTGTGGATACTAGTGAGGGTTCATGTGTATAGAAGAAGAAAAAAAAAAATGTTTTGTTTGTTGTTATTATTCTTCGCACACATTTTATCACCCACATGAAAATTTGCAATAAATCATGGCACCAAATGTTTTTGTAAATTTATTTTGTTTTTATTTATATATGCTCGTTGTTTTTAATTAGTTGGTCGGCAGTCACCCTTGAAGAATTAAAATTGTGGATGAAGGGTTTTATCGGGTAGAATATGTCAGTTGCACAAGGTGAGTTGATTTATAAAAGTTGGTGCAAGACAGCTTCAGTTGAGCTGTTGATGGAGCATCTAATTTGTCTTTTTTGTTGCACGAATATTTGTTTTCTTCATGAGAAGTTCTTAGCATCTAGAATCAATCATATAGAATCAATTAAAGAATCTTATTGATATATTAGTTTCTAGCTAAAAAGAGTAAAAAAAAAAAAAAAAAAAATCTGAAATTTCAATTATTTACAAATCAATGCTAACTTATTTACAAATCAATGCTAATTTGATCAGTACGTAATTGGTAGACTGAGCGAGGTTAATATGTAGTTTGGGTGGGAAAAACTCAGGTTTTACCTCGTACGCTTAATATGTGAACGGTCTGGATTTTACTATTAACCTGTTTGATTATCTGAGTATCTCTAGTTCTCAGTTATATTTTCCTAAATTCATGAATTATATTTTTGTCTAATTCATATGCATATAGTTTTTATAATATTATTTAAACTGAGTTATCATCTAAAATCGGACTCCCAGTAGAGCTATATTGCTGGAAGAAGGCAGTGCAAGTAGAGAGGGCATTGTGCTCGTGAGTGGTGATGTCAAAGGCAAGCTGGCACCAGGTTGTGCCGAAGCATATGGCCCGTAGGAGGCGACCTTGTGGGACAGACCTCTTTGTATTTTGTCTGTTTCCTCTGCATTGCAAGTTGCATGCAAACTTAAATTTTTCTCTATACTCAGTAGGGCTTTCTCTCGACATCAGAATTTGTACCATCTTTTTCAAATATGTATCGGCTTGATAATTTCATAAAGATTCCTATTTTTTTTTCCTCCCAATCTTGAAAAAAAGTAAATCAATTACTTACAAATGAGAGTTAAAATTTTAGAAGAAAGCTGAGAATACAAAAATCAATCATAAGCTTGGACCTCCAAACTCTTCCTCCTGTAGGACTAAATTATATTTTCCTGACTTTATAGGGCTGACGAAACAGAAAGTGATTTGTGATCGATCAACATTTGGATTTCTTCTTTATAAACATATAGGTTGTATTTCAATTAATTATCCGAGTTAAATTTTCTAACTAATCATCTTTAAAATTAATCATGCCTAAATTTTTTTAGCTTTAATGTACAATGAAGAAGGAAGAAGAAGGATATTTTTAATTGCCTGTGCTTAACCTTTGTAAAGTGCTTGTCTAAAGCTAGAAGAAAATTGTTAAATTGACTTTTCAAATTACGAAGTATAGTATAATCATCCGTATCCTAGCTTTACGCACGATAATTTTTCAAGATTATTATTATTATTATTTTAAAGTTCAATTTGCATGATAGTTTATAAAAACAAACTGATAAAGGCTAATATTATTAACATGGCCCAAACCAAATAGAGATCAAAACAAGGCCCATTAATTAGTCATAAGAAGTTGGTGGCAGTGGAAGCCGCCAATTTACAAGTCACCAGCAAATTGGGTCTGTGTTCATACTTTTAGAATATTAATTTACAATTTAAAAGTGCATACTCAAATTCATCACCTCTCTATGATCTATCAATCAATTTGCTAAATATAAACAACCTGAACTAATTGGTAATTACATTTTGCTCCCTTATTGCTGCAATCTTCTGAACGATTATTTAAGAGTATGGAACCAAATTCAAAGTGGTCCCCAGTGGATGTGGTTCATGGAGAAAACACTGCTGCAGATTGCAGCCTCTGAGTCAATGGACGTGTCAACGAGTCAATTTTTGACTTTCTCTATACAAAATTTCGAATTAAAAAAAAAAAAATTTAATTCAAAATTTTATATACGGCGGATCACAAATTGACTTATGAACGTATCCATTATCATCCATACTTGCAGCTGCACTGTAATATCGTCCCCTTTTACTCAACTTTTAAATTTATTTCATAGTTTGAGTGTTTATTTTCCCCTTTTAATTATTTGTTAAACCCAAATATTCAAATCATAAGTAAAGAGTTATTCAAGGGTCAAGTTAAACGAATAGTTAGCTTGTGTGGGGTGCATGGGACGAAGCACCACGGTTGGGGATATGGGGACTGAGCCCTTAATCCAAAAAAATTATATATTATAACAATATGAATTTGATAATAAAATTATAATTTCGTAAATCAGTACATAACCAATATATAATTTGATTAAAAGAAAAACCTAAATTATGTCTATTGATTACAGAAAAGAAGTTTTAGAGAGAGTTGGAGAAGTGCATTATCGAGGGCTGCATTATTTTAGAGAAATGCATTATTTTGGGAAGGGGGCTGCCCACTCTAGCATAAGGGTGAGTTCGGGAGTTTCCAAAGGAGCACACCTTTTTTACTAGTGAGCCCACTCTATAACTGTCTGGATTTTGAGTTCGAACAAAAAAATACGGAGAAGTGAGCTCACTAGAAAAATTGGTGTGTTCCTTTGGAAACTCCCGTTAGTTCCCCCTTGGTTCTCCTTAGGGGAGAGGGAGAGGGAGAGGGAGGAGAGAGAGAGAGAGAGAGAGAGAGAGAGAGAGAGAGAGAGAGGAGAGATGAACTATTATAATATTAAGGGTCCCAAGTTTTATAATCCTCAAAGAACATTATCTATTCAAATTTCTTCCAAATGTTGACAATAACTCTTTTGGATTTAGTATAACGTCACACATTGCAAATATAATTTGGGCAACTGCTAACCATGTAATATTACAAAAACACGAAAGTACCCTGTATCCCTCTTCTCATCTCCATGTACTTGCAGCATAAACTTATATTAGCAATTATAACTAGCACATATGCATCTAACCAACTGTTACAAGTTTTAATACATACCACATAATATACAAGTTAAGCTAATTAATATCTACGGGTAAACATAAAACTACTTATGAACCCTATAAAGCAAATATAATACAAGAGTATAGATTCCCAATTTAGCTCTAAAAACCATCCAAACAAACTTCTAAACTAGGCCCTTGCCCTTATTGCTACTGAAAATTAAATGTACACCCGTAGGAGTTGAAACTTAATTGCTCTGATACCATATGGAAAAGTCCATTCTACTATATCAAAATTTTAAAGTTACAGAGAGAATTAAGAGAAATTATTTTATATTTTAATATAAAAATATTGATAGAATAAATAATGAGTACGGAAAGACCTCTGAACAATGCCATAAAGAAAATTCAAGAAGGCAAATGTATAGAAAATTATGATAATGAACATGGAATTGGTCAAAACAAAAAGAATGCCATAACATGATAAAATGAGGTAACAATGACGAGCATAGCAGTGATATGACATTTTATATGGAAAAGTTCAATTTACTTGTCATTAGTTTTATCATCGCTTAATATGTAAATTTGATATTTCAATTTGCAGATAATATCAAGATTAATCACCTCGGATAGATTTGCATCAGTCAATCAAAATATATATCGTATTATCATCCCAGAAGCACATGACATAATATTTCTCATTTCTTCGTGTAAATACTATAAACATTATATATAGTGTGCTCACACATGAACAAACAGGGGCTACATTGTTTCTCTAGCCAAAATAGGTACAATGTCCGCTTGTGGATGCTGAATGCGATAAATTTTTAAAAGATCCAAAATATTTATCTTGATCTATATGGCTTAGGATTCACACCTACTAGACTTATAAATATATAATGAGCAATGTTTAAAATAGTGATAACGGTAACGCAAATGTTAGGTTAAGTCATATATATATATATATAGCGTAACACATAATATAAGTTATACAATTTTCTATTTATTTAATAAAAATAAATATACAACTATATAAACTAATTTTTATAAATTAAAAAATAAATTTAAATATCTAAAAAAATATAAAATTATTTTGTAATACATAATCTACTTTATTATATATTAAGTTTTATAATAATTTTCACATTTACCTTTATAAATTATATTAAGTCTGCAAAAATAATTCCAGTCATCATCTAGATAAGAAATCAAGATTTCAATTCTACTTATTATCATTGTTATAATTTATATTTTGTAATATTCAATTTATCTTATTTGTAATTATTGATTTTGTAATCGCAAATTAATAAGTTAGTTATTCCACAAGTAATCAAACAAGCCAATAACTAATCAAATAAAAAAATTACAGCAATTCGCTAATAATCAAAATAATAATCAACAACAATATAGAAATTACTAAAAAAAATAATTGTAAGTAATATAACATAACATAATTTAACATAAATTACATAATATAACATAAAATTAGCATAAAAAACCGTGTTGCTACGGTGCACTGAGTTATTTTCAATTGTTACATAGCGTTGGAGTTCTGTTAGGTTTTGTAACGTAATATAAAGTATTTCATAATGTGGTATTTTCAACATCGATAATGAGATTCAACCTTTGAACAATTAGATACAAAATCAAATATTTTCTATAAATAAAACATTTTATATATACCGTTCAATGAGTAAATCAACCCTATAATCCATGAATTTTGATAAGTAAGAGAGCAAGGTGACGGAAGAAATAAAAAAGTGGGAAAAAGGAATTTTCTGGAGATATCTACGTGTAACACATCCACTTGATCGCATCGAAAACCTTCTTCCAAAAAATTGGGAGTTTCTGAAGAAGCACACTTTTTTTTTCTTGTGAGTCCACTTTATAACTGTTCGAGCTTCCAAAAAAACATTATAAAGTGGGCTCACTAGAAAAAATGGTGTGCTTCTTTCGAAACTCCCAAAAAATTACATACATCATCATTGCTATCACATCATTCATTCACACAACATGCCAAGAGCTAATCAACTTTGATACCTTGTTTTAGCAATTTAATTAGGTTTACTAATAAATTTGGATATCATATAATTACGCTCACAATTACTTTATATCATTATCATATGACAATTTCTATTAGGATTGAGCGGCACATTAGTTTATACTTTCTAAATCGTCAAGTGATGAACAAACAAATCAAGAGAGCGTTTTAATAAATTTTAGTAAGAAATTCAAGTGGATATCATGAAATCTTATGGCAAATTTGGCAAAAGAAGTCTAGAAAAACTTTACTCGATGTTTCAATTCTATCGACTCTCCGATATATAATAAAATTCACAAAACGCTCCATCGAATTTTCCTATTTAATTTTGTATATTTGAAATTAGTTTTAATTATTTAAAATAATAAAAATAAAAATAAAAAAGGATTCTAAACAAGTTCCCTTTTAACACTTGGATTGTTTTTGCTCCTAACACCCACACATCTCTTAATCATCAACACATTTTTTTCTCATCGGGTCAGGGGGTTTCAAAAGGAGCACACCACTTTTCCTAGTGAGCCTACTATACAGTGTATTTTTACTCCGGACGATTCTTAAAAAGTGAGATAGTGTGCTCCTTTGGAAACTCCCCCAACGGGCAGGGCCGAGCAAATTTTTTGCTTGGGTTGGTCCTGGGCCGCCTATGCGGTCCTCGGGTCGGGCTTGGGCTAAGTTCAGGCTGGGCTTCATTCCAGCCTAGGCTCACTAGGATCAATTTGAAAAGTAAAGGGAAGAGAAAACGAATAAGCATTTGGGGGTTAAGGTTATAATTTATTTATATAGGAATTTATTTGAGGATTCAGGTGAATTTTTTTAGAATAATTTTTCAAAATAGTTATAAAAAGTAAAAAAAAAAAAATCCTATAAATCGATCTGGATGGAAAATATTTTCCAATTAAGTCTAATTCGGACTTGGAAAATCAAAATTCACTATCTGAAGGATTTGCCATATCTAGAATACGTGTATGTGATGAATTCTGACTTGGCAAATTCGGATTTCTATTTTTTTTCCTTATATACTATTTTGTATTTTTTATGTTAAATAGTTTAATAATGCCAATCATATTTTTCTATTATTAATCATTATCTTTTTTCTGTGTTTATTGACTAATATATACTTGATGACGATCAAGTATATAAAGATGACTAAAAGAAATTAGGTATTTTTTAACAAAGGTGAAAAATAAATAAAAATATTAGATTAGAAATGAAAAAAAAAATATTAATTTTTTCTGGAGAGGAAAATGATATTTAATCGTATTAATTTTTATTTTTTGTAGATTATGATGATAATTAACTCATATATAAAAATAAAAAGTTTAATTTCATGTTTAAAATTTATTAAGTAAGAAAGAATATTTTTGAAATAAATAGTCATAGTTAACTATTGACTTACTGATTTTATACTATTAATAATTGAAACGATAAGAAATAATAATGGATTTTACTGATAATGTAATCAAATTAAATAGTAATTAATAATTTTTCTAAAACTAATAAATTATAGATTTACTAATAATGAATCAATAAAACCGGAAATAAATCTGGATATGACAAGTCCGGATTCCTCAAAATATCAAATCTGGACTTTCAAACCCGGATTGGTGGCAATTACAATTATTTTTCCTGTTGGTCAATTTATGAAATTTTTTATTGGTCAAGACTTCAATTGCAAAGAGGAGAGAATTCAAGGGTTTCTTCCAACTTGAAATAAGAGAATCAAAAATTTGTTATTTGATAAATAGTCTCCAATTGTAATTACGGGAGGAGATGCCAATGAGCCTTAACTAGCATCATTCCTTTTCACTTTTCAAAAGATTCTGAGTTGAGGAGATGCCAATGAGCCTTGACTAGCATCATTCCTTTTCACTTTTCAAAAGATTCTGAGTTCAACTCATGATAAGAACCCTTTCGATAATTTTGTAATATATATATATATATATATATATATATATATATATATATATATATATATATATATATATATATATATATATATGAGTTTGACTAGCAAAAAATAATTATATGAAGGAGGTTATTATAATGACTCGTTACCTCGAAACTTTATTCTCTACTCATAGGGTACTTCTCATCATCCTACAAGTATATTTTACAAATTTTGATTATTACCTTATCATCTTATTTGAATACATCAAACCCCCTCTATATGTATGACTTTATTTTTTTGATTTCAGTTACTTTTTTAAATATGTTTTAAACTTTAACATAATTGGTTATCCAATATATAATGGTAAAAAAGTAAACTTAGTATATTGAAGTAAATAAATTAATGTCTTCAACTATTTTTGCATACATACCAAATGAAAGTTTAAATTTTAAAATTGGAGTTTATTGCTACAAGTGTTACAAGATGGTTAGCATTGAAATTGTACTTTCACTTATCACAATCCCTAGGCAAAAAAATGTTATCTATATGATGAGATCATGAGAGTGATGGTTTGTATCAATTCAACAAGTATAAATATAAATAGTTTCTTCACATAAATGTTATGAATGCTGACAGGTTCATGCTTTCAAAGTGACTATCATCCTTTTTAGGAGCACAAGACATGGACTTCATATGAATAAATCCTATTCATATTAGTTTACCCTATACATACATGGTATTTCTGCGTTATCTAATAGAGGGAAAAGGTTTAGGGTTCTAAACTTAAAGAAATGTAGTATTTCTATTGCACGTGTTTTCTCCCCTTTTAATCTCTTTTTTGAAATATTGGAGGGAGCTAAAGAATGTATTATAAACAAACTGAAATTTTAATTATGTTGTATTGCATGTTTTTGTGTTAGGTTACAAACTTATCATACAAGGATGTACATACTATTTAACAAAATTGAAAATTTACATACCAGTGAAAAGAAGACCGATAAATGGAATAAGATAGATCACGATTATGGAACGAAAATATTGGATGGGGTTAGTAATTTTCTAATACTAATTATATGTATGATGATGTTTGATGAATTAGAACCAAAGCACTAATATAAATTACACAACCAATCAAAAGTGAAGACTCATTGTCCTTAAGGTGACTATCTGCTTGCTATGATGACTAATGGAGATAAGATTTTTGATTTGAGATGATTTTGAGATCTAATAGGATTTGATTTAGATTTGTTAGAATTTTGGAATATTTGAGTGGATTTTGATTTTATTAGGGATTTTGTTTGCTAGGGTATTCCAATATATATGGGTTTTGTATGAAGTTTTGAGAGAATTGAAAGATGAATAAAATTGAAAATTTTGATAAACTTCTAGTGTGGATTATACTGAGTAAAATCTTTCATTGTGGATTCGTAGAGAGTGGGTGTGGATTCGACTAGATGGATTTTCGAACTCCTGTAAGTTTTTCACAAATCTATCTGTTCTTCCCTAATTTCTCTAAAAAAACCCAAATTTCGAAATCCTAATCCTAATTTCGCTTCCGTTCTACGTCAAACTTGGTATCATAGCCTAGATTTTCGTCTCTATCATCATCTTCTTCATCTACATCTCCATCATCTTTCTATTTTATTTTAGTTTTTTATTTTATTCTTTAAAAAAAGGTACATATCAACAAAAAAAAAAATTGATCCGAAAGAAAAGAGAGAGAGAGAGTTCAGATTTGAAAAAAAAAAAATCAGATTTGAAGGAAAAAAAAAAGAGAAGAGAGAAAAAAGAAAAGAGACAGAAAAGAGAGAGAAAAATTCATATAAAAAAAGAAAGAGAGAAAAAAAGGAGAAGAAAAAAAAGAATTTGGATTTAGTTTAAGTTATTGGGTTTATTTTGAGTTATTTGGTTTGATTTGGATTTCAATTGGTCCCATTTAATTACACCTATATCCAAGGAGAAAAGAAAAAAGTTGGATTTAATTCAGTTAGATCTGATCTGCAACCATAACCAACCTATTTATTTTTATTGGGTTCAGTACAGTAGTGGATCTGATCCGACAGTAGTGCAGACCCGTTAAGAGCAGCAGACCCGTTAAAGGTTTTCTTTCAATTCGAAACTGGTTTCAACTCCGATTTAAACCGTTTTCAAGCCGTCATGATTCTTAGGTATTTCCTAAACTTTTTGAGATAAATTTTTGAGTTGATTATATATGGGGTTCGTATTCTATGGTCATTACATCAACACACATGCTAAATAATCACAAGTTGAGTGAGATATGTATGCTACTATACCCATTTTTTTTTTGTTTCGACGATCGACAAAATTATCAAAATTAGGAGAATTATATCCAAGATTTCTTTCTACATTCTGATCTGACTTCAGCACAAAAATATCTTTACGCCCAACAAAAGTTAGGTGGAGAAGTTTATATTTGGAGTAGAGAATATAAATTATGCTTGAATTGGGATATATTGCGACATCTACTTCGTCATCGGTAAATTCAAAACCACCTTCCAAATTTATAATCTCATCGGTTTCATCGTCAGAGCCTAAATAATGACCAATGATGAAAAATTTCAATGTATGATTGATGAAGTTGAAAAGTGTAACTGAATACTTGACAGTTTTAACAAAACACTTAAACACATGAATAAAAGAAGTCAAATGGTTAACGATAATAGTATCACCAATAAGATTAAAGCAAATATTCATATTTTTATGGCGAATTGCAGCCTATACTGGATGCAGAAGTTCATGATAAGCCACTATTAATACCAGATAGAAGTTCATTTCCATCCATAGAAATTAAAGACTCAAAAGTTTAGATTTCTGATGATCTCTCAGTGGAATCAACTACGAAGTTTCAACCACATAAAGATATACCTGATGATCATATTCATGAGCATAAACCAACAGAAGTATCTCATACTCTTTTATATCATATGCCCATTAAACCGACAGTTTTTTTAAAAAACCTTCTGCTAAAATTTCGTAAGAAACTTCGTCGACAATTCGTATTTACTAATAGTATTACATATCAGTTGCAGATGTACAGGGAGTATAGTAACTTTCAGTCCAAAGTGAGACTTCAGACAGAAAAGAAGTTATTGTTAATTATGAGATAGAAACATATGTTCCTCTTGAGAGATTCATTACAGGAATTATAAAGAAATTACCGACTCAACATATAAATTCATATGAAGTTTCGACGAGATTTGCTTTTACTATTTATGGCCAGAATAATTTGTGGGATTTACAGTTATCTGAGGCTGATTCACGAAATAAGCCAGTTCCACATCCACCGCCTTGATTCAGGTATGATACGCTTCCTCGATCACAACAATAGTCCAATTGGGATACTTTGTGGATATTGATCAGTTCAACACGTCCGAGGATGAATACTTTGAAGTCGGGGAGAATTGATGAAGATCAGATTTTTGATTTGAGATGATTTTGATATCTAATAGGATTTGATTTAGTCTGATTTAGATTTGTTAGGATTTTGAAATATTTGATTGGATTTTGGATTCTATTAGGATTTCGTTTGTTAGGATTTTCCTATTTATATGGATTTTATATGAAGTATTGAGAGAATTGAAAGATGAATAAAATTAAAAATTTTAAGAAATTTCTAGTATGAATTTCGCTGAATAAAATCTTTCTTCGTGAATTTGTAGAGAGTGCGGCATAGATTCGCCTGGATGAATTTTCGAACCCCTGTAAGATTTTTCCCAATCTATTTGTTCTTTTCCAATTTTTCTAAAAAGAATCCAAATTTCGAAATCCTTAACTCTAATTTCGCTTCCGTTATGCGTGAATGACAATACAGCAGCTGCAGAATGGTGATAAAAATAAAATGTTGCTTCAATTATAACTCTACTATTTTTTTGGTTCCTAAAGAAAATTTATGAATAGTTTTTCCCACATAGTGTGATCAGATCGTTGAAAATTGGATACTACATTAAATGAAGCTGCAGCCACAATAATTTAATTAAGTTCAAGCTATTAGAAATGGAGCACGACAAGCAGAACCAGCACCTGGTATTTTTTCAAAGTTACAAGAGTTTTTCATTCTTTAAACTTAAATTTCCCATAAACAAAAAGAAGAAGAATACTGATATAACTTGTCTATGATTTTAAACATCTAATAAATCTAGGATTTACGATTAAAAGGGTGAAATAAAAAATAAAAAACCTGCCGATCTAAAGTTTTAGAGCCTCTCTAAAACCAAGACCTAAACTATTTATTCTATGGTCCTTTCTTGCCAAAACCCGCATTCCCTTTTAGCATCATTTCGACAAACTCACTATAATCTATCAGTCCATCCTGCAGGCAAATCATAAATAAAGTTAGCCCCATGAGATCCTACTTCTAAATTTGGTGAAATTTTCAGAACTGAGGAAGAAGGAATTACATTATTTTGGTCCGCTTCTCTAATCATTTCTTCTAGCTGAGCATTTTCTATACCAAACTCATCGCAAGCCTGTTGCAGCTCATCTTGGGTGATGTAACCACTGCCATCTTTGTCAAAATATGAGAAAGCCGCGAACAAACGGTCCTCTCTTTCTATTTTGTTTAGATGTAACGTGGCAGCGATGAACTCCCCATAATCAATGACACCATTGTTATCAACGTCTGCCTAAAATTATGATTCGGAAAAGAAGTAAGATGAGAGTAAGCGAAGAAAATTGGATGTGTATCATGTTTACAGTGAAAGCTGGACGATGTCAGTTTGTGCATTTACAAGATCATGTATTGTTGGAAAGATGGTTTCTAAAGAAATGACTGTAATAAATTGAAAACCAGAGTTCATCCGTAAAATTGACAGTGAGTGCACAAAGGATTATACGGGCAAAATTGGAAACGAAAGAAACAAGCAGGAAGGAAGCATATGGGACAATTGCACTAAAGAACTCATTCCTATGAAATATATGTCTTGAAAGAAATAATTGCATTTTTTTCATCAATACATTGTGTCCTATATGTATTTAATACGATGTGATTGACCTATGGACAGGACAGGACCACCAGTTCCAAGACCACATCATGGAAAGTAGACAACAACAAAGAAACCCAAGAAGAAGGCTTGATTTGATGGACATCAGAGAGGGAGGATGGAGAGCAAGGAGGAGGATCATCACAGGGTCCAAGTCCACACCTCGAAGCATCGACGACAAGCAGGATAGTTCCAGAGAGAGATGCCCCCGATGGAAAGTAGACGTAGGGGATTTGAGAGGGGAGTGCTTACAAGCTTATTCATTAGAGAGGAGTGTAGTATTATTATGACTTTAGCTTTATAGTAGGGGCATAAACTATCATATATGTATTAGCACGTTTCGTTAAAACCTTGTTTAATGAAACATGGGGTATATACCCCCCGGATTTGGTCAAAAAAATTGATAGTGAGTGCATTTTTATCATGTATATTAGGCTTTACCTTATATTTAAAATCTCATTACATTATAGTGAACTAATTATCATGGTGCCGAAGATACGAGTGATAATGAAGATTAAACATAATATATATATATATATATATATATATATATATATATATATATGAGAAAAATGAAAATGAGCTGACAGCTCACGCAAGTTATCTAAGCTGTAGTTCATTTCCACTATCTCCAATAATCTTTTTTAAAAAAATTCTTTTAGATTATGATTTCGACCCCTTAGGGTTCACTCATACCCAATTTTTTGGATTTTAGTTTTGATTTGGTCCTCCATCAAGTTAATACAAAATTAGCGGTTTTCAATGAATAAAATATTTTGTATGCACTTTATGAAAGAGTAAATGAACTTCAAAATTTATGAAATTTAATCCGAAAGAAGTTAAGGAGGTAGATATAGTAATTGTTAAAAAAATTGAAGAAAAAAGTTATTGAATCATTATAATTTTGCTGCTAGCTCACATAATTTTTCTTGAGCTGACAGCTCACCTACAGTAATCCATATTTACCTGAGATGCAGTTTATTTCCACTATCTCCAATAAAAAAAAATTTAAAAAATCTTTTGAATTATGATCTCGACCTCCTAGGGTTCACTCATACCTGATTTCTTGGATTTTAATTTTGATTTGGTCCTCCATCAAGTGGACACAAATTTTAACTGTTTTCCATGAATAAACATTTTGTATCCACTTGATGAAAGTGTAAATAAACTCTAAAATTTTTGAAATTTAATCTTGTTAAAGTTAAATAGGTAGATATTCTAATTGTAGAAAAGGTTTGAAGGAAAATCATTGGATTATTGTATTTTTACCGCTAGCTCACGTAATTTTTCCTGAGCTGGCGGCTCACCTACAGTAATCATATATATATATATATATATATATATATATATATATATATATATATATATATATATATATATATATATATATATATATATATATATATATATATATGCTGATACTGAAATTTGAATGGAGAATTACCGCTTGCATAAGTGCATAAATTTCGGACTCCTTGAGTTTCGCACCCACTCTCTCCAATCCAGCCTTGAGTTCTTCAAAAGTAATATGTCCGCTGTTGTCAGTGTCTATCATCTTGAACATTTGTTTGAGTCCAGCAATTTCATCCTCAGAAAGATTCTCAGCAATAATCTGCAGAAAATTTTGAATTTCTTAGTCTCTGTAGGAGGCTGCAAATTTTTTTCCCAACATAAAGTTTTTCTAAGCTTTTTTAATTGAATCAAAAATGGGGAAGAAAAGAAATAAATATAGGACATATACCTTGGATTGGAAAATTACTTTTCTAAGAAAATTGAAAATTTATATCAACAGATACGATAAAAACAATAGATGGTCAAAGCTTCAAAGTTGTAGATATTATAGCCGGACAAAGAAATGAAATAAAAGCTAATGAGTATCAAACTAATACGAAAACTACCATAACAGAAGAGAAGTTTAAAATAAAACATCCGTTACGCTAAAAGGCCTACTCTCAAAATTATTAAGACAAACTGCTGTAGCACACTGGACCTGTCTCAATAAATCCTCGAGAGTAGTTGTAAAGTGCAAATGCTTCACTTGTATTAGGCTTTGTAAACCCGCAGACCAATTTGTTTAGCTACGATGAAGAATTCAATTTCTTGAATCATTGTTATGGAAACTTTGTGTGTGCATAATAATGGAAATGAGCTAACAGTTCATGTAAGTTACCTACACTTACCTACACTGCAATCTATTTTCACTACCTCCAATAATTTTTCTAAAAAAAAACATATTTTGGATTATGATCTCTATCTCTTAGGGTTCACTCAATACCCAATTCCTTAGGTTTTAGTTTTGATTTAGTTTTACATCAAGTAGATACAAAATCAATGGTTTTCGATGAATATAGCATCTTATATCTACTTAATGGAAGAACAAATGAACTTCAAAATCCATAAAATTTGATTGAAAGCAACTAAAGAGATGAAAAAGTAATTGGATTATTACTTTTCGCCGCTAACTCACGTAACTTACCTGAGCTGGCGGCTCATATACAGTAATCCACACACGCACACACGCCACACACCCATGCGACACACACGCACCCATGCGACACACACGCACCCATGCGACACACGCACGCACACACGCCACACACACATGCACTCACATGCACCCATGCGACACCACGCACCCACACGCACACGCACACGCCCACGCACACACAAGCACTCGCACACACACATATATATGTACACACACAAATATATATATACATGCATACATATACATATAATTACATGTGTGTGTGTATGAATCGTTGTTATTGGGAAAGGAGTGTCCTAATATTTTTCTCATCTTATTCTTAAATTAGCTCTCTCCAGGTACTATATGTGCATGCACAAACAAAACAAAGTGAAGTTATTATGTAATTTTCAAAAGGGAAGCATGAAAACTTCTCTCAATAAAATAGATGCATCTATAAGCAATGCCAATAGGACATAGCAAAAACCCTTTCTCCATATGTCCTAAATATTCATTCATGTATTTTTAAAAGCCCATCTACCGCTGGCTGTCAAATTACATATAAATGCCAAGTATTTAACGATTTCTAGTTATCAGTTATGTGTATGAGCTTCTCAACTGTGTCTCATTGCCAAAAATTGTAAGCTTTTATTACTTACTCTGAGTGCCATCTTTTTGAGCTTGTTCATTGCAGAAAATTGCTTCAAGCGAGATAGAACGGCAGAATCCAGAGGCTTATCAGGGGCCACACCACCAACTTTTACCCAGGGATGGCCTGCAAGGAACCCAAGGAGTAAATTCGAGCTACCTCATCTACAGTACTGAACAACATATACATGGACCAGACTCTTATAACTTTTATTATGAGAATATATTCATATTTGTCAAACAAACTAATGCATATTGAAGCCATCATCGCAACTTCCATGTTGGTTAGTGAGTATATCCTACCCTAATAGGTCACTAGTCGGAGGATTGTACCAAGCACTTTAACTCGGCGAACAGGCTCAAAAGAGAAAAAACATTGGGATGATTGACAAAATGTTATCTGAACTATCTTTAAAGTCAAATAAACAACATATACAACTCACATAAAACTTCATGCGCGGTCAACCGCTTTTTAGGGTCTCTAACAAGCATTCTCCTTATAAGGTCTTTGGCACTAGATGAGATGCTAGGCCACGGATCAGACTCAAAATCAAGCTCGCCAATCAAAACTTCCTCAAAGATACCTTGCTCAGATTCTGGAATTGACAGAAGATCAAGATCATCACGATGAGTTGCAATGCCAATATGAAGAAGAATATGTGATGGTAAATCTCCGCAAGGCCAAATCTGTTACCTGCCCAAAAAGGAGGAACACCACACAACAAGATGTAAACGATTACTCCAGCACTCCACACATCCGCCTCTGGACCGTAATGTTTCTTTAGGACTTCAGGTGCAACATAGTAAGGGCTACCGACAACATCACTGAATATTTCTCCTGGAATAAGAATGAGTCGATCAGCTATAAATAGGTAAATGGTCTAAACTTACACAAAAATTGCAAAATGAAGCTTGTTGAGACTTTTCTATATAATGATGAAATTTTCAGCATGGCCTTTGCTCGAATTTGTACCTCAACAAGTTTTTACCACACAGGAACACTAATGCCACTATTGTACACACCAACAAAGTTTTATGTTCTCAAAATTGAGACCTAATTTAGGAGTGTAACTCCTAACTCTGATACCATAATAAAACTATGAATTAAGAGAGTGAAAAATAATTTTGTATACTAAGGTGTATATAAACTATACAATAGTCATTTTTTTATGAATGAAGGAGTTAAACACAAAAAAAAGACAATAAAATATACAATTTGGTGCTAATTACATAAAATCTTCAATGAGCATAATCAGCCTAATTATAGGGATTTGTCAAATAAACTAATTTAGGAAAATATCCTAAATTAGGGAGATATGCTAATAAATCATGGGAATTTGTCAAATATCTTAACTTAAGAAGATTTCCTAAATTAGTAAGATATACTAATACTAATATACCAGATGAACCTGCAACTATGAATCCGTCAACATTGACACTCATTGGTAGGATAAGAAAAAAAATATTTTTGCCTCAGTATTAAAGACAGAAAATTTTGCTAAAGCCTATGGATTCAGTCAATTACATGACCAACTCTTTTGCAAGCATATGAACCACCATTGAGAACTATGGTCAGTTCATATGTGACACCTAAAATGTGTGACAACGTTTTTTTATGAGAAAAGAAAATGCACGACAATATTGTTAACATCGAGCTTCAACTAAGCACTATGTATGGACAAAACGATCAAAATATCAATCTCATATTCTTCTCCACTTGAATAAATCCAACCATGCTGAATAAACTCAAGCTCAACTCCACAAATAGTGGTAAAATGACGAATAAAAAACACTTATATCACTGTGACAAATCAAACTTACATTTCTAGAATTCTAACTACAGAGAAGAAAAGAAAGATCACCTGGCTTGAAGAACAATGACAATCCGAAATCAATAGTCTTAAATGGGGACTCCTCGGACTGATTCACAAACAAGAAATTCTCCGGCTTGAGATCCCTATGCATCACTCCAAGCGAATGGCACGCCTCCACGACCTCGACAATGACCCTGGTCAGCTCCGCGGCCTTCCTCTCTGTATAATGCCCCTTCTTCACGATCCTATCAAACAGCTCCCCGCCCGCACACAGCTCCATCACGACATGCACAGCCATGGCGTCTTCGTACGCCCCCTTGATCGATATGACGCTGGGGTCACCCGACAGGTGGTGCATTATTTGAATCTCTCTCCTCACGTCCTCCACGTCGTCCGGCGTTGCGAGCTTCCTCTTCAGTATCGACTTGCAGGCGAACTCCTTGCCCGTCGACTTCTCGATGCAGAGGTAAGTCGTGCCAAACTGCCCGGCGCCGAGCTTCTTCCCTACGCTGTAGATGTCTTTCAAATTTTCGGTCTTGCGTTTCAAAACGGAGTTTCTTTGTCTTCGGGCGCTGGATGCTCGATTCATCTGCAAGGGTCCCTTGAATTGGATCACAGGGTTTGGTTTGATGACCGTGCGGCTGCGAGATTCTTCGCTCTGCGGCTGCGCCTGCTTCTGCTTAATGGGTTTCGGGTCGCCCCCGGGGATCTTCACGGTTTCTGGGGGCTTGTTGTCGGTGGTGGCAGTGACTTTTTCGTCGGCGGCGGTGACTGAGCCGGTATCGTCTTCCCGCGATCGGACTCCCCAGAGGGAGTCGAAGAAGCCGTTCTTGACGATGCTGGGGCCGACGCAGGTGTTGCCCATTGGATGACTCTTGGTTTGTTTAATCTTTGGATGCCGGCATTAGATTAGATTTGAGATGACAAAGATTGAAACTTTGGCTGGAAATTGAGATGGCGGGTGTGAAATTTGGAGGAATTAGTCAACTGTAGAAGTTGATAATTGAAGTTTAGAGAGAGAGAGGAGAGATAAAAATTAAAACTTTTTGTTTGGAAATATGAAGAATTGAGTGCAATAAGCAAAATGGGAATTAAAAAAAAAAAAAGTAAGAAATTTTATCTGTGCGCAGAGTAATTGGAAGTCAAACATAGATCTATGTTAATCTATCGAAAACCCAGAAAAAATACCTCAGATATAGTGAATAAATAAGTAACAATAGCAAGAAAAGGGGGAAAAAAACTGCTAATTGAGAGAGAAAGGGAGAGATTTCTCAGTTAATAGCGCGAAATTGTACGGAGAAAACTAAAGGGAGCAGCCGGAGGGGAGAAGGGCAATATGGTCATTTTTTTAGGGCTTCACAGAGAGAGAGCATAATGGTAACTGTCAGTTTGACGGCAACAGCTGAACAGTCAAATGGACGCAATTGACGGAGTTTGTCCCGAGGTTAGACTCGAGAAGAGAATAGGAATATTCGCTATCGAGCCCGTTCCCAGTTTCTTTCTTATTTTGGAGTTGCTAAATGCGCCCCACATTTTCTCAGCGATTCAACAAATAATTATGCAAGTTTCTCCTTAAATTTTGTAGCAAAAAAATCTTCAATGAGCCTCCCTGTCCCCGCAGCTGCTAAAAAGGGAAAGAGCAATTCGGAAAGAAAAAAAAAAAGAAATAAATGAGGTTGACTAAAAAAAAAAATTCGTGCATGTTTTAAATTTTCATTAGGCTCACTAAGAAATTAGGATTCATTAAGAAAAAGATGGGGTGCATTTATAAACTCCCTTCTTCTCTTCTTTAAAAAAAAATAATAATAATAGCAAAACTGTATTTATGGTTATATTAGGAAAAAACGAAGAAAATCTAATAATAGCATAACAATTTTTTTTTTCCCTCTAAAGTTTACAAATTTTAATATTTAGGAGTATTTACATATCTGCCCCTTAAATCTTTATAAATTATAATTTAGTCCCCTAAATCTTCATATTTAGGATTTAGTCCCTAAATCCTTTAAATTACTACAATTTAGTTCCCAAGTTTATATTTTGATCCAATTTATCCATTTTACCCATGATTTTCTTCACTTAATTCCTTCTTCCCTCTCTCTTCTTAGTTCTTATTGGATTTCCCTTTCTTCTTCTCTATCTCTATTTATTTATTGGGTTCTTCCTCTCTATATTGAAACTAAATGTATTATTCTCCACTAAATGTATTAAAGCTTTAAATCTCAATATAAATTCATTTGTTGGGTTCTCCCTCTCTATATTGGATAAATTCATTTCTAGGTTTAATACATTTAGTGGAGAATAATACATTTGGTCTCAGAGAGGAAGAACCTAATAAATGAATAGAGAGATAAGAGAAGAAGAAGGGGAGAACCCAATAAGAACTAAGAAGAGAGGGAAAAGAGGGAAGGGGGAATTAAGTGAAGGAAAATCAGGGATGAAATGGAAAAATCGGACAAAAATATAAACTGGGGACTAAATTGTAGTAACTTAAAGATTTGATGGACTAAATTCTAAATATGAAGATTTGGGGGACTAAATTATAATTTATAAAGATATAAGGGACAGATCTGTAAATACTCGGTGAAGGGAGTTCCTTCACCGTCGCTTAGGTAGCCCAATAAAATTATTACACGTAGCGTCATTTAAGATAACAAATAAATGAATTTTTTTAACCACGCTTTGAGTGGTGCCACATGTAATAATTTTATCACCTAAGCGGCGGTGAAGGAACTCCCTTCACCGCCGGTGAATTTTTGTGTTTTCTTTTTTATAACATTAAAGAAATATTTCCCATAATAAAAAAGAAAAAGGGAAGATTTTTTTCGTTTTTTTTTTTTTTTGTTCGTTGACTAAAGTATACTTTATGCCAATCATGTATACAAAGATAACTAAAAGAAAAAAAAATTCTCAAAAAGATGAAAAAACTAGAATACAAAAAAAAAATTATTAAGTTTTCTTGGATAAGAAAAATAATGTTCTCTTGTATTAGTTATTATTTTTGTATGTACTAATTAATTAATGTCGACTATGATGATAATTATTCAATATGCAAAAAAGGAAATATTTATTTCATGATCAAAATTATTTCCATAAAAAAGGAATTTTTAAAATAAATAGTCATAGTTTATTAACTTGTTAATTTTATATCATTAATAATTTAAAATATGAGAAAAATGGCTTAATTACATATGCTATTAATAACGGAATTAAATTAAATAGTATTTAATAAAAAATTTAAAACTAATGAATTATAGATATATATTA
Source organism: Dracaena cambodiana (assembly GCA_036321105.1). Classification (NCBI taxonomy): domain Eukaryota; kingdom Viridiplantae; phylum Streptophyta; class Magnoliopsida; order Asparagales; family Asparagaceae; genus Dracaena; species Dracaena cambodiana. The sequence goes on from JAYEPQ010000005.1 coordinate 41,220,030, forward strand.
CTAATAACGATTCAATGAATCCCTACTTGGGAAGTCCGAATTTAGTTATTACTAAGCGATGAATTCCGATACAGCAGGTCTAGATTCACCAAAATTCCAACTATTAATAGATGAATTTGAATATGAAGAGTAAATTCCTTAAAATCCGAACTTGCAAAATTTATTTGTCATGGAAATTATTTTCCGTACGAGTCAACATATAGAATTTTTTATATTTTTATAGCTATTTTGAAAAAAAAAGTGATCAAAAAATTCTTATGTGTCAGATTTTTGACAAATCGCATATTTAAAAAAAAAAAAAAAACTAACTTGAACAAGAAAATTAAAAATTATAAACCGAAGTATCAAATCCCTATGGAATAAAATAAGATGTGATATTTGATAACATGAGTAAACGGGGAATTCACCGACGGTGAAGAGAGTTTCTTCACCGCCGCTTAGGTGGTCCAATAAAATTATCACTCGTGACACTACTCAAATGGTGGTTAAGAAAATTCTTTTATTTGTTATCTTGAGTGGCGTCACGTGTAATAATTTTATTGGACTAGCTAAGCGGCGATGAAGGAACTCTCTTCACCGTCAGTGAATTTCCTATTTTCTCTTGATAATATATATATTATTACCACGCTATAAATTAATTCTATGTGAAGCCGAAGGATGATTACACAGATAATAATGTTAAAAGGCAGTGTAACGATCGAGGCTCAATGCCTGATAAGAAACTATTGCACATTCAGGCTTCTGACTACAATTATCGAGAGTTATTGAACAATCTTGAAGCTATTTATGATAAGATCAATACAGATCATGGTAATTACTTTGTTTATTAAATTTCTCTTTTCACTATGTATGGATTCTTTTCATTGATTTTGTTTCAGATTTATCCACGTTTGAATATTCAGCTGTAGCTTTTAGTTGTGTGTTTGCTAAATTAATTTTGACTACAAGTTCTGGATAGTCTAATTTTGACTATAAATTTTGTATATTTGAATCTTCAGCTGTAGCCTTTAGTTCTGTTTAGTTGAATTCTAATTTGATGGTTTACTTACTCATAAAATCTATAGTTAATAAATCTAAAATAATCCATTAAGGAATTTCTAGTTGCATTCTGATTTGATCAGTTTTTTACCAATGAAAAACTCTAGGTTGGTGGTGGCTTGACATTGTGCAAGATATGCTCCAAGAATTTTCTAAATTCTTTAAAAAAATAAAAAAAAGTAGGAACAGTAATCAGAAAAAATGGGTTATTTCATTACACATTTTTTCTAATCCTTTTGTCATCGAGGTTTTATTGAGGCTAGTTATTGAATTTAAAATAAAATTTGAATCTTTTCAAGAAGCTTACGCAGTATCAAGCTTTTAGGATATGATTATAACTCAACATATCTTTATTTTTACTAGAATTTTAGAACAAACGTTAACTCAGAGTTTCTATTGTGCTTACGGTTCTTTTAACTTTCTTTCTGAACAGATTATTCAAAAGACATGTCCTCTTATCTCAAGTACTGTAAGGATGTTCTTTGTGCGGGTATAACAAAATCTTATGAAGAGGAAAAGTTAATAGAAAGACTCTCGGATATGTATGAGAAACAAGAGGTATGGTTTTAAACAATTATTTATTCTTATAAACAGCCCTTATACTTTTCAATGCAAATAATTTTTTTGGTCCTCAATATTTCTACACCACCTTTCTTATAATGAGATTTTATATGACAACTTTTAGAACGTGTGCCCATGATGGAGGATGGTTTCATATTTCTGTAGTTTTCTAATTGTTCTGTGAAACTAGGATCTGTCATGGTTATATTTAAACTAGAGCAACTAATACAACATAAGTAGATATAATTTACTATACGTCATATGGAGAATTATATCTCAAATGGAATAATTGTGGAACAGAGTATAAGGCATTTCAAAATGATATGGATTACATACGCACAGTCAGTAATGCACAAGAAAGTACAAGCTTCCATGTCTTGGCTGTCTTATTCTTATGGAAATTTGCCATTTCACATTATCATATTAAGATTCAGTCTCCCATAGCCACACTTTTTAGTTAAGTGACTGAGAGCAGCTAACTTTTATTTTATTTAAATTTCTCTTTTTGTCTGATCTTTTTAAAGCCTTTATCAAGTAAAATCTAGGAGACAAAATTGCAAGTGAAAATGCTTTGATAGAGTTTAGTGATTTTTTCCCCACTGTTGGGATGTTTTATCTACCATCCTTGTGTGAATCACATCTATTGTTAGGATACTTGTATATGTCAGTAGTTCAGAAAAAGAAGGTAAAGACAACATGTTGACATTTAACTATTCAGAGACTAATTTGGTTTTGCATGTGTTTCATACATTTTTTGTCTCATCTATGTCCTTATCACCTTGATTGTTCACCATCGACTCAACCGGTGCCCACAATTGGGATGGGTTAGAAACGAAGAGCTATATGTTAAATATTTCCTAAACTATTGATTCTCATATGTTCCTTAATCTGTAGACGTTTCCCTCCATACTGGCTCTACTTATGCAAAACAATCAATTAAACTGCTTTTATGGATATGCTTATCTTGTTTATATAAAATCCATATCCAACTCGAATATCACTTATTGACATATACCAAGTACAATACTATTGTTAACTGAAATGATCTTGCTGCATCATAATCAATTGATCTGGTCTAGCATTTGTTTATCATGACATTTATGTCCAATTCATTTTCTATATGGATTGAGCATTCTGCAGTCAATTCCAACTTGTTTTTTCCTCCCTCTTTTGAAGGAAAGTAGGGCAAGAATCCTCATTAATAGTATTGTATCAATTGGAAGGAAATACATATGATTTGCTTCTTATATTGAAGATATTTTTGTTATGAGTATGGACCTAAAGGATGATATGTAACCAAATATTATTTTTAAAAAAAATCATGATTACCTGAAGATTTAAGTAGTAGTAGTTGGTGGAAAAGAATATAACATTTGGTAGTAAAATAAGCGAAAAACAAAACAAGTTCTTGTGCCATGAACCATTGTCCTCTAGATGCCTTGTTACCTTTACTATATTTATATTATGAGGTTATTGTTACTGCTGCATGTAACTTGCGTGTGTTGGCAACCAAAAAACGTCCATCCCACTTTTTTCAAAGTTATTTTATGGATATGATCTCCACGACCATCTTACCGCAAATAATTAGGATAAAGGGCTTAGTTCTTGTTGTTGTTGTTGTTCTCCACCACCTTAGCTTTCTTGGGATCCGATTTCATGGGTTTTGGAGTTCATTTACCCTTTCATCAAATAGATACAAGATGTATTAACTGAAAACCATTAACTTATATCTACTAGATGGAAGACCAAGCTAAAATTAAAGCCCAAGAAGTAGAGTATGAGTGAACCTTAGGAAGTCAAAATCGTAGTCATAAAAAAAATGAATTTTTTTTAGAGAATGTGAAAATGCACACTGCCAGCAGAGGAAGAAAGTTTCCTGCACGGGTAACACACTTTCTTTATTCTGCTATATTATTTACAATCATTCTTAGTGGTTGTATTCTTCTATGTTTCTCAAAAGAAATCAACTTTATAGATTTTTTTTTTTGAGTTTATTTGCAATGTAATAGAGTTCTATTGTTATATGTATCTCCTTGTACTACAATATACTATGGAGCTTCAGATTCTAAAATAAAATTTAAAAACTTATATAGGTTTCTGTTTGACTATTTGAGGTATCCTTGCTGGGAATACTCTGCTCTTTTTCTTTAACATCATGCAGAGGAATCATAAGGCGGATAGAAATTTTCTAGTTTTGATGACTTGTTAGGAGGATATTCCATGGAGGAACCTTGGTGGTAGTCGAGTGCATGATGCGTGAGTGTTTGACTCAATCAGCAATGGAAGCCCTATGCCAATTTAGTTATAAGAAAAGCTATGGGGATATGTCCGTTTTATTTTGATTTTCCCTTGTTTGACAAGGGATTAAGACCCCATACAGATATGGTTTAGGAGATGAAGGATTAAAGACATAAGTCACATAATCCGGGTTAAACAGCATGCATTATTGAACATTTGTATGACATTCTTCTAGAAATTGACAATATAATTACTTAAGAGAAAACCAGAGTTATCTATTAACCTACCTATGTATACGGATTTTGTGCATTTAATTCAAGTTAATATACCTAATTTGTTAACTTAGCTTATTAGTACCAATTTCGTCAAAAATCTTTTGGCGACCTAAACCGAGGTTATAAGCTCTTAACTTAGATTTAACCCATTGTCAAACATGACCTTCAATGGTTCTCACTGCTTAGCATCCCAGAAAAAGGATTCAAGTATGTTGACTGCTAATTGGTCTAGCTCAATTGTATGGTCATCTCTTTTTGCAATCCTGAATTAGTAACTATTCAGAGTTTCAGGAAAGCAGTCAACAGTCAAGGAAAGGATCTAGCTCAGGTTTGACGCCTTTCTAAATATGTTAGACACAATAAAAATAAGCGTTACAGAATTCAAAGAGAGGTCATTCCTGGAGAATGATTATCCTTGTGCCGTTGAATTTAGATACTAGAAACTGAAACATTCCCCAAAATTCTGATGTCAATTTTAGAAACTTCACCATGTTTTCACGTATCAATTACTTGGGGATGATCATTCTTAGTGGATAAATGTGCAGATCTTTGGTGCAACTTCATGTTCTTGTACTTATAAAGAGTGCCTTGAATATGTATCCAATACAAAAATCTCAATATATTTTTAACGGTTTAATATAATTTATATATATGTATTTAACTATTACTGTTTTACCCTTCATTTTGTAATTAAATGAAGAACTTTATTAAAAAAAAGATTAAATGAAGAAATTATATCACATTGCTACTTGAGGCTTTTCCTATTCCGTATGAATTTTCAATGTTAGCTGATTAATTTGCATTTTTTTTGGCTGTTCTGGAGGAATATATGTAAATTAGTGCATTTCTTGTTATTACTTCATGTATCGATTATCGAATTTGTATATGTGTTTTAGTTGTATTGTTATTTATCACTCATATTTTGGATAGACTCAAGTTTAACTTAGTATTATGATCCTTAATAGCATATGTTGAAATAAATTTTACCTTCACTATTATAACACAACTTCTTATGAGGGTTTCTAATTCTATGGATTAATGTCTCGTGTGTCGTGACAATCCACATCAACCAAAATCTAGCCACCTTTTATGGAGAAATTATCCATTACTTAAAAGAGGCATATTGAGCCCAGCATATGGAGGACAATCTTTTGAAAAAAAATAATCCACTTTTTTTATCTTAAATTTAATTATGAAAATCATCTAAGTTCGGGAAACGTTAGGAACTAGTAATGCCAATTTTCTAACTCTGTGTCTCAATCATATAAAAAAAGAAATGAAGAAAAATTTACACCTTCAGAGCTCCATTTCGTCTTCTTAGACTCTGCATTAGAGTAAAGAACAATACCAACGGCAAGCTTCTTGGACTCATTTCTTTCACTATAAAACGCATCAAATGCTTTTAAGACTAATAGCAGTATAGTTTGCTCAATAAGGTTGAGGCAAATGAAATATTAGTAGCCTCGTTGTAAAAGAAAAAATTTTGAAGTCTGAAGAGGGAGCAATTGAAGTTGCAACCCTTGTTTTGGAAAACTATGTACCCAAAAAGAAAAAGCTCATTACAGAAAGTTGGAACTTGGACCGAACATTTGTTATTTGGTATTATTTATATTTTCATTTCTACTATTTCTAGTTCTATTGAAATGAAAAAGTGGCATTTGTTGTTTTTATCTCAAAAAAATTATTTTATTATTTGGGAATAACGTTTTTAATTAAATTACTAACTGAAGATTTGACCATGAGAATATGGTAGTTATAATAGGATTAGCCAACTAGCAAATACTAGGATTTTAATATTTTTAGACTTTTGTTTGTAAGGAGCACTTGGTTCTCTTGTTACACTTTGGTTCTATTGTAAGCAGGTCTCAAGAGGTACAAATTTCTTTTTTATGATAAGTTGGATCTGGGGTTGTAACTTGGATGTAGTTTTTGAATAAAGTTCTGATATGGGACTTCCAACAAAGATCCATTTATATTTATAAAAGAAGGATCTGGATTGGGAATCCAAACTTCGGATTTCGAAATAAATGAGATATCATAATCAATCAAGTTCCGATGCTGATAGTGAATGCATACATCGCCTGAATTTGGAAGATTTTCATAATTAAATTTGAAGTTGGTTTGGTACGAGATAGTGCAAAATTTTGCTTTTTTTTTCCCCCTTGAAACATGAATGGTTCAAGAAGTATCTTGTATCTTATTCCAATAAAATCACTTTTTCATATAAACTCTTAATTTTGATTTTTTATTAAAATTTTAACTTGAAACTTTTTCGTGTATATGGGCATTTGTATGTGCTGAAAAACGTATAATTTGTTTAATACTGTTTCCATGCCTTGTTGTATCTTAGTTTCTAAAACTAATGCATCCCGATATTTTACTTTCACTCAAATCCCACATCAGCCACTTTCGGATGCCTGCCCTTTCCAATTCTTCTCCTACCTCTAGCGAAACCGATCCCTTATCCTACTTTCTTGATTTGTATACCTGCTTTAGTTCTATTGTTATTTATCATTCATATTTTGGATAAACTCAAGTATAACTAATATCGTGAACCTCAGTAGTAGTATGCTCACAAGCAAACTTTATCTTCACTATTATAACACAACTTCTCAAGGAGCTTTCTAATTTAATGAATTAATGCCTTACGACAATTCACATAAACCAAAATCTTGCAACCATTTATGGAGAAATGATCCATTAACTAAAAGAGAAACATTGAGCCCATTATATAAATGACAATTTTTCGAAAAAAAAAAGATCCAGTTTTTTAGAAAAATAACTTAATTAGGAAATCAGCTAAGTTCGAACAACATCATCAACCATTGACACCGACTTTCTAACCCCATTCCCACTTAATAGGAAAACAAATGAAGAAAAATTTACACCTTCAAAGCTCCATTGGCTCTCTTGGCCTCTGCGTTAGTAAAACAACAGCATTAACAAGAAGCTTCTTGGACTCCCAATTTCATTCACTGCAAAACTCTCGTCAAATGCTCTTAAGTCCAATAGCATAATACCCAGAAGCCCACAAGTATAGTTGCTCTATAGGGTTGAGAGGAATGATATATTAGTATCCCCATTGAAAAAGGGAAAAAAAAAATTCAAATCTGAAGAGGGCCTAATGGGGAAAATTGTGATTATCCATAAAAGAAAAAGCTCATCCTGCTGTGGGAAGTTGGAACTTGGACCCTGACATTTACTATTTGGGATTGATGTTTTAATCAAATTACTAATTGAAGATTTGACCATATGAGATATGACCGTTATAATAGGATTAGCCATTGATTACTCGGATTCAATATTTTGAAGAAATTTGTACGATAACTAGCAATTGGGTTGGATGAAAGCAATTATCAAAAGGTACAAGTTTCTTTTTTTTCTAATACGTTGGACCTGGGGTTTTGGGAGCTCGGATCAAGTTTTTGAATAAATTTTGGATATGTAATTCCCAACCTGGATCCATATATTTATGTAAAAGGACCTGGGTTGGAAATCCGAACTCCGGATTTAAAATGCACTGAAAAATTATAATCATTGAAGTTCTGGTTCGATGGGGAATGCTGACATCGCTAGAACTAGGTTGATTCTGTTAATTAGGTTTATGTTTTAAATAGAATAAAATTTTAGATTTCTCTGAAAAACTGTTCTCATAATTCAGAAAGTATCTTATATCTTAATTCAATCCGTTTTATACAAAAAAATCAATAGTGAAAGATTTCATATGAAAAACGGAACTGCACCGTACGATACGGATCCAACGGCCAGCACTCATTCACGCACCCAGGACCCCTACTAGCAGTCGAAATGACGAAAACACCCCCTAAAATGCAGCAAAACCTGCGGGCACTTATGCAAAGAGACCAGGGTATAGATGTAGTTTCCTACCCCCGATCTCCCCTCTCGCCCCTTGACGCTCAACAGCGAAGCAGCCGCAGCTCAGCTCGATCTCATCGGTGAGTTTGTTCGATTTTTGCTTCAATTTCTATTAAATTTTTTGTACGAATCATGCGATTTTAGAGTTTTAGAAGTACTCGATGTTTAGATCTTATGCTGACTGCATTCTTGTTTCTAGTTAGGGTTTATAGATTTAGGGTTATGATTACGGTAGATATTGGTGGAAGAATTGCTTTAGTTTATGGATCTGGTTATATCCTTTTTGTTCAGAATTTATTCGTTTTATATTAATTATAATTTACTCTGAATTTAATCTTTGTGCGGGTTTTTGAAAGATCTGATCTTGATCTGTCGATGTTGTTGTCGACATTGTGATCAAATTTATTGAGTAAAAATTTGGAAAGAAACAGTTTTTTGGTAGAAATTGGACTCTAGGTGTACTAAGAATTGATCTAGTTCTTCTAGATCGTAGATAAGATATGATACTTTTGTTTCTGCTTGAGGATTTGAGTGCTTGTTTTCATTAGGGATACAAGCAGCTGTGATTACAAGGAATTCTTTATGTTTAATATAATTATTATTTTCAAATAAAGAAATATTTAGTTCTGATAATACAAATCTTAATTTGAAATTTTTTTCTGTTGATTATAATAAGGAGGTTTGTAAACTTGCGAATTTATGAACAGCGATTATGCAATTTTTAAAAAACCCTTTTTAATTTAAAAAAGATTTAGTTTTGATGTCTCTTTACTGATTAATTATGAGAGGAAAAAAACCCTTTCTTGTGTACAGTTAGTGCTTTGGGGAATTGTCTCTCTTTATTGTTTGGGTAAAAGTAAAATTTAGGAATTTTTTTCTTCTGTAGAGAGTAAATGATATAAGTTAAATTGGGGTTGCTTTCAAGGGTACATTTTACTTAAGTGTGAGTTCCTTTATAGCATTGTGATGGTTTCATGTTTTTATTCCATATATCTACTACTTTATATTGTATTGAAAATTAATTGATGATGAGTGAGGAGTTGGGTTTTTTGCCGGGGGATGGGGTGTTCTATATTTGTTTTCTGGTGAATTGCTATGGTGTTTGTTTCCGGTTCAGGACTAGAGGATTCAGTTTTAGGGGTATTACAAGTTAGGATAACATAGGAGGCTAAGTTTTTTTAACATTGATCTTAAGGTGTAATATAATTAAGTTGCGTTGGAGTTTGTTTATTTCTGAAATTAAGAGTTAATGTTTAAATTCAATGCAGCTCCAAATAAGCAAAAAGTAGAAACCTTTTTACAAAAAGCCAGGAAGAAATATCAGAAAACCTGAAACAACTTCTTACAAAAGGCCGGTGTCGGGATCTCCGCGGCGGCGTCGTCTCCGCCCTCTCCTTTCTTCAGGTAACAGTTTGCTCTCTGTGGGAAAAAAGTTTAGGGTTTTCTGATTTTCTCTATTTGGATTTGTTCTTTTGCTGTGGACTATGGCTCTTGTGAAACTGGGGTTGAATTCTAGGAAAGATGGAGTTTTTACCCATCTGGTTGCACGTGCATTGTGACTGGAATTGTTGGGATTGGGTAGGGATTGATTTGATCTTGAGTTGTTAGCTGTTGATATATTTTAAATAGTGTTTATATACATTGTCGTTTTCTTAGTGTGGGTCTAGAACTATGGAAGGGAAATGACCAACCGTTTCTAAAAAATCTTAGTGGATTTATGTGTCCTCATCACCCTTGCAGAGATGCAAATCTGGACTTGGGAGTCTCGAGGGCCCGACTCCGATAGATTGAGTTTTGCTATTCTGTTTTGGAGTTTAAAGTAAAATAAAAATATACTCTTTTTTTTTGCCCAACAAAGGAGTTGATTCTCTTTTCTGTAGAACACTCTGAAGAGATGCTTTTCACCACCTAAAGTTGAAAAATGCTCTCTTCACAAAGGTAATTGAACAAGTCTCTTTCTCTCTTTAAGAAGAGAGATCTAGCTCTCTTACAATGTTCAGAAAAATTAGAACTTCTCTGTTCACTCTCCTACTGTTTTTTCCCCTTTCCTGCAATTCTCAAGGGAAGAAACAACATTGAGCCATTCAAGGGCATGTTCATCGGGATTGCATTCTTGCAGGACTGTAAATTGTTGAATCATGGAGCTTAGGCTGACCAATCTGTTACACCCAGATACGATCTGGGAGGGACACAATTTACTCATAAAAACACTCTTTCACATGACTTGATCACTAACGGACCCCTTCTAAGACAAGAAAGAGCTTTGTCTACACTTGATGCCAAAAGGTATGCTTTTGCTAGCTAATACTAAACAAAGAGAAAATTTTACAGGATTGGGAAGAAGCTGTTAAAATATATAGAGACACCATTTTTAGTATTACTAACCAATAAAATTTTTATTTTTACTGTCCTTATAAAGTTGCAACTGAAATCGGGGAAAGTCTTAATAAGAAATATATTCTTGAAGATACTAGAACTGAAAAATTTCCTGAATTTATTATTTTGATGTATTTCCTCCTAAATTCATGAACACCATATTTTAATTGATGACCTTAAAAATGAAAACTCCAAAGCTTTCGTTTTTGGAGCCCTAATTGAAGAACTACCCGAGTTATGGAAAGATTATATGAAAGAATTGAAGCATAAAAGAAACAAATGAACCTTAAAGACGTAATAAGTCACATTTGAATTGAAGAGAAGAACATTGGAAGGGAGAAAACAGAAAGAGTCGAGGAGCTTGCTTCCATGGCAAATCTAATCGAAAGTGGGCCACTAAATTGAAGAAACATTTTCATAAGTTAAGCAAGTTAAATTATAAATGAAAATAACACTAACTCTACTTTCAAGAAGAAATAAAATTATTTCGTGTGGGGCAAATCCATACACTATGCACAGTGTAGGTTCCATGAAGACTGGTGAGGCTCCTTCAAGCCATAAGCAAACCTTGCGGAGAGTGATATTTTTGCTGCTGTGATCATCGAGGTGAATGTAATGTGGTTATACATAGTAAGAATTGGGTGATTGGTCCCGAAAAACCTGATATTTATGCTCACAAAGGGGTTTTCACTTCTTACTTCGTTGATGATGGTGAACATGTGTTCATGGGTGATTCGAGGCCTTCACCCATTTTGGGGGAGGAAATATACTCTCTTTTGGGCATCATATTTCGAAGATATGCCAAATCCTCATTTGAGTCTCTTATGGGTAAAGCTAGGGTTACGGTATGCTTTGAGTTGGATGAAATTGTAATGATTAGGAATATAGACAATTTGTTGTTACAAGGTATTGTAGTCATGTCTTATTTATGCTTAACGAACTTGATGTATCCACCTCTTTTGCTTAATTTACTCTTGTGATTTTTGGCATGATAGATTAGGACAAGTAGTTTATTTTATATTAAGAAAATAAAAGATATAGTTCTTTTACATATTGTTACCATATTTAATTATGACAAATATTGAATATGCATTGAATCTAAATCCACTAAGAAATGAGATGATTCATATTTACTTTGTTGGTCTGAAAAATAATTTAACTAGAGGTAGTTAACGGTATTATATCAATTTTATTAATGACTACTCTAGATACACAATATTTTGTATATTGAGATATATTTTTAAACTATAAATCTGAAGTCGAAAATCAAGTAAATAAAATCAAGATTAAGATCAGATAGATAGGGGTGGTGATTATGAATTTAAATAATTTAATAATTTTTGTAAATAACGTGACATAATTGATGAAGCAACATAACATATTCATCTAAATCTAATGGTAAAGTTCAAATAAAAATTAGAACACTCAGAAACATGGTAAATGCAATGCTTAATGGTTATGATGCATCTCTGAACCTGTGGGCGAGGTCTATACTCTGCTTGTCATATTAAACATAGATTACCATATAAGAAAAAAGCAGTATAATTCTTTACAAACTCTGGAAAAGGACATGCAACTAATTTAAACTATTTGAAAGTGTGGGAAGTGCCTTGTTGAAGTTTGTACATTATCCTAAACAAAAGAAACTAGGACCTAACATATGCTCAACATGGTAGTCTCTCTCTCTCTCTCTCTCTCTCTCTCTCTATATATATATATATATATATATATATATATATATATATATATTTGTGATCAGAAGTGATAATAATATTATGGAGCAAAACACTATTGTTGAAACTAAAATGCAAAAATTGTGTAAGTATATTTTTCAATTAAAAATTCATGTAGATAAACCTTCTCATACTTCATTATCTAGTTATGTACATGAATATGATGATAATATAGAAATTTAACTAAGAAGAGCTAAAAGAGCTTAAAAAAAAAAAAAAAAACTAATTTAGGCATTGAATTTTATATATTTATAATTGAAAATGATCCTCTTAATTACTATAAGGCCATCTCCTTTACGGATACCCCATTCTGGAAAGAGACAGTTAGCAATGAATCATAATCTATATTATCAAATTACACCTGGAAAGTATTTGATTTGCCACAAAAGACTTTCCACCAGGTACAAAGCCAATTGATTGTAAATGAATTGCTAAAAGAAAACTAAAATCTGATGGGTCCATAGATAAATTTAAAGCTAGATTGGTTGCTAAAGGATACACTTAAAAAAAGACTTTGATTATTTCATACATGTGCTTCTTTAATTTGGCAGGCATCTATTAGATTATTAATTGCTTTAGTCTCTGTTCATAAGCTTGTCATACATCAAATGGATATTAAAATTACATTTTAATGAACTAGAAGAAGAAATATATATGGACCAACCTGAAAGTTGTGTGGCAACTAGAAATGAACAAAATTTTTATACGATTTAATACAGGAACCTAAATAATGACATGATAGGTTTTATAACTTTTTTGTTCAAATGGTTATTAGATTAATGTTGCTGATAACTGCATTTATATTAAATTTATGTGTTATCAGATGCTTATACATTTATGCTTATATTTGGTATAAAATTAAAATTTCTAGATGACAACAAATCATTTATATCATCTAATTTTGACAACAAAGCCATGGGTGAAGTTGATGTTATATTAGGAGTTAAAAGTATTAGAAATTCAAATCGCATCATGCATTCACAATAAAACTATACTAGAGAGAATGCTCAAGGAAATTGGTCATTTTTACTTCACTTCCATTTCCACACCTTATGATGGCCACATTCACTTCATAAAGAATAATGAACAAAGTGTCACAATTTGAGTACGACAGACCTTTGGTAGTCTAATGCACTTGATGAACTATATAATACCTAACATTGCTTATACAGGAGAAGACTTAGTTGCTACACTCATTGTCATAATGAGAAGTGGGCTGCATTATATTAAGTGCGAAAATATTTTAAAGGAACCACTAATTATAGTTTGTTATATTGTAGTTTTTTTCTTCTGTATTAAAGGGATATTCATTTGCTTACTGGGTCTATGACTCTAATGAATTGAAGTCCATAAGTGAATGTGTGTTCACAATTGGAGAAGGTGCGATGTCTTGGAAATCATACAAGCAATATGTTACAGCTCGCTCCACCATGGAGCTTGAGTTTGTCTCTTTAGAGAAGGCAAGTATTGAAGCTTGCTTCACTGTGGAGTTTGAATTTGTTGCCTTAGAGAACTCATGTGGGCACTTGTCCTGGCAAGATCTTGGCCTTCTTAGCACTTTGCTTTGTCATGATCTTCATAAATTAAAGATCATTTTTCTGCAATATCAGGCCAAAAAGTATATTTTTCTTTAGGCTTGTTTTTTCATCCAAAAATGTTAAATATTATGAGTATAAAGTGGGTAACCAATTATCTTCCATATTAAGATCTAAGGTGTGGGTTTACTGATTTTGATCTTGAGTTCATGAGTTCCCATTTGCATGAGATAAAAATTAGCTTGAGTTTGAGTTCATGAGTTCCTAGATAGCTGGTGGTCTTTATAAGTTTTTGTATAAATTATGCATAGAACCCCTATGTCACTCTATATTCTAAAATTCTAGTTCACTTGATGGAAATCAAAGAACTAAAACATACCTCCTCTATGGAGGTAAATAAATAAGAAAATATAGGTCTTTGCATTAAACTTGGGCAATACGCGCTCCTCTTGGAAGATTGTAGCGTTTAAACATTGCCTAGATATCTTGGTTGGGAATCTTGGAATTAAGAGGAATTATTACCTTAGGTCCTTTGCTTCCTTAGAATAATTGGACACCTCAAAGAAAATGCAGCAATACTATAGGAAAAGAATACAAGAAAATCACATAAGAGACTAGGTGATGCTACCACGAGCATGCTTATGGAGAAAGAAGACATTGCTTAGTTTATGTACAACAATTATATTATTTGGCCATTTAGTAGTTTAGACTTGGATGATTATCTTTTTCCTCTGTTGACATTAGATGTTAACCAGTTCTATGTCATGTTGAGATACTTGGAAAGATGGAATTAAATGATGTAATGTCTACTTTTAGTTTCAGCAACAACAACTAAGTAGTTAATTTCAATGGTATATGGACCTTGTTTGCGGACAAGGTGTAGGTCTGGCCCGGAAAATGGGTTTTTTAACATGCTTATGCATTTGGGATGAAGATTTAGATGGGAGTTGTGATTATGAATGATTCAAGAAGTTGTCTTCACTATCTCTCTGTGGAGATTTTATCCCATATTCACGAAGAAACGGGTAGATCAGGTTGAAACTTTTGAGGTGTTGGAGTTATTAGATAGATTATAGATAAAAGGTTGCATTTGCATATTTTATGCTCGAAGGAGAAGCAATTTATTGGTGGAAGATGAAACGAGCCTTAGAGAAAAGTGGAGAAGCTTAGTTGGGATGAGATTGCCGACATGTTTTATTATCTTTAATTTTCTGTGGTTGCATGACAGGAGCAGTTGTAGTTCAGATCTTTGAATCAAGATATTGTGACAGTGATCAATGTGGTTAAACTGAACAAGTTGTTTCTATTTGCATCGCATATCATGATTGATGATAGCCGTAGAGTGATGTTTGACACAACATGTGCATAGTGCACATTAAATATTACGTGAATTTATATATAACATGGATTGGCAGAAGGATATGTGATGCAGGACATGAACCAACACTACTTGCACGTGATGCCTGAAGTAATCGCGACACTCCACTCCATTCGTACCTGATGTGTGATACATGCTCTAACTTCTGCTATAATTCATGACATTACGTGGATTACTTGGAATCAAGATAAGATATATAGTGAATGACATTACATATAACATAAACTTGACGCATGACAAATAAATGAACACTCGGAAACCTGTTGCTGCTTTTAGTATATTGAGCTCCAATGTGTAACTGTCTTGAACTTCAAGAGATCTTTCAATCAAAGGATGCAAAGATGACTCCTGGTATATGCAACATTTCCTTCTTTTTCTTAAACTGAACTGCATACACATGTTCTTCTGTTCTATTACATGTTCAGAGATGTTCTTATTCATTCAAGATCTTTATATTCTGTGATGAATTTTCTTTTTCAATGAAATTGTTGGAAATAATTGAATAGTGATTAGATCATAAACAGTTGCTGATATGATATATTGTCTGTTATATAATTATTTCTACTTAGCATATTTTTTTCATTGCTAAGACTGCTTGTTTTGATAATGTAGGTCTTATTTATCATCACAAGGCCCAAGGCACATGTCAACCTGAATTCAGTTACCCAAAAATCAAAATCCTACTCAAATCAATGTGCAGGTTCCAATGGACGACGATGATGGCGGTGACTGGAACTACCCAGCGGCCACTCAAACGTCACCGTCGTCGCATCGGAACCTCTACTGCGAGGGCTGCGGCGGTCACGATTTCTATCGCAACGACGATGGCCACTACTACTGCTCCCAGTGTGGGTCCCAATCGCAGGACCTCATCCACACCGTCACCGCCGACGAGGATCTCCTTGCTGATGGCGCCCTCTACAACATCAAGTACGCCCGCTCCTACTCTCAGTCCCAAAATTCTAACTCTCTGTCCAAGGCCCAGCTCGCTCAGCAACTATCTCAGCAATTAGAGCAGGCACGTGCTCTGCATGCCCACGCCAATGACCATGCCCCTGTCAAGTTCGCCGGCTTCGACGACGATGAGGTGCCGGAGCCCAGGGATTTCGGGTCTGGATCGTCTGGGTCCGGGTGCTCTGATAAGGAGGCAGTGGCGGATGGGATTCGACTGAGGTATATGGAGGGGTTGCAGGTGATGGTGCAGTGCCAGTGCGAGGCACTGATCGAGAGGTTTGGGGTGAGCCCGTACGTTGCTGGGGTTGTGGGGCCCATCTGGTTGAGGTACGCCGCGACGACGCAGGTGCTTGCCGATGATTGGCCAGATAAGGTGATTCACGAGTCAGATTTAGCTGCAGAAGCCGTGGGGTTGGTTAGTTCAGGTGAACGAGTATGATGATAATAGAATTATGCTGTATTTGTCTATGGTTGTTTCTTTATCTAAGATATAATTTACTAAATTTTTTCTAGCTCTTTTTTTGCAGAAAGATCTAAAGTGAAGCGTATTAGGTCTAAATATACATTAGAACCTTGCAATTCATATGGAAAGAAAGCCAAATTTATATGGCTCCTTTACTTGAGAAGGACGGTACCTTTGTATTCTACACTGGCTATTTCTTTTTTGGTGTGTTACATTGCAAGAGAGCCAATTCTACCAACAGACATTATCAGATGGACATCTGAGGGAAAACTTCCTTATCTTGCTGCATTCAATGATATGGACAAATGCCTTGGAAATTCTTGTACTTGCCCCTTGAGTTCAAAGGCTTTGTTCAGGCCTTATAATGTTATTGGAGCTGATCAACTAGAATCAACAGCTGCTTCTATAGCTCAAGCTATTGGTTTACGCCTCCCCTCAGTGAATTTCTACGCAGTTGCCCATCGGTATCTGAAAGAGATGTACCTTCCAGTGGAGAAGATTCTTCCACATGCTTGCCGCATTTATGAATGGTCACTCCCTGCAGACTTGTGGTTGTCAAGCAATTCTTCTGGATATCCAACTCGTGCCTGTGTGATGTCTATACTCATTGTTGCACTGAGATTGTTGTATAATATACAAGGGCAAGGTATTTGGGAGATGAGTAAGTCTGATGTTAAAAATGCTTCTTCAAATGATCAGATGTCTCATCCTACTGCTGATACGGCTAATCTGAGCTCCATGCCGAAGGATGATTACACAAATAATAATGTTAAAAGGCAGTGTAACGATCGAGGCTCAATGCCTGATAAGAAACTATTGCACATTCAGACTTCTGACTACAATTATCGAGAGTTATTGAACAATCTTGAAGCTATTTATGATAAGATCAATACAAATCATGGTAATTACTTTGTTTATTAAATTTCTCTTTTCACTATGTATGGATTCTTTTCATTGATTTTGTTTCAGATTTATCCACGTTTGAATATTCAGCTGTAGCTTTTTGTTGTGTGTTTGCTAAATTAATTTTGACTATAAGTTCTGTATAGTTTAATTTTGACTATAAATTTTGTATATTTGAATCTTCAGCTGTAGCCTTTAGTTCTGTATAGTTGAATTCTAATTTGATGGTTTACTTTTACTCGTAAAATCTATAGTTAATAAATCTATAATAATCCATTAAGGAATTTCTAGATGCATTCTGATTTGATCAGTTTTTTTACCGATGAGAAACTCTAGGTTGGTGGTGGCTTGACATTGTGCAAGACATGCTCCAAGAATTTTCTAAATTCTTTAAAAAAAATAAAAAAAGTAGGTACAGTAATTGGAAAAAATGGGTTATTTCATTACACATTTTTTCTAATCCTTTTGTCGCCGAGGTTTTATTGAGGCTAGTTATTGAATTTAAAATTAAAATTTGAATCTTTTCAAGAAGCTTACGCAGTATCAAGCTTTTAGGATATGATTATAACTCAACATTTCTTTATTTTTACTAGAATTTTCGAACAAACGTTAACTGAGAGTTTCTATCGTGCTTACGTTCTTTTAACTTTCTTTCTGAACAGATTATTCAAAAGACATGTCCTCTTATCTCAAGTACTGTAAGGATGTTCTTTATGCGGGTATAACAAAATCTTATGAAGAGGAAAAGTTAATAGAAAGACTCTGGGATATGTATGAGAAACAAGAGGTATGGTTTTAAACAATTATTTTGCCTTATAAACTGCCCTTATACTTTTCAATGCAAATAATTTTTTTTGGTCCTCAATATTTCTACACGGCCTTTCTTATAATGAGATTTTATATGACAACTTTTAGAACGTGTGCCCTTGATGGAGGATGGTTTCATATTTCTGTAGTTTTCTAATTGTTCTGTGAAACTAGGATATGTCATGGTTATATTTAAACTAGAGCAACTAATACAACACAAGTAGATATAATTTACTATACGTCATATGGAGGATTATATCTCAAATGGAATAATTGTGGAACAGAGTATAAGGCATTTCAAAATGATATGGATTACATACGCACAGTCAGTAATGCACAAGAAAGTACAAGCTTCCATGTCTTGGCTGTCTTATTCTTATGGAAATTTGCCATTTCGCATTATCATATTAAGATTCAGTCTCCCATATCCACACTTTTTAGTTAAGTGACTGAGAGCAGCTAACTTTTATTTTATTTAAATTTCTCTTATTGTCTGATCTTTTTAAAGCCTTTATCAAGTAAAATCTAGGAGACAAAATTGCAAGTGAAAATGCTTTGATAGAGTTTAGTGATTTTTTCCCCACTGTTGGGATGTTTTATCTACCATCCTTGTGTGAATCACATTTATTGTTAGGATACTTGTATATGTCAGTAGTTCAGAAAAAGAAGGTAAAGACAACGTGTTGACATTTAACTATTCAGAGACTAATTTGGTTTTGCATGTGTTTCATACATTTTTTGTCTCATCTATGTCCTTATCACCTTGATGGTTCACCATCGACTCAGCCGGTGCCCACAATTGGAATGGGTTAGAAACTAAGAGCTATATGTTAAATATTTCCTAAGCTATTGATTCTCATATGTTCCTTAATCTGTAGACGTTTCCCTCCATACTGGCTTTACATATGCAAAACAATCAATTAAACTGCTTTTATGGATATGCTTATCTTGTTTATATAAAATCCATATCCAACTCGAATATCACTTATTGACATATACCAAGTACAATACTATTGTTAACTAAAATGATCTTGCTGCATCATAATCAATTGATCTGGTCTAGCATTTGTTTATCATGACATTTATGTCCAATTCATTTTCTATATGGATTGAGCATTCTGCAGTCACTTCCAACTTGTTTTTTCCTCCCTCTTTTGAAGGAAAGTAGGGCCAGAATCCTCATTAATAGTATTGTATCAATTGGAAGGAAATACATATGATTTGCTTCTTATATTGAAGATATTTTTGTTATGAGTATGGACCTAAAGGATGATATGTAACCAAATATTATTTTAAAAAAAAATCATGATTACCAAAAGATTTAATTAGTAGTAGTTGGTGGAAAAGAATAGAACATTTGGTAGTAAAAAAAGCGAAAAACAAAACAAGGTCTTGTGCCATGAACCCTTGTCCTCTAGATGCCTTGTTACCTTTACTATATTTATATTATGAGGTTACTGTTACTGCTGCATGTAACTTGCGTGTGTTGGCAACCAAAAAACGTCTATCCCATTTTTTTCAAAGTTATTTTATGTATATGATCTCCACCACCGTCTTACCGCAAATATTTAGGATAAAGGGCTTAGTTCTTGTTGTTGTTGTTCTCCACCACCTTAGCTTTCTTGGGATCCGATTTCATGGGTTTTGGAGTTCATTTACCCTTTCATCAAATAGATACAAGATGTATTAACTGAAAACCATTAACTTGTATCTACTAGATGGAAGACCAAGCTAAAATTAAAGCCCAAGAAGTAGAGTATGAGTGAACCTTAGGAAGTCAAAATCGTAGTCATGAAAAAAATGAATTTTTTTTAGAGCATGTGGAAATGCACTGCCTGCAGAGGAAGAAAGTTTCCTGCACGGGTAACACACTTTCTTTATTCTGCTATATTATTTACAATCATTCTTAGTGGTTGTATTCTTCTATGTTTCTCAAAAGAAATCAACTTTATATAAAAAATTTTTGAGTTTATTTGCAATGTAATAGAGTTCCATTGTCATATGTATCTCCTTGTACTACAATATACTATGGAGCTTCAGATTCTAAAATAAAATTTAAACACTTGTATAGGTTACTATTTGACTATTTGAGGTATCCTTGCTGGGAATACTCTGCTCTTTTTCTTTAACATCATGCAGAGGAATCATAAGGCGGATAGAAGTTTTCTAGTTTTGATGACTTGTTAGGAGGATATTCCATGGAGAAACCTTGGTGGTAGTCGAGTGCATGATGCGTGAGTGTTTGACTCAATCAGCAATGGAAGCCCTATGCCAATTTAGTTATAAGAAAAGCTATGGGGATATGTCCGTTTTATTTTGATTTTCCCTTGTTTGACAAGGGATTAAGACCCATACAGATATGGATTAGGAGATGAAGGATTAAAGACATAAGTCACATAATCCGGGTTAAACAGCATGCATTATTGAACATTTGTATGACATTCTTCTAGAAATTGACAATATAATTACTTAAGAGAAAACCAGAGTTATCTATTAACCTACCTATGTACACGGGTTTTGTGCATTTAATTCAAGTGAATATACCTAATTTGTTAACTTAGCTTATTAGTACCAATTTCGTCAAAAATCTTTTGGCGACCTAAACCGAGTTATAAGCTCTTAACTTAGATTTAACCCATTGTCAAACATGACCTTCAATGGTTCTCACTGCGTAGCATCCCAGAAAAAGGATTCAAGTATGTTGACTGCTAATTGGTCTAGCTCAATTGTGTGGCCATCTCTTTTGGCAATCCTGAATTGGTAACTATTCAGAGTTTCAGGAAAGCAGTCAACAGTCAAGGAAAGGATCTAGCTCAGGTTTGACGCCTTTCTAAATATGTTAGACACAATAAAAATAAGCGTTACAGAATTCAAAGAGAGGTCATTCCTGGAGAATGATTATCCTTGTGCCGTTGAATTTAGATACTAGAAACTGAAACATTCCCCAAATTCTGATGTCAATTTTAGGAACTTCACCATGTTTTCACGTATCAATTACTTGGGGATGATCATTCTTAGTGGATAAATGTGCATATCTTTGGTGTAACTTCATGTTCTTGTACTTATAAAGAGTGCCTTGAATATGTATCCAATACTAAAATCTCAATATATTTTTAACGGTTTAATATGATTTATATATATGTATTTAACTATTACTGTTTTACCCTTCATTTTGTAATTAAATGAAGAACTTTATTAAAAAAAAGATTAAATGAAGAAATTATATCACATTGCTACTTGAGGCTTTTCCTATTCCATATGAATTTTCAATGTTAGCTGATTAATTTGCATTTTTTTTGGCTGTTCTGGAGGAATATATGTAAATTAGTGCATTTCTTGTTATTACTTCATGTATCGATTATCGAATTTGTATATGTGTTTTAGTTGTATTGTTATTTATCATTCATATTTTGGATAGACTCAAGTTTAACTTAGTATTCTGATCCTTAATAGCATATGTTGAAATAAATTTTACCTTGACTATTATAACACAACTTCTTATGAGGGTTTCTAATTCTATGGATTAATGTCTCGTGTGTCGTGACAATCCACATCAACCAAAATCTAGCCACCTTTTATGGAGAAATTATCCATTACTTAAAAGAGGCACATTGAGCCCAGCATATGGAGGACAATCTTTTGAAAAAAAAATAATCCACTTTTTTTATTTTAAATTTAATTATGAAAATCATCTAAGTTCGGGAAACGTTAGGAACTAATAATGCCAATTTTCTAACTCTGTGTCTCAAATCATATAAAAAAAGAAATGAAGAAAAATTTACACCTTCAGAGCTCCATTTCGTCTTCTTAGACTCTGCATTAGAGTAAAGAACAATACCAACGGCAAGCTTCTTGGACTCATTTCTTTCACTATAAAACGCATCAAATGCTTTTAAGACTAATAGCAGTATAGTTTGCTCAATAAGGTTGAGGCAAATGAAATATTAGTAGCCTCGTTGTAAAAGAAAAAATTTTGAAGTCTGAAGAGGGAGCAATTGAAGTTGCAACCCTTGTTTTGGAAAACTATGTACCCAAAAAGAAAAAGCTCATTACAGAAAGTTGGAACTTGGACCGAACATTTGTTATTTGGTATTATTTATATTTTCATTTCTACTATTTCTAGTTCTATTGAAATGAAAAAGTGGCATTTGTTGTTTTTACCTCAAAAAATTTATTTTATTATTTGGGAATAACGTTTTTAATTAAATTACTAACTGAAGATTTGACCATGAGAATATGGTAGTTATAATAGGATTAGCCAACTAGCAAATACTAGGATTTTAATATTTTTAGACTTTTGTTTGTAAGGAGCACTTGGTTCTCTTGTTACACTTTGGTTCTATTGTAAGCAGGTCTCAAGAGGTACAAGTTTCTTTTTTATGATAAGTTGGATCTGGGATTGTAACTTGGATGTAGTTTTTGAATAAAGTTCTGATATGGGACTTCCAACAAAGATCCATTTATATTTATAAAAGAAGGATCTGGATTGGGAATCCAAACTTTGGATTTCGAAATAAATGAGATATCATAATCAATCAAGTTCCGATGCTGATAGTGAATGCATACATCGCCTGAATTTGGAAGATTTTCATAATTAAATTTGAAGTTGGTTTGGTACGAGATAGTGCAAAATTTTGCTTTTTTTTTACCCCTTGAAACATGAATGGTTCAAGAAGTATCTTGTATCTTATTCCAATAAAATCACTTTTTCATATAAACTCTTAATTTTGATTTTTTATTAAAATTTTAACTTGAAACTTTTTCGTGTATATGGGCATTTGTATGTGCTGAAAAACGTATAATTTGTTTAATACTGTTTCCATGCCTTGTTGTATCTTAGTTTCTAAAACTAATGCATCCCGATATTTTACTTTCACTCAAATCCCACATCAGTCACTTTCGGATGCCTGCCCTTTCCAATTCTTCTCCTACCTCTAGCTAAACCAATCCCTTATCCTACTTTCTTGATTTGTATACCTGCTTTAGTTCTATTGTTATTTATCATTCATATTTTGGATAAACTCAAGTATAACTAATATCGTGAACCTCAGTAGTAGTATGCTCACAAGCAAACTTTATCTTCACTATTATAACACAACTTCTCAAGGAGCTTTCTAATTTAATGAATTAATGCCTTACGACAATTCACATAAACCAAAATCTTGCAACCATTTATGGAGAAATGATCCATTAACTAAAAGAGAAACATTGAGCCCATTATATAAATGACAATTTTTCGAAAAAAAAAAGATCCAATTTTTTAGAAAAATAACTTAATTAGGAAATCAGCTAAGTTCGAACAACATCATCAACCATTGACACCGACTTTCTAACCCCATTCCCACTTAATAGGAAAACAAATGAAGAAAAATTTACACCTTCAAAGCTCCATTGGCCCTCTTGGCCTCTGCGTTAGTAAAACAACAGCATTAACAAGAAGCTTCTTGGACTCCCAATTTCATTCACTGCAAAACTCTCGTCAAATGCTCTTAAGTCCAATAGCATAATACCCAGAAGCCCACAAGTATAGTTGCTCTATAGGGTTGAGAGGAATGATATATTAGTATCCCCATTGAAAAAGGGAAAAAAAAAAATTCAAATCTGAAGAGGGCCTAATGGGGAAAATTGTGATTATCCATAAAAGAAAAAGCTCATCCTGCTGTGGGAAGTTGGAACTTGGACCCTGACATTTACTATTTGGGATTGATGTTTTAATCAAATTACTAATTGAAGATTTGACCATATGAGATATAACCGTTATAATAGGATTAGCCATAGGATTAGCCATTGATTACTCGGATTCAATATTTTGAAGAAATTTGTACGATAACTAGCAATTGGGTTGGATGAAAGCAATTATCAAAAGGTACAAGTTTCTTTTTTCTGATACGTTGGACCTGGGGTTGGGAGCTCGGATCAAGTTTTTGAATAAATTTTGGATATGCAATTCCCAACCTGGATCCATATATTTATGTAAAAGGACCTGGGTTGGGAATCCGAACTCCGGATTTAAAATGCACTGAAAAATTATAATCATTGAAGTTCTGGTTCGATGGGGGAATGCTGACATCGCTAGAACTAGGTTTATTCTCTTAATTAGGTTTATGTTTTAAATAGAATAAAATTTTAGATTTCTCTGAAAAACTGTCCTCATATAATGATTCAGAAAGTATCTTATATCTTAATTCAATCCGTTTTTCATATGAAATCTTTCACTATTGATTTTTTGTATCAAAATTTATTTTTTTTTCAAGTGTATGTGCATTTGTTCATCTGCAAAAACTTAGTATTTATCTAATTGTGTTTACATTCCTTGTTGTATCTTAGTTTCTAAAACTACTGCATCCCATTTCCCTAGTTTTGAGAATTCACATTTACTCAAAGTCTAAAATTCCTCATCGGCCATTTTCGGATGCCTGCCCTTTTTCTCAAAGTCTAAACTCTCCTTCACCGTGCTAGACCAGTTCCTAATCCTATTTTTCTGATTTCCAAGTCTCAAGGTGAGACATTGATGTGTAGGAGAATGAGGATGATGCTACTGGTTGGCCGAAGGGAAAGGATTTGAGGTAGGATTTTTGTGTATCGGCATGGTCAAGGAAGAATAAAGCTAGCTTGTGCAAAGTCGATCACACAAGTGTCCTATTCTCTCTCAATGTTGAGAATAATAAAACCTACACTTTTCAGATTTTTGCATAGTAAGAATGGTTTTTTTTTTTTTTTTTTTACCACTGATAGTATTTGTCTGATGGATAATCTTAACAGTTATGGTATCTTTCATATTTTTCAGGATGATAACAGAGGAGAGGCAAATAAACCGAGCACCGGTGTATGTAAGAATTGGAAGGAAGATGACAATGTTAGTACAACTCCAATGGAAGAAGATACTGCGGAAGGGAACCTGCCGAAAGAACCATTTACTTTGCCAGACTGCCGAACAGCTACAATAAACCTTGCAATAGAGAAGATGAAGCTCGAAATGGTGGAGAATGGATTTGAATACCTACCTCCTCGAGTTCACCAAAAGGTTGGTTATGTTCACTACAGGAGGCAGCGAGTTGACGGGAAACTAGTTTTTGTTGCTCATGCTGATTATTACATATTACTTCGGGCTTGTGCCAAGCTTACTGATGTCAGTGTTCAGGCTATGCATCGATTTGTTCTCAGTCTTGAGAGGAGACTAGAATGGATTGACAAACAAATCGATGAACTTTTTGGCCGTGAAGATGGTGAGGATTGATCCCTTGAAGCTTCTAAGTGAATTTGAGTCTATATATTGACGCATCTTCTTTAAGAAGTTGTTTCAGGTTTTCTGATATTTCTTTCTGGCCTTTTGTAAAAAAGTTTCTACTTTTTGCTTATTTGGAGCTGCATTGAATTTAAACATTAGAAAGGAAAAAAAAAAAAAAAATCTTATTCAGATTTTTTCCCCACCTTCTTTTCTCTTAATTTCTCAACTTGAGTGAAGGTGGGTTAGCTCAGCTCGTAACCATGTAATACCTCTGATTATCAATTTCTTGGTTGGGAGAGAGAGGAGTGCTCTCTAAGAGTAAATTGTAAGCAAATGGATACACATTCTTATGTTGTTTGAGCTTGATATGTATTAATTGGATGCAGGAGGAGCCAGGTTAATTTTTCATGAAATTGCACTTCTTCTGCTCGCTATTGCGGGGGCGCAACTATTTTCCTAGTGAGCCCATTTTCTAGTAAGCACACTATCTCTTTTCGGAAAAAAGAGTTTTTCTTAGTGAGCATGCAAATATTTTTAAAATATTCTCCTTCTCTTTCGCACGTCTTTGATTCGTGCTAACAATTCCGAATCAGTGCTAACAATTCCGGATCAATTTGAGGTGATTCGGAATTATTAGTTCGGGTCGACAGCCCGGATCAAAAACGACTGATATGAAATTGTTAGTATAAAAATTTTAATTTTTTGCCCTTCCTTCATTTCTCGTCCCTTCTTTTCCTATTAAACCGTTCCTTTTCTCCCTCTCCTCTTTCTCTTTTCTTCTCTTTCAAAAATTTTTCTCTAACCTAAATACCCAACTCCTCATTCCTCTTCTTCTTCTCTTTTCTAAATCTAACACTACCCAACCTCTCTTTTCTCTCTTTTGCCGGCCGCCTTTGCCATCATCGGTTTAGACAAAGACGTCGCTGATTCTCTTCCGCCATTTTTTATGGGTTTTAGGGTTTTTTTTTTTTTTTTTGGATTAATTGAACTCTCGTTTGAGAAGAGAAAGAGAAGTTAGAAGGAAGACGGAGTCATTTTGGTCCAAAAAATTCGATAGCAAGATTGTAATATGATAGAAGTTTTTAAGTAGGCTTAGTTAAAAAAATGGTGTGCCCATTTAGAAACTCCCACTATTGCTCCATAAAAATTGGTAAGTATCTAAGACTTGCTCGGAACTCTTCCGAGCAAGGACACCAGGGCTCTGAGGGACGCTGATGCCGAGGGAGGGGGGAAGAAGAAGGGGAAGAAAGGGAAGAAGTTCAGTCCAGCTGTTTTGGGATTTAACGTAGTGAGTAATGATGGGTGAGATTCAGATCGTCGAGGATTAGGAACTTTGATGGCGTATAGAGTGTACATACGTTGTCTCGAGGACCATCCTCCGTTCGTATCTGTTTTCGTATGTTTTTTCTTCAGTTCAATGTGCCCTCTGTAGAACACGAGTAGCAAGGCGAGCTTCGAAGCTCAAAGCATTTATGTCGTAGTTCATAATTATTTTCTTTCTTTCTTTCTTGCTAACGTTCTGTTGTAGTTGGGATTGGTAATTTTATTAATAAGGGAAAAAACAAGGAAAGAAGAAGGAAAAAGGATATTTCGAAAAACTTAAAACTTATGGAGTTCCCGCTATAATCCAAATAGAGATTCCAATAAAGAGAAAGGTGATGCGTGTACTGTTAAGACCATTAATTATAGAAATGATAATGAATACCTCATGAACTAATTTTTAGTCTGTATTATTTAAAATTTAAAATTAAAAAAAATAAAAAATTTATTTTTAATTAAAATTTTGAATAAGACGGCTGAGAACCGCCTGCTTCTAATCATTTTCAATAGGGTTAGGATCGAAAATTCAAATTGATGCGTAGATTAGATCGGATAACACTAATGATTTGATTTATTACTCTGCATTTTGTGCCGGCATGCCGGCGTATTTAACTATGATTACTATTAGTTATTATTTTATTATTTATTTGAATAGAAAATATCTAGAATCCATAGAAGCGATGAGGAAGCTTCTTCAACAGTTGGTAGTATCTGATTTGTACGGATATGGACGCACTTAATGTATTTTTCTTGGGAAATTCTATTTGAGCACACCACTTTGATTCGTACCGTTACTTTTTGTTATCATATTTTTTTGTTATCATATTTTTTCTTCTTTTTGTTATCATATTTTTTTCTTCCTGAGGATTACTTTTTGTTATCATATTTTTTTTCTGAGGATTAATTTCGATCAGCAAAAAATATATTGTTAAAATAAATCAGCAATTAAAAAATATTATTTCTAAGATTATCTTAATTGGTATACAATGATTAACATAAAATTTCTCAAATTAAAAAAAAAATGATAACCAAAAATTTCTAAGTGAGCACAGCACTGGGCTTACGGAACTAATTTGTAAAAATTTATAAATTTACCATTCATGTTTGTAGGCAAAGATACTTTTGTTTTCAACTCCAATACTATAATCTTTCCAGTAAGATAGCGAAAGATAGAGAAAAAGAGGCAAGAGAGAGAAAAAGAGATGACAGCTAAGATGTGAGGGGGGGGGGGGGGGCAGCAAAGGGAGGAATAAGGGTTGGGAAGGGTGAAAATTTGGGAGAAAAGAGACAGGAGAGATGGAGGAGGAAGGAGATAGGGATAGTAGGGGAAAGCTGAGAAATATTCTCTTTTTGGAAAAAGAGAGGGTGGGTTCACTGAGAGAAATGTGTGTTCACTTAGACCAGTCAAATATTTAGAAATTCCCATTATAACGAAGACGTGGTTCAGTAAAAACAAATACGGATTTCATTTATATTTGACATCTAAAAGTACTTGTTTTTTTACATCCAAGCACATCCTAAGCGCGAGACAGCAAAGAGAGGATTCTGGTTCGGTTCGTTTCGGTTGCTGAACCGGATCAAATTGGAAGTGACCAATTGTGGTCGGCCGATCTATCGGCTGGTGGCCGTGGGGCTCCTCCACCCAAACTCAGACTGTAGAAGGGGGAGGAGAAAAAAAAAAAAAAAAAAAAAACAAGAACGACATGAAACAACTAAAAATTTTCTCTCCAAATTCGATCTCAAACAAAAACCCTACTCCTCTTAAGCTCCATTCTTCTCATTTCTCCTCTCGCCCCAAACCCTCAAACAAAACCCCAAACCCTCGCCAATCCTCAGCCTACAAAAAGCCCCGCCCAAAACAATCCGCTCCTTCTCTTCTCCAGAGAATCACAGAGCTTGTGGGCTCCGAAGACCCCGCATTCTCCCTCTCCAGAGACTCTGACTTCGACAATGCAGCAGCCCAAGTTCGCACACCCAGTGTTTGTCGAAATGCCCGAGAGAGCTCGAGCATTCCAAATTCCAGTGAGTCCGCGGAAACCCATGTGGAGAGTTCAAGTTTGGTCGATGTTAGCCCGACTGTTCATAGAATCACGGAGGCTTTACGGTCGGAGAACGCAGGATTCTCTACGGAGCAGCGGTTGGAGGAGATGGGCATTGAATTCAGTCCCGAGATTGTGGAGAAAGTACTGAAGAGGTGCTTCAAAGTCCGGCGCTTGGCTCTTTGGTTCTTTGATTGGGTCAAGCTCCGGCCCGGGTTTTGCCACACCACCGAGACTTACAATGCGATGATTTATATGGCAGGCGAGGCTGGAGACTTCGATTTGGTGGAGAAGCTGGTATCGGAAATGAATGAGGCGTCGTGTTTGAAGAATGTCAAGACGTGGACTATTCTCATTTCGCATTATGGTAAAGCGAGGAAGATAAGCAAAGCGTTGAGCGCGTTCGAGGAGATGAAGCAATTGGGATGTGAACTCGATGGTTGGGTTTATGATGCAGTTCTTCGAGCTTTGGTAGCAGCAGGGAAAGCTGAGCTCGCAATGGAGTATTACAAGGAAATGGTTTCAAGAAACGTCGAGGTTGTTGATGTCAACTTGTATGAATTGCTAATGATTTGCTTCTCGAGATTAGGGGACATAGCAGCTGCTCGGACTGTTGGAGATGATATGATCAAGAGTACGAACGTCTCGGAGAGTGAGGGCTATACTTGTTTGTTGAAAAGTTTTTGTATTTCAGGGAAAATAGATGAAGCTCAAGCACTTATGGAGGAGATCAATGGGAAGAACTTGGAAACGGGTTCGGAGGCTCTTGAAGTCTTACTGAAAGGACTGTGCAGAGCTAACAGAATGGATGAAGCTATGCGAGTTGCAAACGATATGAAGCAGCATTCAGCAGTTGACGGTAAAATTTATAGCTTTCTTATAGATGGGTTGTTCAGAAATGGCAATACTTCAAAGGCTTTGGAGCTGTTTCATGGTATGAAGGAACTCAACTGTGTGCCGACGGTATCAACCTATACTCAAATAATACAACATCTCTTCAGGCTAAATGAATTCAAGAAGGCCTGTGACGTTTATGAGGAGATGATAGAGAACGGAATCAAACCAGACGTCGTAGTAGTTACGGCCATGGTTGCTGGCCATGTCCAGCACAATCGGACGTTTGAAGCATGGGAGCTTTTCGAGAGCATGAAGCAGAAAGGTATGAAACCTACATGGAAAGCTTACTCTGTGTTCATCAAAGAACTCTGCAAAGCGTCAAAACCCGATGATGTATTAAAGCTTTTGAGTGAACTGGTAGCTTCTAACTTAAATGCTGCTGACGATATATTTGGCTTTGCTGCTTCATCTCTTACGAGAATGGGCGAAATAGAGAAAGCGAGGATTGTCAAGGAGATGTCTAGATCCTTGAAACTCGATGAAAAGATGCAACCCATAAGGCCGTGCCAACATCTTGGTGATCAGCCCATCCGTCAAGTGCGTGAGGTGTCAAATTGTACGTCCAATCAGGAGGACTTGAAACCTAGGCAAACATCAAAGGAATACAGTGAAACCGATCTTAAAGAGTTGTGCAGAATTGTATCCTCTTCTACTGATTGGAGGTCGACGGTAGAAGTTCTGGAGAGCAGTACTATTAGTTTCACCCCAGAACTTGTTGCAGCAGTTCTTGATCGTTGCAAGAGACATGGCTGTGCTGCTCTCAGATTCTTCGCCTGGCTTAGGAAAAAGGCCGGTTATAAACACACTGCAGATACTTACAATCTGGCTATCAAAATTTCAGGCAGTGCAAAAGATTTCAGGCACATGAGAGAGATATATCGTGATATGAGGGGAAGCGGCTGCTCGGTGACACCAAATACATGGACGATCATGATATCTCAGTATGGTCAAGCCGGTCTTACAGAGATCGCTCTGAATACGTTCAAGGAGATGAAGCATGAAGGCTATCCGCCAAATGCCAGCACTTTCAAATACTTGATTGTGTTCTTATGCGGCAAGAAAGGCCGAAAGATGGAAGAAGCCATAAAAATTTTCAACGAAATGTTGAACGAGGGGTTCATGCCAGACAGAGAAACGGTGGACATCTATCTTTCTTCTTTGTGCGAATCAGGGAAGCTTGTAAACGCTAGGAGGTGTGTCAAATATTTACTTAAGAAAGGATTCGCAAGACAGCTCGGCTACTCTTTGCTTGTCAAGTCTCTATGCAGAGCGGGAGAAGTAGAAGAAGCTCTTGTGTTGGCCAAGGAGACGGAGCATGACGGATGCACACTAGATCATTTTATCTATGGAAGTCTCGTTCACGCACTACTGAGAGCGGGGAGACTGGACGAGGCATCAGATAAGGTGGAGGAAATGGAAAGAGCAGGCATTTCGCGGTCAGTCCAGATACAAACATCTTTTATAGTTCACTTTTGTATGGAGAAAAAGATAGAGAAAGCAGTGGAAATTTTCACGAAGATGAGAGAGGAGGGTCATGAGCCAACTCTTGTTACGTATTCAGCAATGATACGTGGGTATATGAAGGTGGGCATGATTTCGGATGCTTGGGATATCTTTCACCAGATGAAGGTTAGAGGCCCGTCTCCTGATTTCGAGACTTATTCCATGTTCATTTCTTGTTTGTGTAAAGCGGGCAGATCCGAAGTCGGCCTACAACTTATCCATGAGATGTTGGCGAGCGGGATTATCCCCAGCGCAGTGAACTTTCGGGCAGTGTTTTATGGACTGAACAGGGAAGGTAAGCAAGATTTAGCTCATTCTGTCTTGCAAACGAAATGGAACCTGAAGAGGCAGAGGATGTTTTCACATTAAGTTGTAAGTTTTCGTTCATTTGTTATTGGTATTGTTTAAAGGGTTCAGGTCATCTATTCTTCTGAACTATTTGACATTTCATGGCCTCTTTTTATATATATATATATATATATATATATATATATATATATATATATGAGGAATATATATATATGAGGAAATGGAAAATTCACCGATAGTTAAGAGACTTCCTTCACTAGCTTAGATGGTCCAATAAAGTACGGTTAAGGAAGTTTTTTTATAGGAAAATTCTATTTGCACACGACATTTTACTCTTTATGCATAGTTTTGAAACTTATAAATAATTACAAGTTTGCCATTATTTTTTTTGGACTAAATTATTCTTATAAGTCTCAAACTAAAACTTTTTAAAATTTGTAATTACTACTCATCGTCTTCCTCTTCTATTTTTTCTTTAAAACCCTAAATAATTTTTTTGGTATTTAATAAAAATGCATATCATATAAAATCACCGATTTGATTTCTTAACCCCTTAAAATTTTTTATATTAACGTTCATGAAAAAATTAGAAGAATTTTAAATTCGATTTCACCGTAATAAGTAAAATTTGGGTTTGGAGTTTGAATTTAAGTTTTCTTATGCAAATAGAAAATTCCAACATGCAATTGGTGTTAAAGGACAAATCTAAATTATGATTTGAATTTTTTTTAAGGTTTTATGCGTATTTGTTGGAAATTTATCGTTAATTAGTTTTCTTTTGTGGGGGGAGACTTTTAATATCCGACCAGCACGTTTTTTGGTTGGGTATTAATACCCGACCAAAATATTTTTTACTCTTAAACTAACATCCAACTCAAATAAGAATAGATAAAATATGGGATCGGACAGGTAAGGAGTTAGAGAAAAGGAGGAGGGATATTTTTGGAAAAAAATTTGGACGCAGAAAGTAAAATGGTAATATTTCAAAATATGAGTTTGGTGTAAAAAGTAACCAGGGCGTCAAGAGTAAAATGTCATGCGCAAATAGAATTTTTCTTTTTTTATTTGTTATCTTGAGTGGCGCTACGTGTAATTATTTTATTGCGCCACCTAAGCGCTAGTGAAGGAATTTTCCGTTTTCTCTGTATATATTGTTTGCTTTTGCTTAGTAGATGAACTCGGATCATTCTATGTAAATTATATGGTTCAAATCTGGTAGGAAAGAGCAACTCTGGGAACTTATGAAGTTTTTACTGCATGCTGGAGAAAATTGTCCTGCAGAAATTGCTTTAATTTCGCATTCCTATACTTGTTCAGGGGGTATTCTATCAATCTTTAGAAAAAGGTACATAATTGATGGTTATTTTTGTTGTTTCAGTTTACAAATTTAGATTCTATTTTCACGGTTTAGTTTTTTTTTTTTTTAATAATAAATTGTGATTTTAGGTGTTTTTCTCTTTTCCCTGATTTCTTTTAGTGGCTTCGCTTAGCTTTTCCTTCTTTCCTGTTGGATTATCTTTTTATTTATTTTATTTTATTTATTTATTTTTCTGGGAAGACTTCGTTGGGCCTGTAATGGTGATGGCTACATGTTCTACTGCTGAATTCATGAATTTGGATTCGGGCTTTGGTTTGATGTTGTAAGATGACATGTTTTAGGAGAAGAAGAGAAAAAGGTAAAGAACCTCTTTTTTTTTTTTTTGGGTAGTATTTTATTTTAAAATAGGGGTATTTACAGATTTGTCGCTTAAATCTTTATAAATTATAATTTAGTCCCCCAAATCTTCATAAGATTTAGCCTTCCAAATCCTCTAAGTTACTACAATTTAGTCCTCCTCCCTAACTTCCGTTAGCACAGCTTATTTTTTGACCTGATTTTTTCATTTTACCCCTCTTTAATTCCTTCTTTCCTCTTTCTCCTCTCTTCTCCTTCCATCTTCCTCCTCTCTTCTCATTTTCTTCGTTCTTCCTCCTCTCGTCTCCTTCTCTCTTTTTCCTCTCTTTTCCTTTTCTTCATTGGGTTCATTAGCTTCCCCTCTTCTTCTTCTCTTCTATCTCTCTATTTTCCCCATTTTTCTTCATAGGGGTATTTAAGTCATTTCATTATTAAAAAAGGGTAAAAAAATAAATTTTGCCTTTTATTTGGACGGAAAAACTAACGGAGGGACTAAATTGTAGTAACTTAGAGGATTTGGATGACTAAATCATAATTTATAAAGATTTAAGGGACAAACCTGTAAATACCCTTTAAAATATTGTGATGTTCAGTTCTATTTCTGACCTGTTTCTATTTTCTCAAGAGCAGATTGTTATGTTGTTAGTATTATTTGTTCTTAAACAAAAATTGTTAATATTATAACCATAGCGCCATGTTCGTAACCATAACTGCAGCTGTATAATTATAGCTTGTTAAATTTTAAACTTTTAGGACGTGCTTTTGATGAAAATAGCTTTCTGTTGTGCGCACGAAACCATTTTCAAAATATAAAGCTATTTCTTTTTACATGGTTAATTAGTGCTGCAATGAATTTACATATATATACATCAAGGGGACGTTTATTTATAAAGCATGTGCATTTTCCAAGATTAATGCCCGTTGGCTTCCTTATAATCATATACATTATCCTCCCTCATATGCATTTTCTTCTCACTTAGTCACTTTACTTAGCTGGATATGTTCTTTCCCTTATAGTTAGAGACTCATTGTTCAAATCAAGGGTCACAGAATAAAAATACAACACAAAGATGCAAAAAATGTAGCTTACCGTGCCATGTCAGCTTTAATAGTAGAGGAACTCGTCATTCAGGTCCCTCTTTTTTTTTTTTATCCCACGCTCTTTGACCTCTAATTCCTTGTTTTGAGGGGAGTTTCTAAACGAGCACACTGCTTTTCCTAGTAAGCCCACTTAATAGTGCATTTTTTGCTCGGGTTTTTAGCGAGAGTTTTCAAAGGAGCACACCATTTTTCCTAGCGAACCCACTTTCTAATGGTCCAGACTCAAAACACTAACGAAAAATGAATTATGTAGTGGGCT
Organism: Dracaena cambodiana; assembly: GCA_036321105.1. Lineage (NCBI taxonomy): Eukaryota > Viridiplantae > Streptophyta > Magnoliopsida > Asparagales > Asparagaceae > Dracaena > Dracaena cambodiana. Next base: position 41,254,498 of record JAYEPQ010000005.1, read on the forward strand.
TACTAGGAAAAATGGTGTGCTCCTTTGGAAATTGAGCAATATACGTATAGTCTTGGGGTTGGATAAACAAATTATGGCTTCTCTGTAAGTTTGAAAGTTGAATCATTTGTGACACGATGCTGATGCTATCAAACCAACAAGTTCAACATGCTTGAATTGCCCTGATTCCTAATTTTTTTTTTTTTTTTGAAATATTGGTGTACAAGTTTTGTTGCTTGCACGTTTCCATTCCCTTTCCCAGCCCCCTAGCATGACTTGCTCACTCCAGGGAAAAATTACCGTGCACAACGATGCTTAGAAGTCATTGATGCATCATCCTTGGAATCTGCAAACACTTCATCCTTGGGACACTTGAAACAGATAATGATGCTTAGAAGTAGGCTTAGACAACTGTGATCCCCATGCTTGAAACTATATTTCGATGTTGCTGCCGATTTCTTGCAAGCAATTAGCAAACTCCCATGTTCGAAAGTAAGTTCTGAGTTTGGTTTGGTTGGCTTTTCTGTATAAACACACTCAGTTCGACAATATCTATTTAGATATAACTTAAAGCGATGACTTTTTAAGTAAGATGTATGTAATATTTTGTTCATATGATTAAGATAAAGAGGTCAGGCTTTTTGTGGCATCAAGTGCATGAAAAATCTGGACTACATATTTCTAACAGCTTATCGGTGCATTGTGTTACTAAGAGATTGCATGGTGGATGTAGATTGTGTCCTTAGCTTTTAGAAGTTATTGAGCTCCTAAATTACATAGCAGCCATTTTTTTTTTTTTTTATCTAAGTCTTTAAACATTGTCCGTCTCTTGTGGTTAAAGCAATAGTTCTGTAGAATGAGAGAGCAAGGAAAATTATAGTTGAGTAATTGTGTCCCAAAACTTCTGTGGTGGTTCCTTTTTGAACGAAATAAATAACCCAGACGATATTGATGGTTTTTTAGATTTAGACACACCAGCTCTCTCTCTGGTTACTGTTATTTCCGTGCAAGTTGAATGCTTGAAGGGAATTTCTTGATGCACCCCAACTTTTTCTCAGTGAACCCCAATTTCTTAGTGAGCTCAGAGGAGTTTAAAATATGACCTTTTTTTTTTTCTTTCTTAGTAATTCCCTTTTTTTTCTGTTTTTTTTCTGGAATTGGCCTCTTCCTTTCCTACTCCCCCAGCAGCAGCAGCGACGGTAACAACAACCAGCGTCAACAACAACAGTAACAGTAGTCCCATGAAGAGAAGATGAGTTGAGGGTTTTTCGTAAAAAAATTAATGATGAACTTGTAATTATTTTTTTTTTAAGCTACAGGGCTCACTAAGAAAAAGAAACAGCTGGGGGCGCATTTAGAAATTCCAATGCTTGAGATATCATCCTTTTGCTCTTTGGGAGACTGTTATTATCTTTTGAGATTTACGGAATTGATATTTTAATGAAGTTGGTTTTTGAGTCTTTTTTTTTTTTGTTAGAGATGTCTCTAATTCTAGAGATATTTTCCCTGCTGAATTGTTTCAATATGTAAAAAAGGTTGCACGTAAGATAAATAAAAATATATTAGAATGACGGAGCTGATAATTTAGATCATTCTCTGCAATTCCTTGCAAACATTTTTATTTTTTTTCCTTTATGTTTTCAATTCTAAATCCTAACCTTAAACCACTACTGGAACCATCTTATGCTCTCACCTTCTTCTTTGAAAGTCATCTCGTGGGTGCCAATATCATCATCACCATCACCTCCGATTACCAACTTAAGCAGCCATGAAAACCTACATCAAGGTTGTGCTGCATCCACGCAAGCATGATCACGATAAATGCCAATGCTGCTGTGGGATCCATTGCAGCTAGCGGAAGCGTGATAAGTCAAGATTATGAAGGTCGGAATCCTCAAGGTGGGAGCAGTTCGACGCACAAAGGCGGATGCACAAGTGGGCGAAGCTATTGCCACTGAACTGACAGTGCTGTTAGTACTCGAGACGGCGGTCAACTTTAAAGGGAGCAATCAGCTATATATTGAGGAAGATGGTTCAGGTGTGACAGAGTCGCACAATGCAGGAGATGAATTCTCCCCATTTATACGGTGGGAACTGCGAACAAAATTTTTAAATTATTTCCTACTGACGTCTTCGAGCTGAACCCCATATCGAATAACATAACACGTTGTAAGTTAATGCCAACAGAAAATGGCTGACAATAGAAGCATCGCCCTGGAGTTCAACTTTGACGAACAAGCGAATGCACGGTACATGAGGTAGCTAAATTAAGTCTATGACTTACTTTCAGGATGCTTCATCTAATAAAAAGCCATGCCTCTAACCCTAAAGGAAAAAAGACAAAACAAAACAAAAAGCAAAAACAGTTACAAAATTGCAGTACAGACTAGTTGCGCAAGACAGCTGCCTCGATAACTTTTTCCCCCCTAAAAACATGAGATTTAATAAATAGAGTCTCTAAACTGTACGATATGGAAATAAGCAGTAAAAAGGGCTTTCTTAAATTACAGCAAGTCATTGATTTGAACTAATGCGTGCAGTAGTCAAAATGGTTTTCAACTGAAAATAGGGATATACCAAATATCAGTGCAAGCTCCTCAAAGGCTCAACCAACGACACTCTTACCGAATTTCATCCAATATAGATCCCCCCACAAAAAAAAAAACAAAAAACAAAAAACAACAAAAAAAAAAAAAAAAACAAAAACAAAAACAAAATTGTAGCACACACTAGTGATACGAAAAAGAAAGTTTACAATACAAACAAAACCGTGGGGATATGTAAAGTATCATAACTTAGGTTTTGACGAGATACAATAAACCCTGCCATTATGATTTATGAAGCGGTGGTGATACAGAACTTGTTCAACAGGGAGGGAGCGAGGGAAGCAAGGGAAGGATCTGCCATCACCAAGATCAAGGTCATGACAAAGGGCATCAGAACATGAACAAGCATGGTTGATGAGGCAATAATTAGAGCCAGGTAAATTGAAACTCTAACCAGATGATTCAGGACTTCTTTACGATTTCTTCAATGATTCAGGACTTCTTTACGATTTCTTCAATAGCACGCTCATAGTATCTCATTCGCTGCGTGGCAGCGATTGCATTGTCAAAGTCCCGTTTATTGAATGCCTCGTTGAAGGAACTTGACGAGCCTTCAAGCTTTTTTTGGATCTAAATTATAAGTGTAAGGAAATATTTAGCTTTAAAGGGGCTGATGAAATACAATAGATGCAAATAGCCAAATAGACATTGCTCAACCTGAGATTCTATCTGCTTTAGTGCCTGAGAATCACTGGCCTCTTCTACTGCTTCTCTCATATCCATCATCTGTACACACCACCATGCTCAAAGTTGTTATGAAGAAGATGCAAAAGAAAAATTGCAGGATTCATGGATAAGGTACAACAGGAAGCAAGTTTGTCATTCAAAGTGGAAGCGGTAAAATTAGCACAGAAACCATGAGACCGAATAATTTCATGTTCGATGGTAAGAGTTTGTGAAGCTTTACGCAGACAATCAAATGAGAAAATAGGAATTTACCTCAGCAAGCAATTCTGGATCTGTAAGTGTTTGTTCTTCATCAACATGTACACCCTCCAGTCGCAGCTGTCAGAAGACAATATGAAAAATTAAAGAGTCCTGAAAAAGCTTTCTGACCTGTTAAAATAATGCCTATACACCTTCTCCTCCTATTTCAAATCCGTTAAAGCACATAAGCATGCAATAATTGTTCTGAATAATTATCAAATATTTACTGAGATAACAGTGAACAAGTGACATTATTACAAGACAGGAAGTGTTTCTACTGGACATGTTAAGCAACCCAATCACAATCACCGCCACCGATAAAAAAAATGTGGGGAATCACTAAGTGTTGAAAACATGGTTTAGTCATTAGCCTCACTAAGTACAGAAATGGGCAATATGAAAAGCATCTGCTTTAGGGGGGTCATTAGTTTTTTGGCGCATGGAGCCGCACGAAAACACTACTCTTAATCCTAAAAAAGATGTATATACATTCAAATTTTAATTTCAAACAGTCTTTACGAAAACACATGCTTGCATTCTGTGAAATTCATAGCAGAATCCCTTTGCATGTGGGCTTTTATTTGCAATATTTGATTAATTATTATTAATAAGATTTAATATTTTGATTTTCTTATATTTTTTGTTTTTTTCTTCTTTTTATAAGAATCTTAGTCCTATTTATCAAAACGATTACAGGAGAAGAGTTTATTAAAACTAAACTATCTACCAAAAAGATTTGAATCATCCTAATTGATATGACTCACTTGGTTTGAAAAAAGAAAGAACACCATCATTATATTGCTTCTCTCCCTCTAATTTACACATCACCTTTCTTTCTTCATCTAATTTATAAGGTTTTAGATATTAACAATAAGTTTCTTGAACACTGTATAGGAGTATCCGCTACGATATATATCCTATAATATCAGTATCAATATTGATAAAATATACTGCTAATATTTTATCGATTTTATCTGATATTCCTGACAATGATACCTAGATATTGCTGATAGTTGATACCATAAACTACTAATCGAAACTAATACCAATTCAAAGATTCTTAACTTTGTTAATATGTTTTCACAATTTAGTCAGTTAGGATAAGTTATGATCTCTAACATAACCAATTACTCTCTCAATTAATTTGGTTCTATTTGGTCCTCAATCCATGTTCAGATTGTTCGCAAATAAAATTACTCCATGATACCAACATGGTGGATAGTTTCATTGAAAATTCAACAAGTAAAATTAAGGAGGGAAAAGGGCTTTTTGTACCATTAGATATGTATGGACGGACAAGATTGGAGGAACAATTGTCAGCGTGAAAACATATGACCAAAATTGAATCCTCATAGCTCAGACCCCAGAAGGTTCCTGTTAAGATCAGCTCACATGACAATGCCCTCAATACCTACAGCTCACATGACAATGCCCTCAATACCTAGCACTCCAACGAATTTCCCTTTTCCAGTTTTACCTAGAGTATGTCGAAGAAGATTGTCCAAAGTGCCATCCTAGACTTCAAAGGGACATGCCCATGGGCATTGGATATCCCTTTCCCTGGTATAGCATGCTAGGAGGCTATCTTGTAAGCCTACGGATCATGTTATTAAAAAAAAGGCATGCTCAATTCCTCCAAAAATCTACCTTTAGACGAGCAAGTTATCATTAAGTAGATATCCTTTTATCATTTTCTCATACTATGACCCTACAAATTCCGCAACATGATTCTTTCCTGGTCTCATCTTTCGCATGAATTATGGCGAACCACTCAGAACATGATACCCTCTAGAAAACTTGGTAAATTTCAAAGTCAAACAGCACAAAGGCAGAGGTTCCACTAGCAGAATACACCCAATTCCTATCGGTCAGCAAGGCATACTATCCCAACCTGTCCCTTTGGCTTGTAGTATGGGGACTCTTAGCCTATCTTTAATGTTGGTAGACCAAATGCGTCACTGCTCCCAATATTGACTTGAAAGGACCAATGAATCCAGGGCTCTAAAACAACTTGATAAAAATTTGATTAAAAACCCGAATCAAGAGATTTGTCCGAAAGGGCTCAGTAAATAAATGTGAAACCCAATTTGACTTAAAAAAGGAAACCCCCACCTCCATACTTGATCTTAGATTATCACATATCTTATAACCTTTTTAACACTCATCAATTCACACTAATTGGGCAACTTTCCACATTCAAACACCATCTAGTTGACTTCCTCACAAGGGTGTTGGAGAGCGCTAGTTTTGTCGAGAACAAAGAAGCCCAAGATCATCTAGTTGGTGTCTTATTGCAACAACCAGAGTTCATGGCAACAGTCGGCCTTTCTCATTCAATGCTGATTGTTCAGTCTAGGAAAAAGATTGGGTAACAGTAAAGCATACAGGTTTGCAAATCTTTGAGATTGAATAGGTTACCTAAGAACTTGAAAGTTATTGTAAAAGAGCAAGAGGTAGAACTGTGTCAGAACTTTATCTTGAACTAAGTAGTGTCAGTACTACCTATATAATTGTTCCATTAGGCTCTTCAGATGATATTTTGACTTGGAGTCAAGTGCAAGTCCCTGTAGCAAATCTACATTCTTTTCTGGTCTTGAAGAATTTTGTAAGTTCTTCCTTTGGTTAAAGAGCATAAACTACAAGATCAATAAGGTAGGTTTAGCTAACACACACCTGGCCCTAAAGAATAGTAACTCCTCTTTTATGTGGTATTACCATAACTAGGAATTGGGATTTTAACTCAATTCACAATGTAGGCATCAGGTTGACAGTCTAATGCTTATCCAATCTTTCATAGTGCCATTTACTCTACAGGAAGGTTTAGAACAGTATACAGTAGAATGAAACAGCATTATTATCGTAATCATCTAACCCTTCTCCTACTACGATATACAGAGCTCTATGAAAGACAATAATCTAATGACTGGTTGTCAACATAATCTCGAATTGGTGCTGAAATTCATGGCTAAGGAAGGCAGAACCTAAAGTGCAAGAAAACCTACCTTATTGATCAAGCAGTTTAAGCTTATAGACCAAGCCCTTTGAATTTCTCCCAGGCTTAAAGAGTCTAGAAGAATGAAAAGATGACAGACTGCTGTAGGTAATTACATTCTCTTGCATCCAATTTAGAGCATGAATATCAAGAGCCAAATGGAACAAACTCTCAAAGAATGAAAAGGTATGTATTGATTTATATTTCAAAAGTTTCTCCTATATATTGTCATCTCCCAACCCATGGACCGGTATCAGACCTCATAGCAACAAGCACTCTACCATAAAAGTGGTCTGGTTCTCTCCCTAAATGTACCTCCTCAACACAATTACATAAAAAACCTATCCTTCTAATCCATTCCTAGGCCATATACTTCAATCCTGCATTAATAGACAGATACGTAAAGGGAATCCGACCATAAACTAATATTCCTTTTCTAAGGTCCTATTGTACTAATTTATTCCCTAAAATATTCAAGTATAGCTGAAAGAACGATAAATATAAATCTCAAGTTAAAGAGAAAAATGAACTATGCAAATTCGTCAACGGAAACAGAATAGCTTGCCAGACAAGTAAAGCTAAGATCAGTAATCAAACAAATAGAAGATAAAAGACCAATCAAATATACTAGGGAAATGTGAAGACTTACAAGGTACAATGCCCTTGACAATGGTGTATTAAGTGTGCGATATGCATCAATCACTCGAGCTGACTGTTCAGCAGCAAAAGTTTTTTCTTTCTATATCAAAGACAGATCCAGTAAAAAACACTTAGTGCATATATAATTGAAATATATAAAATAAGTGTGTCCTAAGTTCTGTAACTACTGAACCACCTCAGATTTTGTATGTACGAGATCAGGATGTAATTTCTTCTGCCAATCTTTATACTTTCCTTCAAGATTGTCATCTTTGATGTCATATGCCCTTTCCCTATCAAAATAAGGAAGATGTTTATAACAAAATACAAAAAGTAAAGTGAAAAAACAACATAATAGCAAGTTTTACCCCAAAGGAAAATTTTCTCATTTAAGCTTCCACCAAGATCATATCTGTATCTGTACTGGTTTCCTCGTGTTATCACAAAAAACGTACTTATATGGGGGAAATAGTGAAGTAACTTTTCTTTAATACATTCTAGGCTCAATCAGGCCATATTTATCTGCCATATCAAGCTCCATTGGGCTCACTCTAGATCTCATTGCCCATCAACCAACGGATATTTGAGTTTATTCCTTATCATGTGAAGACTCTCCAAAACAACATATTCGGTCATGGCTCTCTACAAAACCTCCATATCAACAAAGATGGGACCAACTGAGATTGTTTGGATAATCCAAGAAAACGTTGTTGAAAAGTCTAAACTTGATTCTGTGGACAGAAGGTAAATCCTATATTTTCAAAAGTAAAATTTCTCCCTATTCATAATAAACAAAAAATATTTTTAAAGAGGATTCCTGTAAACTAAAATAGAGAGGCTGGCCAATTATTCAATTGGCACATCCACTGCATCATGCTATCAAGGAATGACACGTAAGAAGCTAGCCAAACAATGTTTGATGTCAAATTGCACTGAGTTCCCATCCAAGGATTCTTAAGGGCTGTTAGTTTCGTTTCATGAGCAGATGCAACTTGCACTTCTAAGTGCAAGTGAAAAGTGAAGGAAATTTTCAAATTTTGATGTGAACTTTAACTTCTCATGTAAACTAGTTGTTGTAATTGAACCAATTTTGAAAATTTTGCCTAGGGAATTGAAGTACCAACAAAAACTTTAAATTTCTCTCCATCTACTCACAAGTTGCATATGCACATTTAACGAGACAAACACCCCTTACTAAGTCCCCTTCCAATGCCTCTTAGTGCTCCTAAATAAACAAGCTTAAAGTAGGTTTTGCCAGCCACAATTTGCAGTGATGGTCATCACAATTTCAAATTTTCAGCTCAGGCTGTCACTAGCAAGGTAAGGTAAGAGTAGCTTGATAGAAATTTCAACATCACTTCACAGTATTTACACATATGAGAAGCACTGCCTTTTAGGGGCACAAACAACTCTATATAAAACAGCTGCCTGTAACCACAGATATGTAGTTAGCTTAAGCCTCATTAAGCATCATAGACTGATCTACTTCTACGTGTTATTGTGAGTATTCACAATGAAATCAAAGCCCTTAACTTTGAGCTTTCTTAAATACTAAAAGGTGTGGCAAAAGGTCAGCAGGTTAAACATTTTACTGACAATCTCTTTACAACAATTCCTTAGCAGAGCTTCTTAGAGTAGCCACACGAGGGCTAATTTAACTTTTCAAAATTCCCTCAATAGAGTTATCCAAATATGTTCTTATTAGCTTGGTTTAGCATTAAATTAGAACCCAAAAAAACAATTTGAATCTATATCCTTGGCAACATGGCCCTCTTCATATAACACCTTACACAACTGAACTCCAACCAGGGACCTTATCTTTCCCACTTCACCAGTTAAACCTCAGTATTGAACTGCTAAAGAAGTATACTTAGAAAATATCATGTTGTAGTCAATTATAATTGTCACTGACATCATCCACTATCTCACTCTTCCACTACTACCAGATCTTAAGATGCATTATCATTATTATTAAAAGCTAGACTTAAATCCTTTGAAAAATATTTGAAGTTAAATTCTTTCCATTGAATTTTGATGATGAGACATCCATTACTATGATCCACTCCATTAAAATCAATTTATTCATTTAAAGCGTTTTAAAATTAAAAAAAAAATTATAAAAATTGGCCCATGCATCGAGTGGGTCTAAAATGGATAGTTCTATACACGGTGACTTAGTTTAACAACGGTGTAGGACATTCAAAACCAAATAAAGAATTGTAAGATAGAGGTTTAAACCTTTTAGATCATGAATCATGATCAAATATTCAAATCGATAATTTTACGTCCTAAACTGTATATCGATGCAAAATGATACCTTCGCCCATCATTTTGTGCCTACTTGATCCACGAGCAAACAAAAATTTTTTGAAAGGAAATTTTTTTTTGGTAATTTAAATAGTGTAGATCAACTTCAATAGACTGGATCTTCCATAAAAATAGCGTAAGGTTAATTTTGAATAGGAAGAATTAAGCTTCAATTTTTTTTGGGGAAAGACCACAAGTCTATCTTGTATTTTTTTTATATTATTATTATAGATGATCGAATGGAATTAAACTAGTGCTATATAGAAAATACAGGACATTGGTGTCAAGTGTCGGAGCATCCTAAAGTGCCAACATGGCAACTATTTAGCATAATCATACCTATATTATTATTATTGCTGATCTCATAGTTAGGAGGAAATCAGCTCTATTTAGTACTACTTTTTTTACCAATCTCAAGAAATTGACAAAGTTAAAATTAAAAAAAAAAAAAAAAAACCTTGATGGCTGGATGACTTTGAGAGTAATATAAACTCGTAAACATTTTTCTTTCTATTCTTCCCTTGCAGATCTATTCTAACATTTCAGTTCTTTAAATAAAATGATATTCTAATATTCCGTTCTTTAAACAAATGAAGCATATATACTTCTATTGTTAGGTTGTGTCATGTTGAACGAGACAAAAATAACACTTCTTGCCATGTCATTGCTCTATGTATTTTTTTTTTGTGCAACCCAAATCAAATATGAGAAGAGTCTGAGTGGTAAGATATAGATGTCCACGTGTCTTGCCAAGGCTAAGCAATTCAGAATGGCACTGCAATGACTAGCTTCCAACCAAATTTTTGTCTCATTATACCCTAAATTTTTCAAGAAAAAATATTTCTGATTCCACACTTAACCACTTGAAGCACAATAATTTTTTAGGTCAAGGATGTACATGTTAGTTCCCATTTCTCATTGTGTTGGGCATCAGAACCATCAGAATATTTGAAATTGGCATGTGATTTAATCAATTTCCTTAGGGAGAAGAGTGGTTTAATACACATTTTACAAATAGAGAAACACAAACAATAGCATAACTCGATAAAGATACGAGATAAATTTTAACACACTGCTCAATGTAGATAAAACATCTCGAACTCCGGTTAGAAAATGCACGCTATCTGAAGTCCTTAAAGAAGTTCTTAGCGACAATTTTTATAGAAGTAAGCATCAATACTAATTGATTAACTAAGAAGACTTTATAATGCCTATAAAAGGTTTCCCAAAAAAGATTGTGCATGTTAGTTTAATCAGAAGCCCCAGAATTCAATTAAATTTGTTACAAAACTCAAAGATATGCTTGAAAACGTGATATCCCTGATCCTACCAGAGGTTATCTTGCTTGCTCTTTCTTTCCCTAGAGCATATGTGAATGCACATCCTTATTGTCCTTGACGAGGGTAAGTATTGCTATTGAATTTCAAATTCATATGTAGAATACAATAAATCCCCTCTACCTTCAGGCAATAACGCATCTACAACTTAGCTACATAGAAGAACATGAACCTAGATATCAGAACTAAAATAATTTTCTTTCCTACGTACTCTCGCTTTCCTTTGAAGTTATATCCTCTAGTTTCTGGATTTAACCTACATTATGACCCAGAGCTAACACATTCAAAAAGTTCCTTAATTTCCTTCAATTTTTCAGAAATCTTAGTTGTTCCGCATTCCTTGACCTTCAGTGATGGAACCACTCACGAACAATGGGGGGCATGTCACCTGGCCCAAAATTCCATAGCTAATGAAAACTTTTGAGTTAGCATAAGTTGGTGATGGAGCAGTTTCTTTTGAATTAGTATCAATTAGTGATGGAGTAGTTTCAAACTGCCAAGATTGAAACTGAATATAAAATTTTTAATAAGACATGATAATTAGTACAATCAATGGATTGACATCATGAAGAGAGGCACTCATACGTGTTATAAATCTGAGAGCTAGTTTTGCATTTTGATTCTATCTTAGCAAACAAAATAAATATAATAACTAAGAGATTAATTATTAATTAATTTTGATTACTCTTTCAGTTACTGTTGGAACTACTAAGAGGTCATTTTCAGCTATATATATTGTCAAAATTGAAATTGGTAACAAGATGGAGATGACTTTCTCATGGACTTTCTAATTATGTATACTAAAAGAGAAAATTCTATAAAATTTAGCACAGAGGCATCATACAAGATTTTCAAGATCTAAATGAATGTCGAAATTCGATAGATGACTATATAAAATATTCAAAAATCCATTATTTTGCTACTATATTTGTTCTTAGTTTTTGAATGAATTGTAATATGCTTTTATTAATATAAGTTGAAGTTAATTTTGGACAAATTGTAGAATACTTTTATTAATAAAAGGTTGAAGTTCTTATTATTGGCCCCTTCCAATTTAAAATCCTAATTCCGTCCCCGCTGACCTTTAATAGTCAACAGTATCAGCATAACAGTTGATACACACTTGTAACCAGAGGTGTCTCTATTCGCCAAAACATGACCTGATTCAGTGCACCCAAAAATTTTGAAGCCAACACTTCAAATTTCTCCAAAAACTCCCCCCATCCCATGCAACTACAGCAATTGCCCGGTTTATCCAATCACACACGTTTCAAAAAGCCAAAAATTGAAGCTTTCCTAGATTATGATATTTTATTGCTAATAGAAGAACCAAAATAATGACAAATTGCAATATAACCACCATAACAGTAATAATCTCAACCCGCAGGAAATTACTCACAGCCCAAAAATCTTGAAATAATCCACCGAGGGGTCCACCGGCTGAACGCTCCTGCAGGATCCGCAGGCGAGAAAGGCCCCGGGCGTGCCCCCCGCCGCACCGCAGTTCCAACACGTACCAGCAGCAGGTTCCCCGCCGCCGCCGGATTCCGACAAGAAAGAACACGATCTCGAAACCCTAACACTAGGAAAGAGTAAGTTCCGTAAGGGAATCGGAACCCTAATGTTTGGGGAAACGTAGAAGGATTGAACGAAAACCCTAGAGTTTTGGGGATCGGGGCGGAAATTGGAAGCGAGGCGAAGGAGAGCGATTGAGGAGATGAATAAATCTCTTCCGACCGGCATTTTGTTCGGATTGAGGACAGGTTGGACAAGACGTAAGGAGAGCTCAGGCGCGGGAAAGGAGTGATCGAGTCGCAGACGAGAAGGGTCGCGAAAATTTGTGGGGGAGTTGAGAGAAGGGAAATTCTATTTAAGGACGCCGCTTTGCTCACTGAGCCCACTTTGAGAACTTAAAGAAAATTACCAGTTTACTGTGAAATTATTTGAAATATGTTAAATTTATTCTTCTCTATTCAACGCAGCCGATTGAGCAGCAGCAAAGAGGCAGAGGAGTAGGAGAAGGAGGTGAAGTAGGAGGCAAAAGGGGATGAGGGAGAGGGAGAGGGGAGGAGGTATTAGTGGGGCTGCTCCTCCCCCTCCATCACTTCCTCTCCCCCTGCTATCTACTCCCTCTCATCCTATCCCTCCTCCTCCACCTCTCCCTGCTCCTCCACCTCTCTTCTTCGCTCTCCTCAGAGGTGGCTAGGAAACCAAAGTGGTGTGCTTATCAAGAATTTGCTGTGAGAGGACACCAACTGTACTTTTGAAGGGCATGTTAATTAGAAATTAAGAGAGTATATGCCAATTAGCCTAGGCTCGAACACCCTTCTCCAATTACAAATGGTTATGAGTTCGATGAATTTGATTTTTATAGAGACTCAATTTGGATAATATTGTAAAAAATATATGTGTAAGTTTGACTAGTAAGTTCGACTCCCGTAGAGACTCAATTTAATTAATATTATAAAAAATATGTATTTGAGCTTAATTAAAAAAAAATTGAGAAAGTATATTTAGAAGTTTTCTTTTTTCTTTTTACTCTAAATATCAAATGTATAATATCTCCTTATCTCTTTTTTAAATGGAAACTTCCCTGTTAGCAAAACACTCCTCACTTTTGTAAGGAAAAAAAAATATTAAAAAATCATCAACAATTCAATAACTAAAAGCAAAAGAAAATAAAGAGAAACTAAAAATCTAATTGATGACAACTATTGTTCATCAATTTATAGCATTCATCCTACAATATTCCATATCCTAAGTGCCGAATCTTTTTTAACGGAAATTTTGTTCATAAATGTGTGACTAGCTCCACACAAATATTTTATTAATAAGAACTCCCACCGTGGTGAAGGAATAGTGTCATTAAAAAATTGCAAACTTTCACTCTTGGTTGAGGAAAACATTAAAAAAATCAATAGACAGAAACCCTTCTTTGTCAACTTATAATATTCCTCGCACTCACCATGTTACACCATTCACGAGATTCTTGATCAATGTTGAATTTTATTGAACTATCTTTCGGTTGATTTATTCTTTGTATTTATAAGTATTCCTATAATCAAACAAAAACAAAAACTCCTTTGGTCAAATAAATAAGTTGCAAGAAAATAAAAACAAAGCGCTATTCGCTCGAGCTTTGAAATCTTACAAGCTGGACATTCATGCACACACTTTTTATCAGAAATTCAAGCAACCTGTTGCTAGTTAAACAGGCACCTGACTTCGAGTGTCTAATCAAAACGGAGCTTTCATCCGCTTGGGCCGCCCCCGGCAATTATCATGCTCCATGGCCGCATGTGATTGCGGGTGTTGTTTTCTAAGCGACTGATCCGTTCACGTAGACGTGGCCCAGGAACTTTCCATTTTTTTTTCCCATTTTCTTGATTTTTTTTTTCATGGAAAATGAGCGTGGTAATGAAATGTTGCTTATTGACTTTCTATCAGTTGCTTATAGGAAAGTAATCATGAAATATTATTTCAAACTTTCTATTTATTGTTTCATGTAACTTGATCCATGAAAAGTTGAAAGAGGATATTATAAACCAACCAATCAGTCAATTTTTCATCCAAAAATAATACTCTCTCTCTCTACTTTAAGTCGCATTAAAAAAAAAAAATTTAAATTCATCTCCCAACTTTTAATATCATCTAAGAGAGAGAGCAATTTTGCACAATTAACACTTTTCATAAAACCAATATATGGAAAGTAGAGAGCGAGAAAAGTATATTATCTTTCCTCTTTAGGTAACATTCTACAATACTTTTCATAAATCAAAAAGCTTCTAAACATGGTATAAACTCTAGAAAGTATTTTAAAACAGAAGAAAATTAAAAAAAAGGGGTTTTTACATATAATGTACCGTACATCTTTAAAAATCAGAATTTAGTCCCTCTAAATCTTCATATTTATAATTTAGTCTCCCAGATCTTTTAAATTATCACAATTTAGTCCCTAATCATATTTTTAGTCCGAATTTCCCGTTACACTTTTGAATTACTTCACTATAGTCCTCTCTTTACTCTTTCTCCTATTTTCCTCTTCTTATTGGGTTCCCTTCTCCATATTTTTTTTCTCTCTCTCTTTTTTCTTCTTATTGGGTTCTCTTGAGTTACTTCACTTTAAAGATTAACTGGGAGGAAAGAAAAAAAAAGGAGAAGAATAGAGAGACTAAAGCCAAGTAATTTAGGGGTATAATGGAAATTTCAGACAAAAAATATGGGTAAGGACTAAATTGTAGTAGTTTAAAGGATTTTGGGACTAAATTATAAATTTGAAGATATGGAAGACTAAATTCAAAGTTTTAAAGATTTAAGGTACATATATGTAAAAATACCAAAAAAAAAAAAACAAAAGAAAAGTCATGCGCCTGTATTACAGGGAGTTTCTAGATGGGCACAGCATATTTCCTAGTGAGCCCACTTAAAAAGATCGTTTTATTTACCACTTTGCCATTATTTTTTTGGGTCAAAAATACCCTTCCTTCTTGATCAGAAATCTAAAAGTTTGATACGGGATATCAGCCCCGGACAGGGAGCATAAGTTCGGGCTGGTTAGCCCGGATGAGGGATGAGAGATAAAAAAAATTAAATCTTTATAATATGTACAACTGGTGTAGTGGTATCATACTTCCCTCTCATGGAATTGACCAAAATTCGATTCCCTGGATGCACAATTTTCATTTCTTCTCTTTTTTATCACCTTACACAATTTTCATTTATTCTCTTTTTTATCACCTTGTTATGTTAAATTACTCCCCCTGCTTTGTATATTGAATTTTTGCCATGAAAATGAAGATGAAGATGAAGACGAAGACGAAGATGAAGAAGAAGACGAAAAAGAAGCAGCAGAAGAAGACGAAGACGAAGACGAAGATGAAGAAGAAGAAGAAGAAGAATCAGCAGCAAAAATGAGAGAGATGGATAGATTGGAAATTTTAGTGTGCTCACTAGAAAAAACCCTCTCTTTTTTTAAATAGAGGATGTGCTCACTAGAAAAAAGTAAGCTCACTAGGAAAAAAACCGTGCCTATCTAGAAATTCCCGTATTATACGGTCAGAAAATTTGGTCTCCCCGCCCCGCGGTAATATTTAAACATGTCTGTTATCGCTCACAATTTCGCAAGACACATCCAGTCACGCGTGGCCTTTCACCATCAAATTGCAGCAGGCCAATTTGCTCACTATCCGCACTGAGGTGTTCCCCTCACTCTCCAGTGAGCCTACCTAATCTCACCGCATATCTCAGCCCGGCATCTCGCCACTCACATAGGAGGTAGCTTCACGGGCAGGTGATCAGACGCAGCAGCCCATTCCACTTCGAAGAAAAATTGTTTTTAACCGCTAACCGAACCCAAAAACTATCATGCGTTTAAGTGGTCCCCACTCCCACTGCAAGATACGCAGTATAAATAAATATTAATTTTCCATCTTATCGGCAATTGACGTATAAATACGCGTACGACGACCTCCGTATACCTTAAATCTCTCCAATTTCCCCCCAATATTCCCAATAAACTAAACCTAGGGTTTTCATTACGCTTCTCTTTTCGCGACTCCCACCTCTCTCGCTCGCTCATTCATTTGCTCCTCTTATAGCCCTCCCATGGCGACACCAGCGAACGAGGGAGGGAAGGGTGGCCCGTCCCGGAGGCAGCCGTTCCGTCGAGCAGCGTCGACGCCCTACGACCGGCCGCCGGCGGCGCTGCGCGGCGCGAGGAGGGTCGGACGCGCGGCTGAGGGCGGCGGATGGATTTCGAAGCTCTTCGATCCCGCGCATCGATTAATCTCCAGCGGGGCGTCCAAGCTGTTCTCTTCGATGTTCCGGAAGCGCCTCACGGCACCTGTAGCGGCCCCAGGTTCGAAAGATTTCATCTTGGATTGGGGTTCGGATTTAACTCTTGTTTGTTTTGGCTTTCTACTTTATGAGGGGTTGAATTTAGCGTTATTTGTATCCTATCAACTTTTTCGTCCACCTTCGATAGAAAAAGATGCAAATTTTATAGAATAGGTGTTTGAAGTTGGACGGATTTTGGGATTTTTCTTAATACTGTGATTATGAAGTAGATTTTTTGCTGTTGCTCTCTGGAATATGCGCACCAGCTTGGGTTTGTCGAATTTAGAGGTAATTAGAATGATTTGTCTGAGCAATTTACAGTGAGGTGAGTAGCCTATGCTTATCAAAATGATGCAAGTATTTGCAGCTGTTAGTGTTACTTGAGGTGGTCCTCAAAATTTGGGCAAACACGTTCATTTAAGTTTACAAAATCAAATTTAAAAGAAACAGAGAGCTAGGAGCCGTTAATCAAAATATATTTGGAGCTGTGTTGTAATTATTAATCTTAGCACATTGTTACACCTTTAGATAGTCTTTATAAAAAAAATCATAATTCTTTTTCCGGTGAACGAATCTTTTTCCTTCCCTGTTCTTTTCTTTTTTTTTTTTTGGGAGGAAACTGATTTGTTGTTAATAGTCTTTGCATGCAAAGTCTTCCCATATGAAAAGCTCATTTTCACACCCTCTCCATTTGCACAGCTTGTGCAATTGTTTTCATAGATAATTTTTAGATTTTTGGACAGGATATTTATGATGTAGTAATAACTAACATAATAACAATTTGAGGGAAAGCAAGGCTGTTCCCTATTATCAATACGGGCATACACCAATTGTCAGCTCCTTGTGATCTGCAAATGGACTTATTAAGCACATTCAACAGTCATGGTTTATTGATTGGGGGGGGGGGGGGGGGGGGGGGGGGTTGGTTTTAAATCACAATTATGAGGTGAGGCTCCTTAAACTCAAAAAGATTTTGAACCGTCAGGATGAAAATGGAATGTATTATTGCAATGCTAGGGAGATTAGGTGAAGATATGAGGCTATAGTTCACATTGAGGTCCAAGTTTAATCATCTTAGCTTATTTTGGATCAATTATTCACCATTATGATGAGATGAAGAAGGATGTTGTTCATAATGTCAATGGCATGATTAAAATTAAAAGTGTTTTTGAAGTTTATAGTTATAGAATACCCATAAAATTGAGGGAAAAATTTATAAGAATGCTAATGGCTAGCCATGCTTAATGGAGCAGAAATTTATGATTAAGAAAGCACATTCAAATTTCACATTTTTGAAAAGAGTGGGTTGAGATGGATAAGCAGCGACACACTAAAGAGCGGACAACAAATGAGTGCATTTGTAATAAATTCGAGATAGCTCCAATTTGAAACGAAATTAGGGGAAGCCAATATTATGCATGTGCCTGAGACCTTTAAATGCACTCATTAGGAGTGATAGTGTTATAGTCAATGGGGTAAGGAGGATTAGGGATATACATCAATGAACATGGGTATAGGAAGTTGGAAAAAAAATTGATGGTTGTTAAGTTTTGATTAAGAGGGGAAATGGTCCTCACCATAACGAAGGAAAGGAATTCATGTAACTGACCACAAAGATCTTAGTAAAAGCTCTTGCCTTGTTGTTGTTGTAGTTAGTTAGCACTTTTTTACTCAAATTGTTTCTAGTTTGGACATATACATGTTTATGTGAGGTTGGTATCATCTAGTTGTGTTGTTTGAAATTTCACATGGCCTACATAATGGTTAATAGCCCGCACAAATTTTTATCCATGCTTATAGATGCGCCATAGTTGCTTTGCCTGAAGTGTTTGTAGATACCTGCTATGTCAGAGTGGCTTAGCTCCAATTTCTTGCATGTTTGTTGATCTAGATGTTTCGTTCCTAATTCCTAATGTGGACAATGAAGTGATCAACTGGACTCTTGTTTTTTGTCCAACCTGAAGTATTTTATAAGAATCATATACAGAGGTAAATGCTTCCTTATGTGCATCATTGATATTCTTATAGGATATGCCAAGTGTTAACAGGTTGCCTAATGCTTATTTCCTTCTCCTTACAAACGTGGTTCCACAGGTTTTAACATTGTTATTTTAAGGTGAAGTTTTAACATTGTTAATTTGCCATCCTTTAAAATTGCTTGTTCAGGGGCGGGTAACGTAAAACTACCGACAACACTAACTCAGCTTACTTGAAAATGGATGTGTCACACTTGCTTACACAGATCTCTGGTGGTGGAAGGGTTATTCTCAGTCACTGCTGGTGGAGCAAATGTGAAAAATTCAATGATCCAATTGTTTTCATCAAGATGACTTTATGTGCAAGTGTCTGTCCTTATAGGGACTCTATGAGAAAAAAGCTTTGTATCTCATCACATTTATTAAAATGATTGGAGTTGTTCACATGTTATATTGGATGAATTCAAGTATTTATTTTGTTGTGTAAAAAAGCTTGTGATACTTCCACTAACGCAATACAACATGACATGGTGACTCAAAAATTCCAAAGACACTATTTATTATTTTTCCTTCTAAAGTATCAAATATTGTAAAGGAGCAGGGTTCAAACTAGTGACCATCTAAATCAGTGGTATACACAACTCATTTTTGTAAAATAAGTTGCTCAATTATAAATATCTAGTTATAATACCACCAAACTATTGTTGAATAGGTCCTGAACTTGCTGAATCTTTCCCGAATTATGTACTCTTCAGCTTGTGAAATTATTCCTGAATGCCAAATCTATGACTGTTATTTTATTTGCGATACTGTAACATTTGATATTACATTCCATTAATCCTGTGCTGACATTTGTCTTATGTTTTCAGAGGACGATCGTCAATCCAGAGAAGATGTCTCTCAGATTGCTCAAATTGCTTCTACAGTATGTGAATGAGCACCTTATGAAGCTATATCTTTTTACTTTTTTTTTAATCATAGAAATCTCTTGCTTCTGTTAACGGTATATTTCTTAATGTAATATGAATATGCATTTGCGTTCTTGTCTTATAATGTAAGTCTGTTTGTGTTGATTGTGTTAACTCCTAGATGAACTTGGTATATTGCTTTATAAATTGGCATTTCTTTCAATTTAAACAACCAGTATGGCTATTGAGTGCAATTACTTGCAACTTTATTAACTTTATTCTATCACTTACAAAAGCTTCATGCCAAATTTCTATATGCCGAATTGGTATATCAGCAACCTTCCTTATTGTAACTGGCAAACAAGAGATCACATGCTGGACTTGGATATGTCTCTTCATAACATATTAGAGCTTGTCTACTTATCTACACAGAAACCATACACGTGCACATAGTCATCCACATATCTTTATCGTAGTTACCAGAACTGTGTTAAGCTCCCTTTTTAGGGGGAGAAATGCATTTTGCTCCCTTCACGTTTAAACTCTGTTTAGAAAGAAAGATGCAGACAAGCTCATATTTTTGATAAAATCATTTAAAACCCTGTTTTAAACATGTTTTGATGTTTTTTGGAAAACAAAAACTTAAAATCTTTAGTAGATTTTAATATTAGACATTGTACCAATTGAATTAATGCATCCTAGATGGCTCAATCCTAACGTAACCTATCTAAGAATTGTATTCCGCTTTCCTAGTTCTAACTCGGCCTGAATTCTTAAGCCCCTAGCTCACCGAATGGGTTGAATTACAAGTATTCTCCTTTTTGCTAAAATACTCCTAAAGCTGTGCTTGGATATCAAATACAAAGTGTTTCGAGGTATTCACAAAGTGTGTTCTAAAGTGTTTTGGTGGTGGTATGTTCTTTGGAATGTTGCGAATATGGATTTTGAGGTCTTCAAATATGTACTAGTTTCAAATGTGGATTTATCAGAATATTTTCTTTTTATTTGTAAGAATTTTGTTAAAACCAGTTTAGGCAATAGGGGTCTATTTAAGCAAGGAAGCCTTTGAGGCTCTTTGATTAAGTGGGCGCCATGCAGCCTAGATGGGCCTAAGCAGATGCCTAGGTGGACCTAGGCATTAGGTGCCAGCCTGCGTGCCCAGAACCATAATGTTTTTTTTTAAACAATAATTCTAAGTTAACAATAAATTTTTGGTAATGAACATTGAGATGAAAAAATTGTGTTACTTATTAATATTTAATACTACTTTCATTGCATATGTATATTTGTGACAAATAGGTGATTGGTCTATAAGATTTCACTTATGTAACGTTCTATTACATCCTTTTTTTTGAATCAAGCCACTTAAAACATGAATTATTAACTATCTGTTCCCTTCATGTTTCCATTATTTTTGCTTTTTTTTTTTTAAATAACATAGTTTTGCTTAGACTCTGAACTAAACATGAATAAATCTTGTTCCTTTATTTCGCTGTATCCCGTTTTGCTGACTATAATCTATATACAGGCATGGATAACTTGTCACTGCATGTGCTGTGCTAGTTACACAAGTGCATACGCATTCATATTTTATAGCATTTAATGTGTTGCGTGTTATGAATATTAGTTATGTGCAGTCCAAGATCACAGCAGCAAATTTTGTAAATTAAATCAACCTTTTGTCATTCTTATGCTTTGCATTTAGTGAATATACACGTGCATTATACATTATGATTATTTATATCTAATAGATGAAGGTCATGAGCATAGTTGTCAATATTTTACGATATGCGATATATATCCTACGATACGATACACAAGAAAATTGATACGTATTTTATCTGCGATACTATTTTGTTATGTATCTTACTATACGGCAACCATATCCTACGATATGCGATACGTATCTCATGATATGCGATACGATACGCTAACTTGGCTTATAAATGGATTTCAAATTCATTCAAATGAAGCTTTTGAGTTAAATACGGGATACAAATTTTATAAGTTATAAACATTTAACAACATAAAATATCAAACTTTAAAATATTTATTTTAGTTGATAAAAACATTTGAACACCTCATCAAAAGAGATATATTATTAATGGTCAATACAAATTATTTAATTACTAATTCTCAATTCAAGTATCTAGTGAGCTTATATATTATGTGCTAAAATCTCGATAAAAAGAAGAATTTGTATAGATTAAAGAAGATGAAGATGAAGAAATTAAAATAATTGTTTTGAAGATGATGACAGTGATATATGTGTAAGAGATGATTAATTGATATTACATTTATTTGTTTTGTATAACTTTAGAGGGATAACGAACTTATGCTTAATATTTTAGTTTTTGTAAAAAAAAACATACAATCGGAACTAAAGTAACAAAAATAAGGAAGAGATTGGAGAAATATGTAATCTAATTTGATTGTTGGTATATTATTCGATTATGAATGGACTGATAAGAAATAAGAACTTTACACAATGAAATATGTTATTTTGAATGGATTTCAATGTGTGTCTTAAGTTAAGGAAGAGCAATGCATTTACTAAAAAGAAAAGGTTAAGTTAAGGAAGAGCAATGCATTTACTAAAAAGAAAAGGTAAGGAATATATAATAGTAAAAATTTTACCAATTAGTTATTTATTTCTAATATTTAGTTTCTAATAGATTATTTTATAATTATCAGTAGGACCTCTTAAATTAAATGCAATTGTGAATAATAGATGAGGAAAAAGAAAGGAAAATAAGAGTATACTAAAGGATGAGTTTAAGTAGAGTAAAAAAGATGAATATGAGAAAAATGAATACTAATTTCAACTTCAAGTGAATTTAGCAATATATTTGCTAATGTGGTATATTTGCTAATGTGGTATGATTTTGATTAATGACTATAGTCATTATATTTTGAATGTTAGTTACCTATTTATATATAGCTATTGACTTATATTAAATATTTTACCCTCTTTAATATTTACCTTTGGTTATTTGCTTACTTATACTTTAAATTTAATCATATGTTCGTTGTATTATATATTATTTTTTTACTTATTAATAATCTATTATACATTGATCAATGTATCTTACGATACGATACGTGATACGATATGCGATACGATACATAGAGGTAACGATACACTATGCGAATCCCGATTTGACAACTTTGGTCATGAGCAGTTGTGTTGAACTGAGACCAATGTTCTAAAATGCGTTTTCATTATGCGTGCAGTCGAGAACCGCATAATGCATAAGCGGATTACACGCCGATTAAACGGATCACGCGGAATTATGCGGAATATTAATATTTTAATATATATTAATTTAATAATTATAAAAAATGGATATATTAAGTGCTATAAAACTCAAAAAAAATTATAAATAATAACTGTAAGTTTGGAAAATAAAGATAAATTGGTATTATAACAAATTCAATTCCAATTATAGTATTATACGGTACTAATTTAAAAGATTGGGCTGATTGGCATATGTTGGTAAAAGTTTTGTTGTTCCAACTTCCAACCTTAAAATAATTAATTCAATTCGTTCAATCTATTTACATGAATTGGGCTGCCAAAAATGTTCAATATAACAGTAAATCCTCTACTGTTTAAATGGGCATATGCTATCCAATTAAAAAAAGAAATCATAGGCACTCCAATTTCTCTAATCCTGAAGCATTATGTTCAAAATAAAAAAAAATCATAAGCAGTGCTGTAGTGTGTTTTGTCTAATTAAAAAAAATTGTGTTCAAAATTAATTTTTTTTTTTCCACTTATCGGAAAATGACAATAATTTAGCATAATCAAATTAAACAAAGATAGCTGCAACTGAAACAGTTAGAGAAGAAAGGAAAAAAAAGTTTTTACTGATCGCCTTTTGCCGGAGGGGGAGGACCATACCGCCGGAGTGGGGGTTGCTTGAAGGTGTTCTGGACTTCCTTGGAACATGCAGCTGCACGATCGGAGAGGGCAAAGGGGGATTCGACACTTGATTCTTACGGTGGATCACTCGATCGACTGATCAATTAAAGTAATGGGTCGGCGAAGAAAGAAATTTCATGGAAAATTGGGCCCAACGAATCGATTGACAACGGCAAATGGCGATCGGAGAAGAATTTTTGCTGCTAGGATTCTTTTGGGGGCAACTGAAATTTCTCGTGCTCGGATCGATGCAAAGAGAAGAGGAGGAAAGAGGAATTAAAGGGATTTGGATGCGGGTTGGGTTTTCAAAATGCTTTGAAACCTGTTAACCCGCACGCCCATTGTGCGCTTATGTAGATTATGCAGCCGCATAATTTGCATAGGCCGCATAATGGGCGCATAATCGCCCTGTCCGCATGGACAGGGCGAATTCCCCCTTTTCTATGTGTTTTGAGCCTACATGCGCCCGCATAGAACTTTTTTTGAACACTGACCGAGACATTTTGCATTCATGGAAGAATATATTTGTACAATAAAGTGCGTGACAATACATACTTCAAAGTAAGTTTAATCATTTTTTATGCAGGCAATGTAAATTGAAATCCTTTTACATTTACAAGAATTTGTTATATGGAAGATTCAAATATATACAGATGATTGTTACTTTATTTGAGGACTTTTTGACAAATGTAGGATTAGCTATGGGGCACTCCTCTAAATTCTAATTTGGATCAAAACAGTGTAGAGAAATTATTAATGAGTTGCAAAGTTATAACAAGACATTTAATTTGAAGAAAGTAGTCTATTAGGAAGTCCACGTTATCTCATTAGCCATAATCTGCAAGCTAATTAAGATTGTTATATTAGAGTTTTTGTGTTTAGTCCCACATCTCCTATGAGTTTATTTGTATGGTGTTGGAATACATATATGTATGCTCCTTGACTTTTAATAAATCTAACTTGCTATTCTATAATATGGTATCATAGCTAAGGAATAGATTTCAACTTTTTTTTTTTTAGATTAGATCTAATCTCCACCTTCCATTAAATAAATAAAAAAAATAACAACCACACGCTTTCGCTCCGTGCTCGCTTCTCTCGGGTACTCTTTTGCTTTGCTCCCCTAGCCGTCTTGCGCCTCTTTCACTTTGCAGTCGCTTTGCTCTTCGTTCGTGCAGCTGCCTCTGTTTTTGTTTATGCTTTTATCTTCTGTTTTGATTACGATTCTTCTGCAGGTAAAAAAAACCTTTCCACCTCTGCCTCTTTTTCTGCTTCTTCTGTTCTGCTGCTGCTTCTTCTCTTTTCCTCGGCTTATTCTTCTGCTGCTTCTTTTGCATCCTCAACTTTGCTTCTACTTCTGGCTTCTACACTGCGAAGACGTGAGCAGCAATCCAGGTCGTTCTCACCAAGGCTGCTGCTAACTGCGGACTGATCTTCAAGCCTCAAAAGTGCTGTTCCCCTCTTACCAGTCCTTGATGCATAGTTTGCTACAGTCTTCGTCTGCTGCTGTTGATATTGATGCTGTATATTTGATGCGTCTTGATGTCAAATCCTTTCTACTACTGCTGCTGTTGAGATTATCTCTTTGTGAGTTGAATTTTGATTTTCTTACCATGGCTTCACCATCTTTTGATTGTACTACTGATTCTCATTCTACTGCTACGTTTACTGCTATATTTACTAGTCGAACATATGTTTTCCTACACACTGACTGCTACCACCGTTAAGCTTAATAGTGTTATAGTCTCAATCCTTTTGTGTATTTGTTGGAGCATAAAGGAAACTTTGGCACCCTCTTGATGGACCGCCTAATATTACGGATTCCTCCTGTCCTAATTTGCTTGTAAATGACTGTTGCCTTATTACCTGGCTTCTCAACCACATGTAAGAGAAAGTCAAGCTCCAGGGATATGTTCCTTATGACTGCAAAGGACATATGAGATTCTTAAAGAGGTATACTTAAATTAGAAGAATATTTCTGGGTTTTTTGAATTTTATGAGCATCTTTTAACTCTCAAGTAGGGAGATGTCTGATTCGACTTACTATTCAGCATTTCGTGGTATTTTAGACTAAGTGGAGGTTCACTGACCTTTGATAATTGATCTAGAGACCCTAAAGGAGTATCATCAAGATCTAGCCATTGTTAAGGTCCTCTCTGGCCTAGATTCTTTCTTGTTGGCACATTTGTGAATCTTTACTGTGATGGTGTCCCTTATCTAATTTCTAAGTACCGCAGAGTCCTGTCTGGACTAGATCTATTACTTTATCGTCTATTTCCATTTTCTGCTTTATTTTTGTTTGTGGATGTGGTCATGATTAAGCAGGAGGTCGTGGTTGTGGTGGTCAGGATTCAAGTGGTGGTCAAGGATTCCATCAATATGACACTGTTGCTGCCAAAGGCATATTTTTGATTGTTGTTAGGAGAAGTATGTAAAACTAGAATGGTTTCAGGCTATGATAAGCAATTCTATTGTTGGTACTTCTGGTTCTACATCTACAACAACTCTTGCTACTACACCAGCTCCTCTTGCATTGTCTTCTCCAATAGTCCAGATTTCACGGGCTGATCCTAACAGACTCCATTTTTTGTCCACCTTGAATGGTTCTCATACTACTAATCATATATTCTCGTCAGGTGATAACACTTACATTGTCTCCTCTAGTCAATCATGGGTTATAAATTGTGGAGCTTCCTCCTAGTTAACATATTAGGGATGAATTTACCTCAAATTTTTTGGGTAGTCTCTAGTGCATATTATTGATGGTTCTGCTTATCTAGTAGTTGGCGGTGGAGTATTTTGCAATACCACTTTCTTAACCCTTAATTATTCTCTATTCCTAAGTTTCTTGTCTATTCTCCAAATTACCAAATAATAATTGTTCTATGATATTTTTTACTACCTACTTTACTTTTTTGGACTTTCGGATTGGGATGAAGATTGGTACGAGTTATGAGCAATGAAGTATGTACTATCTGGATGATGAGACTTCACCTACATGTTTTGTTGCGAGTTTTTTTGATTTTCCTTTATAGTGGTATCAATGCTAAGATATCTTTCTCGTTAGAGTCTCCTTGTTTTGTCCACTGCATCGGTATTTAGGTTAGATTGTGAGTCATGCATGCTAGGGAAGTGTCAACGTGTCTCCTATCCTAGTAGAGTTAATCTCTATAGCAGTGTCCCGTTTGAGTTAATTCATTCAAATGTTTGAGACTCTTGTTGTTTTTCCTATTTTAAGTGTTTTTTTTTTTTGTAGATGATCACTCTTGAATGAATATGGATGTATATGTTAAAAAAATGTTTGCTTTTCCTTATACAATTGAACTATTTTGTAAAGAAAATAAATTAATTTTCTACATCGATTAGTTTGAGTGCTTTGAGACTTTCTTTCTTGTTGCTCGTCTCAATTCCATTCACACTCTCTTCTCTGTTGCTGTGAATCTAGATTTGCCGATGTCTAGTAGGATGTGAAAAATGTCTTCTTATATAGTGCTCTCTATGAGGTGTATATGGAGCAACCTCCAAAGTATTGTTGTTCGGGGGATAATATAGTCTGGAAACTCAAAAAATTGATTTATGGATTTAAATAGAGTTTTGGAGCCTGGTTTGAGAAGTTTCATTAGTGATTGCCGATATTGGCTTTCAGCGTTACCACTAATGATCATTCTGCACTTGTTCGGCATACTATATTTGGTATTATCTTTACTGTATATGCAGATGATAATTGCTAACTAGGAGTAATATAGCAGCTCTAATCGAGACAAAAGACTATCACAAACAATACCGTATAACTAAGAACATGGCAAGATCGCGATATTTTTGTGGAATTGAAATAGCATATCATAAACATGGACTACTTCTCTCTAAGAGGGAAGTATGCGCTATATATCTTGGAAAAGACCGGTTTATTTGGCTGTAGACTTGTTAATATTCCAAG
Organism: Dracaena cambodiana; assembly: GCA_036321105.1. NCBI lineage: Eukaryota > Viridiplantae > Streptophyta > Magnoliopsida > Asparagales > Asparagaceae > Dracaena > Dracaena cambodiana. The sequence continues at coordinate 41,281,866 of JAYEPQ010000005.1, forward strand.
GGAATCAGATTTAGACGTATGGAGAGGATGTCAAGTAGTATAGGAGGATAATAGACAAACTTATCTATTTCATACTTACCAAGCCTAAAATATTCTTTGTTATTGGATTACCGAGTCAATTTATATATAAACTTAGGGACGTACTAGAAAGCCACCCTGAGAGTTCTTCAGGAAAGAATTATTCTATATTAAGAGCTCTCCTGGAAAAGAATTATTCTATAAGAAATATGGACATATTTGCATATTTACGTTTTTAAATGCTGATATGTGAGGGACAAAGGTGACAGAAAGTCGACCACGAATACTTTACGTTTGTTAGTAGTAATCCAGGCATGGAAAAGTAAAATAACAAGATATAATGTCCTGATCTTCTATTGAAACAAAGTTATCGGGTTATAGTGCATAGTATGTGCAAATTACTGTGGTCGAAAAACTTACTACTGAATTTAGTTTCAAGCCAAAGAGTTCTATGCCCATGCACTGTGATAATTAGTTTGCCATTTACATTACTGAAAACCTAATGTTTCATTATCCTACTAAGTATTTAGAGGTAGATTGTCATCTAGTTTGAGATAATGTGGTGCAGTTGATTTGTATTCATTTACTCCTCTGTTTGAACTATTGGATGATGTTCAAACTAAAGCTACATCACTAAAAGTATTTTATAATCTGCATAATAAGTTAGGCATAATTGATATATGTACTCCAACTTGAGGGGGAGTGCTAGGCTAAATTATTTGTGCTTGGTCCCACATTGCCTATTGGTTTATTTGTATGGTGTTGGGACACACACACATATTAATATATGTTTGTATTTTTGACTTATAATAAATCTAACTTGTTATTCCATAACATAGATTTTAAATGAGCAGATGATGATAGTTTTGCTCAAGGAATTGGCAGATTGTGTTGGATTCAGCTACATGTGTAATCTGTATCTTTTGATTTAATGACTAAAAAGACATTATAATAAGTTTGATTAAAAAATGTTTCACATGTGCCAATGTTTAACAGTTTGACTAAGTGACTTTGTCCATGGTTTTTCCTAAATATTTAGGATTTCCTTGACATGTATATTTTTCATTATTGACTAGTCTGTCAAATGGAAAGACGAAGGCTTTCAGTTACTGTAGGATGAATTGAATTTGTTTTTGTGCTTATTATTATGTATAATATGATTGATTTTGGGCACCTTTTTCAAAAAAATTTCAACTCCAGAAAATAGAAATAACTAGGTGGTTTACATTTGCTATCTCTAATCTTGCATTCTGTAATTCTAGTTCCAGCGGTTCTCTCTTTTACAAAAATGTCAATTAGTATGACTCCTAATAATTATCGAGAGGTCGTTCAGTTTTCATATACATTATTTTTATGGTACTTGCCAATATATACTGTAGCTTTTTATTTTTTGCTTTTTCTTTTTCATAGTAGCTTCACGCACTTGGCTCATTATGGTCATTCAGAATTTTTTGACTTCGTTCTAGTTATCCAGAAAGTACTGTTTATCTTTCAGAACTATTGAGTTCTCAGAAGTTGTTTTGGCTGTTGTTTATTTATTTTCTTTAGACTGCTGTTCTTGCCATGTGCAGATTCCTTCATCTGAAGTACAGAATGAAAACATAGACCACCTGACCTGTAATTCTGAGCATGGTGGAATTGCTGAAGTTGAACTGCTATTGAAGGATAGAACTTTTACCAGGAAAGTGTTTAAGAATTGCTTGCTGATATCTTCTTGTTTCCTGAATTACTAGCGTTGAAAAGTTGATGGCTAGCAGCGATATCCAAATTGTTCGCTATGCAATTATTATTGGTCTGGTTTAATTGTCTGCAACTTCATTCTATATTTTTCGTATCTTTAGTGCTGAAAGTCTTCCTAGAAAATGCTGTTAAATTGTTGATAATTTTCTTTCCAGCATAAGACATGTTAGATTAAAAAAACTGTTTTGTATTTTGGTTTGGTTTAGATTTAGTCCCATGTCGCTTGTTAGATTATTTGTATGATGTTGAGATACTTATAAATATATGTATCTCTTAACTTATAATAAATAGATTGGTTGGTTCTGATTATTCCATAATATGGTATCAGAGTACGTTACGAAATAAATCTTAGTCGTTAACCTCAACCATCCTAATCGATGATCGACTTCGATTCCGATGCCGACTCCGATTCCTTCTCCGATTTTGCAATTGTGTCACCAATTCGAAATCGACTCTGTTTCCGACTCCAACTCCGCAGTTGCGTTACCAATTCGATTATGTTTCTGCTTCATTGTTTGCTCATCTTTTACTTCGTGACTGCATGGACTCTGGCTGGACTCTCTTCGACTGCAAGGGTGTAATCCAGTCTTGATGCAAACCTTTACTCCTTTCTTTGCTTACTGCTTCTAAGAAAAAAGTTTATCCGCTGTCTACTATTGTTTCTAAGAAAAAATTTTGATTTGCTTTTAAGAAATAAGTTTATCTTCTGTCTACTATTATTTGCAGGAAAGAAGTTTATCTGCTGCTTATTACTGCTTCCAAAAAAGAAGTTTATCTGTTCTAAGAAAGAATTTTATCTGCTGCCTACCACTGTTTCTATAAAAGAAATTTATCTATTACTATCTATCAACTTTCGATAGAAGGATAAAGGCCTACCATGGTGTTGACAGTGTGCTCTAATAATTCAAATGATTCATCTACTACTGCTGCTGTTGTTTATTTTTTTTAAATTAATCTGTACTATTAAAGTGGGAGATAGTGTTTTCTAATCTGTATAACAAGTTTGATATAATTGATATTTATACTTCAACTTGAGAAGGAGCGTTAGATTAAAAAAAACTATTTTGTATTTAGATTTAGTTTAGGTTTAGTTCTACATCGCTTGTTGGATTATTTGTATGGTGTTGACATGCCTATAAATATATGTATCTCTTGTTTTATATTAAATATTTTGGTTGGTTCTAATTATTTCATAACAAGTCACGAAAGAAAATTTTTTCCTGTTAGTGTGTTAATTTGTAAACCTGTGATGCTTAATCTAATTCTTGCTACGTGCATTCAAATTTATGTTTTGCCTTGAGTCATAATTTAATAAGATTTTCTTGTTTACAGGGTTGAATCTGACCACTTAGCAGAATTATTGCGATCAAGAACAGTTGATACCTCTAGAGCAGAACATGGACATAATAATATGAAAAAGGAACAAGCAAGTGTTCAAGCGCAAGAAGACGGAATTGGGAGCTCAAAAGAACATGTATGTCTTTCAGTCCTTATGGTCTTACTAAAAAAAAGTATTTTGAGTTCTTCCTATCCATATCTACTGTTTTCTTTTATATATATATATATATATATATATATATATATATATATATATATATATATATATATATATATATATATATATATATATGAAGCATCCAAGACCGAGTAATATCTACATAGAAAAGTAGCAAATTTGTTCATCATAAAATGCTATTGGCAGCCTAATCAAGAAATTTCTGGCATTTTCTTTCCTGGGCCTGAATATATTCAGATATTTTCTGTTATCAACTGTAGTAGTTCACTAAGGAATATAGTGTCTGTTGTTTTTCAAGCTAGCAAACAAGACTGGTAGATTATGACTTATGAGTGGAGTGCCAAGTTGTGTTTGCTCTGTATGTCCTGCCAATTTGGCTTTTAACTTATTTCTTCAGGAATTTGTCAGCTAGCAGTTGACTTAAACAAGATTTAATCACCTCTTGAAGAGGCAAAAAAAAAAAAAAACTTTCTCGAGATTATAGCAAGGTATTGGAAGTACAAATTGCACTGTCATTTTCACTTGATCTCTTTTTCATCTTCATAAAAAAAATAAGATCAGGAACTATATATATAAGAATGTAATGTGCATATGTAATACCTTTCTATAACCTCAAGAAATCCTTTTCACCTCATCTGTTGATGATTAAGATTGCTGAGTCAAATATGAGCTGACATATGCCAGTTCTTGATACGTTGCTTAATTTAGTAATAATACACATTGTTTGATGACATTTTACAGATTCCTAGAGATGAAGCTGCTTCACCTGCAGAACTTGCAAAAGCATATATGGGTTCAGGGCCTCCAAAAGTTTCTCCTTCAGTTGGAAGTTTACGAAACCAAATCCTTCAGGTAGATGCAAACTTGCCCAATTTACCATCTACATCAAGGAGATTGGAACTCTCAGTTGCACCACGATCTGCCATACGCTTCTCTGGAATTCCTGAACATCCTGAACGTGGTTATAAGACAGCTAGACCTCCAGGCAGATCTGCAATATACAGAATGTCCAGATCTCCATATTTTAAGGTCAACCCCATGACAAACATCCAGGCCTTTCCTGTAATTGGAATTTCCAATGCCTTTACTGTGCAAACGAAATTTCATCTTTGTTCTTGTTGGTAACCTAGTTCTTTCCCACTTACAAGTCACTTACAAGTATGGTTGTGCTATCACTCTAGGTTGGGGAACTTTCTAGGGATGACTATCCTTCTCCGTCGTCGTCTCAGTGGATGCCAAGTAATATGAAGTCAGGTGGCAAACAGGTATCTTTGCATTGTAATTTATGTGGGTCATCATCCTGTACATTTTCCTTGTGGTGTATATTTATGAGCACAGGATTGGCTAGAGATGCCAGAAAGACCCACTTGACATCAGCCATACCTGAAGTAAAATACTATCCTGTTGGGTTAGTGCTGGTGGGGGTCTATCAAAACTGCTAACCAAATTTTTAATTGAGGGCATGTCCTAATTTTATGTTTTTTATGAAATTTCTATGTCATTTCTCCCATGGCTATCTTGTGGACTGTTGCAATTTTCTCCCATTTCATACTGAAACCTGAAACCTCCTGCGAACATTGAAACATCCTGTCGTCCTGTAATGTCTATACTTTGTAAACTCGTCAGTGTTTCTGAAAGCGGCGACCTTTGCTGCCACCTAGGGAGACTCGGCCTTGGGGCACGCCCCTAGGGCTTAAGCAGCCAGTTTGGCACTTCCCAAATGGAAAAAAGATTCCTGCGCCCCTACATATGAAACACAGTTATGGACATGGATATGATATGGACACAAGCACGGGATATAGCAAAATCATGTATAGTAAGATGCATGGATACACCAAGCAATATTTGTTATTATTACTACTATATATAGGTAAATTTTTTAATAAAATATAAAATATGAACCAACAACGTGTTATCATAGATCTTAATTTATAATAAAGCTAAAAGATTACAACTGTAATCATACGAAGCCATAACAAAGAGTGATACTTAAGTTATACATACATAATATACCATTACATCCATTGATAAAGATGTAAGATTACCGAAAAAGAAACTGCCGTCATGCTTACAAGAAGCCCCGTATTAGACTATTAGTACAAATTGTACAATACTTTTCTATCCAGAACACAAAATAAAATTAGAGGTTTTTCCTCAAATTGATGCAAATCTAAAGACCTTTTTACTATCTCCATCATCCACAAACAACACAGCCTTCATACTGGTTTCATCAAGAGAAAGATTAGAAACCTCTATAATATAAAGAACCGTCAAACGAGTGAAAACCATCTATGCCAATATTATACATCCTTGTTTCTCCTTCATTATATTGTTGGACTATCTCGAAGAAGTAAATGAAGGTTGGTATGCACATAAACCAAAACTTCTGCTCATGCTATTATAAATTATTCGTCTTTAAGGAGTGAATAAAGGAGTATATAGGCTGTTCGTCGCAAAAGTTCCTTCGCTTCTTTCCATTGAATACATCTTAGATTACAATAGAAGTGAACAAGAGATAAAAAAAAAAGAGAACAAACGAGAGGATTTTATAGTTCAATCTCTCTCTTTTACAATATTGTGGGATCTGTGGCGATGGGATCTGTCAAGCAGCTCCTTTTGACGATCGGTACGTTGAAATCTTCTCTCTTGAAGATATCGGCCGACTATAGACGATCTTCTCTGGTTTTGATTTGTTCAAGGCTCTCTCGCGTAACTCGAACTTCTCAAGAACTCCAGAAAGAAGACGGTGATTTTCTCTGATCTTCACGAACTCAAGGCTCTGTGCGTAACTTGAATTCTCCAAGATTTCAGAAAAATATCTTAATTGCCGAAAAGAAGATCCCTAGGGTTTCACCAGGAAGGTATTTATAGCCCCAGGTTAATGCAATAGTTTCTATCTAAATAGAACTCGTCGTTATCCGGGATTCGAATCAAATATCTTAGTTTTGATGGAATTCTGATTAGACTTGATTTGGGTATTTGGATAAGCCCAAAATCATAATCTCAATCAATTTGAGATTCTGGTTATCTGCTTACGCGGAGCTTTAATCGCATCAAAACGCGGTGCTAAATAACTAGTGCGCGGAGCTAACGCGGAGCTATTGATCATCTCCGCGTTTTACTCAAACGCGAGGCTAATACAAGTCAGACTGCGGAATCAACGCGGAGTTATTAAACATCTCCGCATTTTATTCAAACGCAGGGTTAATATTACCAAACGCGGGGCTACTGAATTGGCTCCGCGTTCTGTTGTGGAAAATCCTTTTAACTTAGAAATTTTCACTACCAACAGAACCCCCTCCAAAGTTTTCAAAGTGGCTTAGACTTCAGCAGATTTTGAAATACTTTGGATATCTAAACTAAAACGCGGAGTTAGAATACCAAGTCTATCTCGCGTTATGCTCACTTACGCGGAGCTAATCAGCTTCACTTCGTCTTCAGTGAAATTAGTAATTATGTCATTAATTACCCTGAATTTCTACGCCGAATACCAAGCGACGGAAATTCTGTTTAAATAGAGCTCCCGACTCATCTTCTTCTTCATCCGGAGATTTTAGAAGAGCTCTCAACTCCTGCAACTGAGTGAGCGATGTCAATGAGCGATCTTCAATTGATCTCCCTTTAACTCTTCATAGATTTTCATCATTAGGATGTCACTTCAGAAGAGTTTTGCCAGATGCACGTTGGCCGGCGTTAATGGCAGTAGCCGTGAAAGTAGATGCAAAGGCGAACCAGTCTATGCAGCGTCTTCCGAAGGTAAAAAACCTTAACTCTTGGGCTTCTAAGAACCATCTTGAGATGTTTTGACTTGATTTAATTCAGCCAACTGTTTATTTTACCGGCGAGATCGCCGTTCTCCGCGAAGTTATCGCGTCATCCCCTGTACTTGAAATGCGGGGTTTATCTGACTAGTGGTCTCGATGAATCTGCGAGGCTATCTTTGATTAGCAGTCGCGATGAATTGCAAGGCTATCTTTGATTAGCAGTCGCGATGAATTGCGAGGCTATCTTTGATTAGCAGTCGCGCTAAATTTGAAAGAGAAGGAAAGAGCAGAAAGAAATCTTGTCCCCCTTTACGCGAAGTTATCGCATCATCCTCTGCGTTTAAAGCGCGAGGCTATTTTTTCAACTGTGCGCGGAGTTAGTTTAGCTCCGCGTTTTCACTCTTTTGGAAACTCTGTTCCTTTTGCAGTAAGTTCAATCCTTTCTGAAGAGGAATGTATGCGGATCCATCGATCTTCATCAGCAAAAGTAATTCTAAGGAAGCCAGAAGTATATGCTTTACAACATAGTTGCAGGTTTCAAGCTCTGGCTCCTGGAGATGGACTATTGAAGGAGCTTCAAGCTCAAGTGAGGGCCTGCAGCGCTTGCAGTTCAGAATTGCAGCACTTGCAGTTCAGAATTGCTTCGATGCAGCACTTCTCTTTCCTCTCGTGCTTCATTTCATATGACAGGTCCAAAATGACATTTGCAGAGATCTTTTGCATGCGAATCAGGGAACTGAGCTTCAACACTCCGTAGAGAGAAATCTCACCGTTAAGTTATTGATGAGTCGATGTATTGATGATCATGTAGAAGATTTTGGGAGAACTATAACTCCCTCTTTGTAATCTCTTGCTTCATGAATAAAGATAAATTATTTTTCCCTCTATCTGTTGGCTTCAATGATTTTGCTTGCACAACAAACAGATGGTCAATAATTTTGGTAAAATAATCTAAGGCTCTTTTGCGTAACTTAGATCATTAATACCGATTTGATCGGATACTGATCCTCTTCAACTTAGCCAAAAATCCAAGTTTTTAATGAGAACGCGAAGCTAGAATACCAAGTTATCTTCGCGTTTCTCGGAGTTGCATGGAGTTAATATCTTCACTTTTTTTTTTCACGCGAGGCTAATAGCTCCGCGTTTTGGAGAGTAACTGACCAGTCATTTTCTCCGATATCCGCGCCGAACTCTAAGAGGCGGTAAGGCTTGGAGAAGAAGAAAAGTCTCTGACTTTCCTCTTATGCGAAGTTATCGCGTCATCCTCGCGTTTTGAAGCGCGGGGCTATTTTAAGTAGCAGTCGCGTGGAAACGCGAGGCTATTTTGAGTAGCAGTCGCGCTGAAACGCGAGGCTATTTGATGTAGCAGTCGCGCTGAAACGCGAGGCTATTTTAAGTAGCAGTCGCGCTGAAATGCGAGGCTATTTTGACTTCTGTGCGGTCTAATTTTTAGCTTCGCGCGGCGCTATTCTTAGCTTTGCGCGTTCTAATTTTTAGCTTCGCGCGTTCATACTTAGAGAATTTTTCTGTCTTATAGAAACTTCTCTAACTCTGGTGCTTTTTTTTGCAGTAGGGTATTCGATGGAAGCTCTTCCTCACAAGAATTACTTCGGCTTTGCTGGGGGTTCTGATCCCTCAGGCCAATTTCGCTTCACCACTATCTTGGCTTCATATAAGCCAGACCCGAAGGAGCGCAAGGAGAAGTTGATCAAGTATCACCCTACTACTGCGCGAGAAATCATAACTGATGCAGCCTTCGAAACTTTGAATAGAGAGGCGATGGAGAAACCCGCATTCCTCTTTGGAGACCAGATGGATCAATCAGATGAGATCCTTTCTGAAGAGGAGTGCGTTTGGTTATATAACTCAGGTGAAATGCTAATGTTTCTGCCTAGAATAGATCGTAGCTATCCTCTGGTCTATCTTCAGAGGCTGGCGATGCCTCGGGAATTAAAGTGGGGACTGACTCAAGAGTAAGATGGCGTCCCAACAGGCAAATTTGTGCAAAAGGGGTTTATCAAGATAGTTTCCCCAGATGCATTACTGGCTTGCTTCCAGGCCGATTTGGCAAGGAGCTTCCAGTGGGAGAAGTTCCATCCCGCGCACGAACTTTCTTAAGTGAGTTCCTGGCGAAGGATGGTCAATACCCGGCTAGCGATTTCAGGATGCCTGGCTGAGTTCATTCTTCTAACAATATGTGGTGGGCCCGCCTTATTTAATACATGCTGGATTCCCACGAGCCCATTTTAAAGGATATTGGCTTGTATAAAACTATCAGGAATGTCCAATTCGGGTTTCCCCAGAGTGCCTATCATTTTTACTGCCTCTTGGAGATGTATAACCCTGAGACTTGCACTTTCTTTACATCAGTGGGTGAGCTAGGATTCGCTCTTCACGAGATGTTCGAGGTTTCCGGGCTTTCCATGGGTGAAATCCCTTATGAAGAGTATATCCCCACCACCGAGGAGCTGAACATGCTTCTGGCGAGGGATGAGCGCATCTACGCCACATACTGGGAGATGATGTGCCATTATCATATTTGCGCTGACTTGACGGGTGCGCGTAATCACGGTATCGGCCACAAGAAATGGGCCGAGTACCTCTTTGCCAACTTAAATTCTCAGGATAGCTCGGCAATTATCTATGGTCATTCTCCTGTCCCCATCTCAGAGATTGACCAACGTGTAGCCAGGGGCCATTACCGTTTGTATTATACCACGGAATCCAATGAGAACGGATACGGTCCTGGTACTTCATTCAAGAGCTATCACTATCAAGCCCAGTTTTCGGTTTCCAACAGAGGTCTCATTGCCGGGTTTTTGATGCTGTGGCTTAAGAGATGCGTCGTGCCGTCGTTGCCTAAAGAAGCAATTGCGGTGACCGTGGTATATCCAGCGGTTCTTCTAGCATATGGCCGACCCCTTGGACTTCTTCCCGCCATGGTATGCAATTTGCAGTATGGACTGAGGGTGTTCTGTCGTGATTTCCTCCCCATTATTAAGGTCAAGGGGAAAGAAAAGGGCAAATCGAAAGAGACTGCCTAACCGAAAACTCCAAACCCTAGGGTGGAGATGTCCTACACCTATTTGATGGCGTGGCTCGTCTTGCACTGTCCTTCTTTAATGAGTGCACCAGAGCGTCGTTCGGGCGAAAAGTGCTTCTTTGTAGAACTGTATGAACGCTCTTCATGGAAGCAGAATTATGTCTCAAATTCGGAAGATTCTTCATAGTTTTCAAAATTATGAGATCTTCCGGTGTTTCCCTGACTCTCCCGGCGGAGGATATGGGATGAGGCTGAAGGATGCCGTGGGAGCAGATAAGTTCACTACTTTATCTGCAGGAGCGTTCTGGTGGCTTCTCAACATTCGTCCCGGATACTCGTGTATCGTCAAGATCTCGGGTGTCGGATCGAGCCATACACTCCGAGTCGCTTTGCTCGTCAGTTTGGATACTCCCAACTTTATGTGGGCAATCCAAATAAAGATCTCGCTCACGAGGGGAATTTATACGAAGGCGCTCGTAGCGGGTTCCATTTCGCAGTAGGCGGAACCGAGGCTGAATTCTCCTTGCCCCAGAAGGCGCCAGAATTGGCCATGACCCTCAGCTTCTGCAACTGGTTCGGTATTGCGAATGCTGACGTGCCCGGTTTCTCTCTCAATCGCAGTTGTTGCAAAGAGATTGAAGCCCTCTACATTAGCTGCCAGGGTGCTTCTAGAGTGAGAATAAAAGGAATGGAAGAATTCCTTGGCGCCGCGGCTGAGCCTTCAGACGCCAGCGAGTCCGACGACGATGCCGGTGATGACGATGACAATACTGGTGCTGGTGGAGCTTCCCAGCCTGTTGTCAGTCGTCCATTGAGTCCAGCTCTCAAACGCCGCGGTACTTTAAAGAGAAGACCGGGTAAGAAGCAAAAATTGGCTCAGAAAACTTTGATAGCTCCCCAAGAAGTGGCTGTCAAATTTGCTTCAGACTTATTGGCTTCGGCTTTGCCCCCAACATCGACAAAGGAGGACGAACCTGCTAAAGCTCCAAGTGTTGTTGAGATTTCGGCCCCTTTGGCCATAGGGCCTGTGGCAGAACCTGTGGCGCAACTAACGGGTAGCGAGACGGGTACGTTGCTGGAAACGACAATGGCTCCCCCTTCAAGTCCGACAACCGGACTTGTATCGCCTGGTATGGCCCTTAGCATTTTATCTTTTGCCCGTTATTATTTTAACGTAACACTGCTTTTCTGGTCTTCCGAAATGCAGGTGATCAACTTCTCTCGCCAATGCATTCGACTACCCAAGTAGAGTCTGACGATAGGATGGACCATTCTGGCTCCGTTGGTGGTGTGGGTAGCTCTGCTGGCGAGTTTGCGGCTGATTATTCCACACTGGCTCCTGTCTCTGTTCCCTCAGGCCAATTCCCCCGATTGACGAACTGGGAAGTGATGAGAGAACTGAGGTCATTATCGCAGCTGCTGCTAGAGAGGCGACGCCTTCTCCTAGCATGCCATCTCTAACGCCAGTCTGTTCCACTGAGACATTTCCCACGGTCGTTGGCGTACCTTCTGTTTCTCAGTCAGCGATTCTAACGCCTTCTACTATAATGGCTGTTGAGACCACTGTAATTCCTCCAGCTTCTAATCTTCCAGTCGGGAACGAGAACTTAAAGTTCTCATTTGAAGCTTCTTCTGCCATCGGAGGAACTTCTGGTGGAGATACCCCCTCATCTTCTTCTGTTGGTGGCGCTCCCCGGGTGACTTGTATTAGCAGCCCTCATTCTCAGGTTCCTGATTCCACCAGATCTGCATTGGCTTTACTGGCCCCGCATGTCATGAACCTGGTACAAGGACGGGCTTCTTCTTCGACACCGGCAGCCACTGCTCCCCTGCCCGTGACATCTTCCTTAGCATTACTCGCTTTGTCTGTTGGCACTACAAATCCTCTTGAAGAACTTTTCAACCTCAGTGTTGCCGATTTTATGCGTTTGCTAAGGAGATGTATCGAGATGGTCCTTGCTGGCCACGACTTCAACTTCGCACGTCCAATGTTATTCCGCTATCTGGAAAACATTGAAGAAACTGGGGGACGAGATCGAGCAGCTTCTTACTGGGCCCGTTTTGGAGTTTTGGAAGAGCAAATGAACATACTCAACACAGTTCGCCAAGCGGATGTTGAGTCGATTACTGGGATCGAATGGGCTCGTCTTCAGGCGGAGTTGGTTGCTCGTCGAGAGGAATTGAGGCGCCAAGAAGAAGAGTGGTCTCGAGCGTTAGCAGGTTCCAGGCTAGTCGGGAGTCCATTCTTAGAGGTTTGGATTTGGTGAACTCTGAAATTGAGGGGAGCTAGGCTGCAATTCTCAGCGCCCAGGAGGCCATTGCTAATGCTCGGGCGATCTTAGTAGAGAGCGAGCTTCAATTAGGGGAAGCCGTTAAGAAGCGGGAAGCGCTGATCCTTCAACGGGAGCAAGTTGATCAGGAGGAGACAATAAGAAGCCGTACTATGGAAGAGTCTCGCCAACATCTCATCCAGCAAGTTGGAATGAATGATAATGATCTTCTCCGGCAAGCTCAACACTCTATAGAGGCAACTCGTCGTCGAGTGGTTGACGAAGCGATGAGTAAGTTAAAGCATCTCGGAGATCCATAGTTTTCTTTTATTCTTCATTCCTTTTCTTGTAATGAGAACTTGTAATAAAAGAAAGAACTTTATTGGTTCTCAGACTTCTTTTGTAACTCCATTCTTTTTTAAATGATGAACAAGGATAACTACTTTTTGATTCTTTTATCAGTTGGCTAGGAAATCTTCTTGCACAACAAATAACTTGCCATCAAGAAGTAGCTTTCTCTGCGAAGCGTTCCAAGTCGTAGTGTCAGAGGTAAGAATTTAACATAACAGGTTTTATTGGATTTTTAGCAAATCCCCAACTATCAACGGGTTTGATTGGCCTTTATCAACTACCGTTTGAGTTGGGCTAGCCATGTTATTCCCCTCAACATGGTGAGTTGTCGAGGTATTAATCTCCTCTCCCCTTTTGCCTTTAATCAGCATTGGGTAGTTAATCTCATACTCTTACCCCCAGTATGATAGGGTTGGCGAGAAATTTGTTCTCTTCCCATTGCCTAGTCGGCGTTGGGCAATTCATACTTTTTCCCAAGTATGATGGGTTGGCGAGAAATTGGTTCTCTTCCCATTGCCTAGTTGGCGTTGGGCAATTCATACTCTTACCCCCAGTATGATAGGGTTGGCAAGAAATTTGTTCTCTTCCCATTGCGTAGTCGGCGTTGGGCAATTCATACTTTTTCCCCAGTATGATGGGTTGGCGAGAAATTGGTTCTCTTCCCATTGCCTAGTCGGCGTTGGGCAATTCATACTTTTACCTCAGTATGATGGGTTGGCGAGAAATTTAATCTCTTCCCATTGCGGAGTCGGCGTTGGGCAATTCATACTTTTCCCTAGTATGATGGGTTGGCGAGAAACTTGTTCTCTTCCCATTGCCTAGTCGGCGTTGGGCAATTCATACTTTTTCCCCAGTATGATGGGTTGGCGAGAAACTGGTTCTCTTCCCATTGCCTAGTCGGCGTTGGGCAATTCATATCTTTTAGGTCAGAGGCGCTTAATTACACATGCCTAAAAGAAAGATTGGGGGCTGTTCAAATTTGAGAACTGAGCACACCAGGTTTGGGTCAGAGGCGCCAAACTGCGCATGCCCAAGAAAAGACTGATGGTGGTTCAAACTTGAGAACCAAACTGGAGGCGGTTCAAGGCTCTCTCGCGTAACTTGAACTGGGCACTCCAAACACACCAGGTTTAGGTCAGAGGCGCTTAATTACATATGCCTAAAAGAAAGATTGGGGGCTGTTCAAACTTGAGAACTGAGCACACCAGGGTTTAGGTCAGAGGCGCCAAACCGCGCATGCCTAAGAAAAGACTGATGGTGGTTCAAACTTGAGAACCAAACACACCAGGGTTTAGGTCAGAGGCGCCAAACTGCTCATGCCTAAGAAAAGACTGGAGGTGGTTCAAACTTGAGAACCAAACACACCAGGGTTTAGGTCAGAGGCGCCAAACTGTGCATGCCTAAGAAAAGACTGGAGGTGGTTCAAACTTGAGAACCAAACATACCAGGGTTTAGGTCAGAGGCGCTAAACTGCGCATGCCTAAGAAAAGACTGGAGGTGGTTCTAACTTGAGAACCAAACACACCAGGGTTTAGGTTAGAGGCGCCAAACTGCGCATGCCTAAGAAAAAGAAGACGCGTATCTCCAGGGGTACTAAGAATAGTATTTCTTAAGAAATTTGCCATTGATCGGCATCATCATCCTGTCGCCATCTTGATTCATTAAGCGGTAGGCTCCACTGGAGTATACTGTCTCCACAATAAACGGTCCTTCCCACTTGGGTTCAAACTTACCCTTAGTCTTGTGGGTTAGCACCATTGGCCTTTTAACAGCCAGAACCAAGTCTCTTTACTTAAAGGTCCTTGGTTTGACGTTCTTATTGAACGCTTGAGATATTCGGGCTTGATACAACTCAATTTGCTGTTGAGCCCTGAGACGTTTTTCATCTAACGCCTCTAATTCTTGCAATCTTTGCTGATGGCGCTCTTCTGTCGTCATCCTTGTGGCTAAAGCCACTCTTAATGATGGTATCTGGATTTCAAGAGGCAAAACAGCCTCACTTCCGTAAACCAAAGAGAACGGGGTTGCTTTGGTCGGGGTGCGAACGGTGGTGCGATATGCCCACAAACATTCTCCCAACTTTTCATCCCAATCTCGTTTATTGGAAGAGACGAACTTCCGAAGGAGTTTGATGATCGTCTTGTTGAAAGCTTCTGCTAACCCATTAGCCGCAAGGTTATATGGTGTAGAAGCGATATCTTTGATTCTGAACTTGTTGCAGAATCTGGAGAATCCCTGACTAATGAATTGCGGACTATTATCGTGAATGATCCGTCGAGGGACGCCAAATCGGTAAATGACATGATACTTGATAAACTTGATCACATCTGTCGTTTTCACCTCTTTCATGGGCACGGCTTCGGCCCATTTTGAAAAATAATCGGTTATTGCAAGAATAAACCGATGTCCTCTGGATGACGGGGGAGTTATTGGCCCCACAATGTCTATCCCCCATGCTTCAAATGGCCAACTTGCAACAGTATTGTGCAAGTATTCTTGGGGTTGATGAATAAAATTAGCATGAACTTGGCATGCATGACATCGTTTAGCGTATGCCATTGCTTCCGTGATCATGTTTGGCCAGTAGTATCCTAGCCTTCTTATACGGTTTCCAAGTTTAGGACCGGGCTGATGAGCTCCACATACTCTATCGTGTGTTTCTCTCAGCACTTCTTCTGCTTCCGCTTTTGATATGCAGCGTAGTAGCAGACCATCTCTTGACTTTCTATATAAAGTTTGAAGTTTATGGTCATAATAAAATCTTTTGGCCTTCCTCTTTATAGAGGTGGCTTCCTTAGGACCTTCTGGTAATATCCCATGTAAAGCATAATCCACAAACGGAAATCGCCAATCATGGGGTTCCAGAGTTAAGCCTGCTTGACATACTTCTTTATTTTGAAGAAGAGTATCTGGATGAAGGAGCTCTCTGCTTTCAATGGTGATGCTTCTAACTTCACTCGGCGGGATTGCCAGTGTTGCGGCTAACGCGGCAAGAGCATCTGCATAAACGTTCTCATTTCGAGATACGTGATATATGTAGAATTGTTCAAAATAGCCAGCCAGTTCAATGGCTAGCTGATAATAGGGGATGAGGGCTTCATGTCTGACTTCATATTCACCTGTCATCTGATTGACGATGAGCTTAGAGTCTCCATATGCCTCTAGATGGTTCACCCCCAGTTGCAGAGCTATTTTTAAGCCGATAATGAGCGCGTTGTACTCCGCTACATTATTCGTGCACGGTTCCGTCAATGAATAACAGTTTGGAAGTATATGTTTACGTGGGGAGATTAGCACAACCCCCACTCCAACAGCAGATCGTCTGGCAGCACCATCAAAGAACATTTGCCATGGTTGCTCTTTGCTAACTGTGTTGACCCCTGACATCTGTTTGGCATTAGACCGAATTGGGTGGTCTGCAAGAAAATCGGCAATTGCCTGTCCCTTCATCGCCTTTTGAGGAACGAAGTGTATGTCATAGGGCGACAGTAGCAGGGTCTATTTTGCCAGTCAGCCATTTAAAGCCCCTGGTTTTGTCATCAGAATCTTCAGGGGATTAACCCGTGATATGACATGAATCGTTTGCTCAGAAAGATAGTGTCGCATTTTCTGAACGGCGAACACTAGGGCTAAACATTCCTTTTCAATCGGGGTATACCGTTGTTCGGCCCCAATCATTGTCCTGCTTAGATAATAAATGGCATGTTCATGGCCGTGCTCATTTTATTGAGCCAGTAATGCGCCTAAGGCATTATCCATGGCCCTCACATATATGAGGAAGGGCTGCCCGGGGATCGGTGCCATAAGAACAGGAGGTTTGGTGAGGTATTCTTTAAGGTCGTCAAAGGCCTGTTGACATGCCTCATCCCATATGAAAGACACTCCTTTTTTCATAAGTTTTGAGAATGGCTGGCATCGTCCAGATAGGTTGGAAATGAAGCGTCGAATATAAGCGAGCTTTCCCTGTAATCCCCTTAATTCCTTAAGATTGCCGGGAGGCGGCATTTCGCTAATCGCTTTTACCTTTTCAGGGTCGAGAAAAATTCCTTTTGAGGTGATTATGAACCCAAGAAATTTCCCGCTGGATACCCCCATGAACGATTTGGTAGGATTCATCTTCAGATGATGTTTCCGCATAAGATCGAAGACCACTCTTAAATCATGAAGATGATCTTCTTTGTTTTTGCTTTTGACTGCTAAGTCATCCACATAGCACTCCACTGTTCTGCGCAGGTGTTCTTTGAATATGACACTCATTGCGCGTTGGTAGGTGGCACGTGCGTTCTTTAATCCGAATGGTATCACCGTATAACAGTATACCCCCAGCGGCGTTCTGAAAGCTGTATGCTTCTCATCATCCGGGTGCATCTTGATTTGGTTATAACCTGAGAAGCCATCCATAAAGGACATCCTCTCATAACCACAGGTACTATCAATCATCACATCGGTGATGGGGAGTGGAAACTCATCTTTGGGACATGCGGCGTTCAGATCTCGAAAATCGATGCATATCCGGATTTTGCCATTCTTTTTGCGAACTGGCACTATGTTAGCCACCCAATCAGGATGTTGTTCTTCACGGATGAATCCGGATTCAATAAGCTTATTGACCTCGGCAACTATTGCCTCCATCAACTCCGGTCGAAAACGCCTCTGTTGTTGTTTAACAGATTTGACATCTTCTTTTATATTTAACCGGTGTGTGGCAATTTGAGGGTCAAGCCCCGGCATATCTTCATAACTCCACACGAACACATCTATATACTCTTTGATAAGAGATATAAGTTCCTCCTTTTCTAAAGGAATTAGTGTGTCGCTTATGAAGATGGGTTTCGGATTTTCTTCCGTTCCCATGTTAACCTGTATTAGTTTGTCTTCTGTCGGCGGGTCACGCTGTTCAAAGCGGACATCCCAGAGAGTGTCCATATGCCTAGCCCAAGCATCATCTTGAACGTCAATTAGTTCCTCGTCGCTTTCTGGCGCAGCTGAAACCATATTGGCTGTCAAAGACTGAAACCAAGCACCGGTGCTTATATCCGAATCATGGTCGAGTGAAGATGTTTCTTCTTTAGCCGAAGAACTCTCTTCATCCTTGGATGGCGATGAGGGTGGAGTAGACACATAGCCCAACCCCCTGCGGGTCTTCTGATAATAATCAGGACTCTTTCCTCTCGGTCTAAACGAGGGTATGAGATTCCGTCGTCCTTTTCCGAAGTTTAATCTCGGCTTCTGGGTACAATTATATCCCATCTTTTCCATCATCTGTCGGGATCTTTGTTCATACATATGAAATTGGGGTGATGTTTGCTCATCACTTTCACTGCTTTGTTTTCGCCGAGGTGACGTAATTACCTTGCCGAACATAATCGGCTTTTGGGATCCTCTCCGAGGAGGCACTTCAAAGTAGTGACATTTTTCTTCAGCTATTTTAGACTGGGAGAGGAGGGATGACCTAAGTGGCAAATGATATGCCGCCAGAACTTGAAGTTCGGATAGGCCATCCACTTCAGTGGAAGTACAAGAGGGTTCAGACTCAGTAGCTACAGCATGCTCGTAGACTAACCTTACATTTTCATTAATAACCCATTCACTCTCTATTACATCTACTATATTATCAAAACTAAGAGTAAAATCTAGGTTGGGGTTAATTTCATAATCACCTCCATCATCTTCTTCAAAAGGTTCATACTGCGTGTCTGCCTCGTTACCACCTTCATCAGGGTTTTGAGGCTTGCCAGGATCATCATTGGAGATTTCATGAGCTGGTTTGTAGAGTGAAGCATCTATGAAGTAATTCTCCAGTCCTTTGAAAGGTTGCTTATCTGCAATTAGTGTCCGGACTTCTCCTTCCTCATTGCAATATTTCATGCATTGGTGAAGAGTCGACGGGACGATCATGTAAGCATGGATCCAAGGTCGTCCTAGTAGAATATTGTAGGAGGTATCTGCATCAATAACATAGCATGTAACCTCCGACCTTAGATCTCCAATTTGGCATCGGAGTCGAATTTTCCCGAGGGGGCTGCTATTATTGGCGTTGAATCCATATATTGACGTGTTGGTTGGTGTCAGACGATGGAGGGAGATCCCTAGCAGCTGCATCAACCTTCTGGGTACGACACTTAGTGCAGAGCCCGGATCAATTTGAATTCGGTCCACTTTTGTGGATCCGACATATCCGGTGAAATATAAAGGCCTGTTGTGCTTTATATTCCTTACCTGCATGTCTTCTGGAGAGAAAACTATTTGTGGGACCTGCCTCCTCACTTGATGACAGCGGGGGCAAGAATCCTGTTCTTCATTAGCCGGCTCGACAATCTGAGTTAGGAATGACTCAGAGTCTGCCAAAGCTTCCCTTAACGCCTCACGAGTTGACTTTGACAATCGTAACAACTCGTATAGCGTTACTCGAGCTGGAATATTTCCAGTGTTCTAAATATCGGCCGGTATATCGGTATACCGGCCGATATATCGTTTTTTACAAAGAAACGAGACGATATGGGGTTTTTTTTATCGCATATCGTTTTTGACCGGTATGGGCCGATATATCGGCCACGTGGCGATATATCGGCCGGTATCCGGTATGTGAAAAACCGGCCGGTATGGTTTAATATCGGTTTTTTGTTAACGGGTTACGATTGCGGTTGAAACCCGTTAACCCGTTAGATCCGACCCGATAGGAAAACATAAAAATCCGATACTCCTCTGTTCGCGAACAAAAAAACCCTAAATCCCTAATCTCCTCCGTCGCAACTCCGTCGCAACCGAGCTCCCCACTCCTCGTCGCCTTAGCTATCGCCGGTTTTCGCTTCCATCGCCGCCTCTCCGGCTCTCCATCCTCCTCAACTGGTCGATCGACCGTTCCTCTCGAAGAAAATTTCGCCGTTGCTGTCTCTCCCCGACCAACCGAATCGATCTGGTTTGGTCCAGCGCCGTCTCTCCGGCTCTCCATCCTCAACTGGTCGATCGACCGTTCCTCTCGGAGAAAATCACCGTTGCTGTCTCTCCCAGTCCCCGAGCAACCGAATCGATCTGGTTTCGTCCATCGCCGTCTCTCCGACTTCCGTCGACTCGCCGGTGATCCATCTCTCCCTCTTTCTCTTGCGTGCTTTCTAGCATCTCGATCTTGAATTTTGGTAAGTAGACTGCAATTAATTTTTCTCTAAATTTTTGTTTAATGTTAGTCTAGTTTTCTTTTAAATTTTAGTTTGTTATTGTAATTAGTGTATTTTATTTTTTAAATTAAGAATGAGTTAGGGAATTTTCATTTTTAAGTTTGGAATTGATGCCTAGGGCAGCACCCTTCGGCCAGTGACTGTCACAGTGTTCGGCCAGTGACTGTCACAGTGTCACTGAACTGTAGCATAGTTCTTGGGTCCCCTGAGTATTTTCTTTATCCTCAGACTGAACTGTTACAGTAACTCAGCAACATATTGGCATTGGTTCAACATCTTGGGGGCAATAGAGTTAGACCCACTTGTTGGATAATGTACTTGATTAACTAGGTTCACAAGGAATTTGGTTAACTTAGTAAAGAGACAAATTTGAATTGTAATTAAGAGTGCATAATGTCACATTTGGCATTTTATGGTGATTAGAGACATTAAATAATGTTTATATAAAAATTGATAAAGTATGTGATTTGAGGTAGAAAATTTTAAGTGTTTTGAGTAGATAAGAATTTGAAAATCTCCTAAAATACCGGATTTTCTATTTTGACTATTGTGAATAAAAATAATCTTGTCTCTATAATATATTCGATTTTGACTTTATAATAAGGATTCTCTAGTTTGTATATGTTTCAGGTATAGAATAAGATTGTGTATCCAAATGTCCAATAAAAATCATGAAATTATATAATTATTTTTTTATGATTATGTTTATATGATTATTTTTTTTAACTTAGATTATGTTTATTAAGTATTAACTTTATTTATTTTAGTAAAAGCTTGAATTCTTAAATAAATTAAGTTAATATAAATTAAGTGCAACAATTATTTAGCTATTTAAAGTTTCTAGCATGTTTCAAATAAACTCATTTAAAGGACAATGTTGTAATTTTATAAATTATATCACTTATGTATTGCAGAAACACTTTTCTTTTATCTTGAAAACTTATTTTTCTTTATTTTATGATTGTATTTCGCTCTGTCTCTGTGCATATGCGAACGTTCTAAACGATATCTGCAAATTCGTAAGTTGAATGTAAATAAGCCAATGTAAGTGCTATAAACTCATTTTATGCGTTTTATTATGTCTATATAGCCAATTATATGATTATTCTTTAACTGGCATGACACCGATATGACACTCCGGTATTTAGGGTCATATCGCGATATCCCACCCGGTATCCGGTAACCGGTATGTAATTTGGCTGACCGGTACGAGACCGGTATCCGATATTTAGAACACTGAAATTTCCCAGCTGAGTTATGATATCAAATTGGAAGGAGGTATTCTTAACTCCATCTCTTCGCGGATTCTTCTGGAAACGAACACCTTTTTGCTTTGCAGGATTAGTAGTTTCCGCATATATATCCTTCGGATCTACTCTGGTGTAGTCTCTAAGATATGTTTTCCTAGACCGAGTGCCGGAAGGGCCTGCCCCATCTTGATGAGTGGCCATGGCTTCGGGCTCCTCTTCAGAGTCTGTGGGTATTCCTGCAATATATTCATCCTTTATTTCCGCGGAGATAGCATTGCTAGTCCGCTTTTTCTTGTGACCCCCTTTGTTTGTCCACTGCTCGTCTTTTATCAAATCGGGGTGAATCCACATAACTTCCCCTCTTTGGGTCGTTACAGGGACAAGTCCTTCTTGGGCTTTGTTGTAAGGATAAAGATTCTTTGTAACTGTCTCACCCTTTGGGATTGGGGTCACTCCTGCGGGGAACTCGTGGGTTCCAACCACTATGGTTGCCATATTGGCAGTGACCTTATTCTGCTCTTCCTTAAGCGTCAAAACCTCAGCTTCTATTAGTGCTTGGATTCTGTTTTTAAGGGGAAAACAATCCCGGGTAGGGTGCCCAACATTCCGGTGATAGAGACAGTAGTTGGGATCTTTAGTCTTACCAGCGTCTTCTGGCTTCTTATTCTCCGGAAGTTTTAGCATTTCCTTTTTCTGGAGCAAGTGAAAGAGGACAGGTGTCTGTTCAGCTTTGAAAGTGTAATTCCTTTCTTGCTGCGGTCTAATCTGCCTTGACCCTCGCTGACCTTGAGACTTCGGCTCTGGCGGAGGACTGGTTTTCTGAGGAGCAGCTTCTGACGACATCGCTGCTTTCCCTTTATTCTTATTGCTGTTGTTTTGGGTATATGACTTATTACCCCCAGCATTTCTTGGCCCGCGGGACTCTTCAACTCGGCGAATCAAGTCTTCAGCTTGCTCTCCTTGTTTGAGGAGGTCCCTCCACGTTTTGGACTCTACGGCCCCCATTTTGAGGAGCACATTGGTCTTAAGATTGTGTCGACAGGTCTCTACTAGAGTTTCCTGGATCATTCCGTGTTTGCAATGTATGGACTTCTCCCGGAACCTTTCTATGAAATCTTTAACCGTTTCTTATTCTCCTTGTCTAGTTGCAAGGAGGGAATGAACCGTAATCTCGGTATCATCCTCAAAGAATCGTGAGAGAAATAATTTCTCGACATCAAACCAGGCATTAATAGATCCTGGGGGCAACTGCATGAACCAAGTAAAGGCAGGCCCTCGCAAAGTACACCCGAATACTTTTGTCATAATTGGGTCATTACCCAACAGATGTCCTGCTTGGGACAAGAAATAATAGATGTGCTGACTGGGCGATCCCTTCCCGTCATAAGGCTCTAACTTGAGCGGTTTATACTTCTGTGAGTATGGTATCGTATCCCATTCAGGAGGATACGATCTTGAGACCCCTGATTCTTTCAACTCCTTTTTACGCATCAGAGCTTCGAGTTGATTCTGTAATTTTTCAAGCTTTTCTTCATGCGGATCATGGAAAGAAAATCTATCTTCTTCCTCATGCATCGAGTGGGCTTTCTCCTCCTGTTCTTCTTCATTTGGATTTTCCTTGCCCTTTTTGGCATTATCTTCAACAAATCTCGATAGCATAACTTTAAGACCTTCAATCATCTTTTGCTGCTCTCGAATTATTCTTTCTTGAGCTTCAAATCTCTGATTGATATCATCAGATTTATCTGCCATGTGAGATGCTGACTTCTGTAGTTGAGACGATGCAGAGGAACGAGGTGAGGCTATAGCTGAATTATCGCTGTCCTCATCGTAAAAACCCCCTGCGAGCCTCTTATAGTTTCGAGGCGGGATGGCTCCTGACTTTAGTCGAGTAACACGATGAGGTTCTTCATCGCTCGATTCTGAATTATCATCCGTCTCTGCAATTTTCTTCCTTTTTCCTACCATGTTGGAGATTACAGCTCTCCCTTGCTTCAGGAAAGTGGTTCTTGTCTTCTTAGCAGGATTCTGGTTTGACTCGTTTAATCGGTCGAACACAGATATCCTGTTCTTGCTGCAGCTACAGTTGTCTATCACGGCTGATACCGCCGTCACAAGTTGCTGGCAATGACAGACAGGCTCAACCTGAAGTTGGTCTATGCCCCTCTTCTTAGAGAGATATTCCCTGAGATCAGCGCCTTTAGTGATAGAGTCAAGAGGTCCATTCAACTCTTGAGAAGATCTGGGAACCCACCGAAGGTTGGACCGATCCTCGCGTGGCTTAGGAATACCCTCGCGTTTCACATTGCGGGCCTGAAGAATAGCTCCGCGCTTATCCACACTAGCCTCGCGTCTCTCGCTGGCTTGGTATGTCTTTAGAAGTTTAGCTTCTGGAATAATAGCCCCGCGTGAAGGGAAGGTTTTACACGCTGACTTATCTTTACGATTAACACAAATCATAGCTTCGCGCGTAGCACGATTTTTACGACTGACAACTATTTGCCAATCGTCCTCGCGTTCCTCGCGGGTATCAGAAGTTTTGCATTTATTGCGAGTATTACTGGCCTCGCGTCTCTTGCTTAGCTCAGTATCAGCCTCGCGTGGAGGATCACACGCTGGCTTTAAAGAATTTTTATACTCGCGTAACTCGCGAGTGTTGGGTATTCTGCGACTAGCGCAACCCTTACTGGCTTCGCGTCTCTCGCTAGGCTCAGCAATAGCCTCGCGTGGAATATCACACGCTGGCTTTGAAGAATTTTTATACTCGCGTCTCTCGCGAGTGTTGGGTATTCTGCGACTAGCGCAACCCTTACTGGTTTCGCGTCTCTCGCTAGGCTCAGCAATAGCCTCGCGTGGAATATCACACGCTGGCTTTGAAGAATTTTTATACTCGCGTCTCTCGCGAGTGTTGGGTATTCTGCGACTAGCGCAACACTTACTGGTTTCGCGTCTCTCGCTAGGCTCAGTAATAGCTCGCGTGGAAAATCACACGCTGGTTTTTCCTTACTTTTAAGACAAGTTGTATCTTCGCGTTTAACGCGGTAGAGTTTGGTCTCGCGGGTAACGCGAGCCAGTTTGCGAGGGACCATAGCCTCGCGTCCTCTAGAGTTAGCTCCGCGTCCAAGGCGGGCTTTGAGGGCTCTACGCCTCGCTCTCCGGTTCCTGTTCCGGAGTTGGATCCTGGTCAGTCCAGTTCCTAGATCTTCTTCGGCAATCGGAAGCTCATCCTCGGCTAGGATTTCTTGTGTGAACTCCGGCTCTATAGCCGTAGTCTCCAAGGATCCCCGTCTCTCGGTGGATACCTTTCTACCCGTCACTCGGGCATTGGAGTACATGCGACGATAGTGCCGTGTCATCCATGTCACCTGATCCGGAAGAGAGGAACTCCTCGTACTTCTGCTGGTCGATTTCAACGATCAGCGTGTCTACTTTGGATTCGATCAAGTCAACATCCGATTGCGCCACTATCTCTTCATCAGTGAAAGAAATGGCTCCCACTGTGGTCGCCAGTTTGTTCGTCGCAAAAGTTCCTTCGCTTCCTTCCATTGAATACATCTTAGATTACAATAGAAGTGAACAAGAGATAAAAAAAAAAGAGAACAAACGAGAGGATTTTATAGTTCAATCTCTCTCTTTTACAATATTGTGGGATCTGTGGCGATGGGATCTGTCAAGCAGCTCCTTTTGACGATCGGTACGTTGAAATCTTCTCTCTTGAAGATATCGGCCGACTATAGACGATCTTCTCTGGTTTTGATTTGTTCAAGGCTCTCTCGCGTAACTCGAACTTCTCAAGAACTCCAGAAAGAAGACGGTGATTTTCTCTGATCTTCACGAACTCAAAGTTCTGTGCGTAACTTGAATTCTCCAAGATTTCAGAAAAATATCTCAATTGCCGAAAAGAAGATCCCTAGGGTTTCACCAGGAAGGTATTTATAGCCCCAGGTTAATGCAATAGTTTCTATCTAAATAGAACTCGTCGTTATCCGGGATTCGAATCAAATATCTTAGTTTTGATGGAATTCTGATTAGACTTAATTTGGGTATTTGGATAAGCCCAAAATCATAATCTCAATCAATTTGAGATTCTGGTTATCTGCTTACGCGGAGCTTTAATCGCATCAAAACGTGGTGCTAAATAACTAGTGCGCGGAGCTAACGCGGAGCTATTGATCATCTCCGCGTTTTAATCAAACGCGAGGCTAATACAAGCCAGACTGCGGAATCAACGCGGAGCTATTAAACATCTCCGCGTTTTATTCAAACGCAGGGTTAATATTACCAAACGCGGGCTACTGAATTGGCTCCGCGTTCTGTTGTGGAAAATCCTTTTAACTTAGAAATTTTCACTGCCAACATAGGCCACTTCCTTTCATAACATGGGGAAGAATATGGTTGGTCTAGAAGCTTGAAGGCCAACTGTTGTAGATTTTGGAGTGGAAGATCCATAAAGAGCCCATCGATATTTCTGCTCCATACTTCTCTGTCACATAGAGTATCATCATTGGTAAATACATCCATAGTGCATGAATTTTGCAAATTCTATGATCACAACATATCGTTCCTCGGGGTTGGAAATGTACCTTTTCAAACACTCCTCTCTTTTAGAAGAGATGTCATCTTCTTGGTGCGGAGCAATTCAATTTATGTTTTCAATAGATCAATTCCTAGTATAGTACCTATTCACGTAAAGAATATGAATGACACCCCTAATGAATGTAAAAAACAGCAAGTCTACCAAACAATGAAGTGTTGTGTTGCTTTTATTCCAACATTTAACCAAGGTTTTTGGAACATCATAAAAAAGATTCCTCATGATTTCTTTTTTCCTTTCATGTCGATAAATAGTACCTTTAACTCTTTAAATCATTGTTTCTCACATGTGATATACCAAATGAAGAGATGACTTGTCGGTGTGGACGACCCTTGGTATTTCATAAATTGTTTGGTGAGAATATAGTATCTTGTCCCACCACAGATCATCTAGGACGTTCTCTTTCACAAGTTGTGCTTTTCCACATCATTGTCCCTATATGTGGCCATCGCTCATTAATGATCAGATTATGAGGACTTTTTTTAATGATCATCCTCTCAACATGATAATAAACATTACAAATATATTTTCAGTAACCAAAAGAAGTTTCAACTTCACATGCTCATTGAATCTCATGGAGTGGTTCATGATAGAAAATTTAATGGTAAGGACATCTACCGAAACTTCGGTTATCCAATTACATCTTCATAAGTTGTCTCACCATGATCTTAGTTAGACAGGTATTCTTAAGTGCGAGGTTAAGACTGCGTACTATACAAGGAGTCAAGAAGATGCTAGGATAATTGTTCTCCACAATAGCATCCACATATTTGCATGCTTGTGCATTATCGGTATGATTTGCACCATATGTTGATGTTCAACTTCTTTGAAGCAATCTATAATCTTCTCCACATTGTAGTACTTGTTTTTTTTTTTTAAATCACTCTCGGCATTCATAGAGTTCAAGAACATCAGTCCATTTTTGGTGACCACCATGAAATGTATATTGGCCTCTTTTGTGCATCCAACTATTAATCACTACAAAATGCAGACACCCTTGCTCCATGTGTCCTTGATGGGTTACATCCTCCCTATGTGAGCTTTTTTACGTTACAGGAAAGTAGTACTCAACGAGTTATTTTCAGGATTTTTACAACCAGCAATTGGATTGTCCGCTACATATATGCCATGGCATAATACGAGTACATTGTCAAATTAAATGACAATCTACCAGAATAGAACAACCTCTCAGTAATTACGTTTAATTCTTCTATTTCTCCCTTAAGGAATACTTGCTCCATTGTATTGCTCTCCCTCCTTTTTTTAGCTTTAGCTGGATGCAGTGCCATCATAAACATGCTACTTGCTCCAACATAACATTTTCCTTTGGCCACACTTAAAGTTGAAAATGTAGGGAAAGATACTGTCACAGGCTTAGAAGCTTTCACCCTTAGTTCTACTTGATTCATAACTCATCTCATCTTATTCAAATGACTGCTTTTAATCTCATTACACATCTTGTTTTTTGTCTGCAATTCGCACGAGATGGGCTTTGACTTTTTAGTATGAGAACGTGGGTGTTTTATGGTAATAATGACTCTTTCATTCCCAATTTTCCTCCTTATTCCTCTTTTTTTTTTTTTTTTTTTTGTTGTTTTTTGCAATTTGCTTACGTACTTCCAAAGTCCTCTATTTGACCATCCCTTGAGGAGCCTTCCATCATAGACATCTTACTGTCTACTATCTAATAGGCAAGTAGCTGCAAGAATTCTTCAACAAAAACAAGAAGAAATGGTCATAAATTCAATGATGAATTATATTTAGAAACTTGATTTTAACAATTATACACTTTATTCATTCTAAAACTATGTAACAAATGTAAACTTAAAAATGTAAGAGGACATACACTTAAATCATAGGTTCAAAAACAACTAAATTAAGTAACTTTAATGTACATGACATTAGGGGCTTTACTGGGCTATTAACACTTCCTTTAACAAAATCTTTTGACGGTTTATATTGATTTACCTAAATCAAATAATCATAGAACAATAGCAAAACAAAGTAGCATATATGACCTGTCATAAACATGCAAAAAATCTCCCAAAAAAAAAAAAAACTGCTAGATTGTGTAGGAAACTAAAGCGTCCAAAATCATCAAACTATTTAAAAATTAAACAAGCCAGCAAGTGGATTTGCACTACCTAATTTATAGTACATGAACTCACAGGACAAAACAAAAAGAACTAGGAGAAAGAGGAATTACTCAATGGTAAATACAGCAAAAAAGGCCCTAATTACATAAAAGACCTAAATTTGTCACCAATCAACCATTAAAATTGAACTAATCAATCACTAAAGTTGAACTCAAATTGAAGATGCCCCAAGTACATTAAAGTCCTAATTTTATGGCTTAAATCTACAACAAAATTGAAATGAAGTAATAATCAATAAATCAAAATCCTAATTTGAAAAAGAAAAGGGCTTATCAAAGAGAGACATCGTCATTGTTGTAAATAAAAGAAAACCTTGTCATTATCGCAGATAAAGGGAGAGAGATAGTTCAACATTGACATCATGCTTTTATCATCATCGTTGCAGACATAGTGAGCTATCGCGGTTTTTTAAGAGAGTAAATATGTAGTTTGTGAGATATTTTAGATTAATTGGCTCAATGGGCCGTCAAATCCTGAACCTGCTAAACCTCTGACCTAGTTACCCTTTGCAGACCTTATTTATTTGCGAATGATGCACATGTGTCGTGTGTGCATTGCGACAATGTTGCGTGCGTTTATTGGGAGTAGGAAACGGCTCGGAAAAACGTCTGACCCACGTCGTGCACGTTTCATGCACTAATCCGTATTGCAAATGTGTCTGATGCGGGTGGAGGGCTTACTATGGTATATCTATGCTTCCTAGGCCCTTATGGCTTTGCTAGCTCTCCATAGTTGGAGTTTTCTGCAGTCTTTACCCATGTAATGTTACCTGGTATGCTTTCTCAACTTTCGAGTTTACTCAAACGAAACAGGTTCTTATCCGTCCTAGTTCATACCGTGGATTAGGGCATTGATATTTTAGTTTGTTCCATTACCTTTCTTCACACAGAGATGGTGATGTGAGGGTGGGGTGAGGCATTTCTGGTGGTGGGAGGCAGCCTCTGTTTGCTGCGGGAGACCTTGACAAAGCGGTGAGGGCATAACTAGGCCTATTTATTTTTCTTCTAATATATTTAAAAGGAGGAGAAAAGTTTTTGCCTGCCTGGGCATGTCTAGGTGGCTGGGTGGTGGGTATAGCGGCCCAAACTGCCCAATGCCTTGACACTGATCACCATCAAGGCAATCAATGAAAAAAAAACGAGAATGCTACCGTTTGGCGGAGAAATGCAGTATATACATTAGTAAGCTAACTAAATGCTTTTCAATTGACCAATTTGTAAGTTAGTTTTGCCAGTTAATACGTTCTCAAGTAAGATAATGGTGTGCTAAAACTGCAAACTGAGATGCAGCCTAGATTTATAGGGAAGACTAGAAGAAATTCAAAAAAGTATTAGGCCCCCCTTACATCTGAGTCCGCAGTGTGGCCCGCAACATGATTAGTATAGGGAAGACTAGAAGAAATTCAAAAAAGTATTAGGCTCCCCTTACATCTGAGTCCGGAATGTGGCCTGCAACATGATTAGTGAATTGGTGGTGCTTTTTGAAATTTTTTTTTTTTACTCTTAGATGGACATAAGAGTTTAATCAAAGGAAATTCAGTTGACTGAACGTCATCAGAAATTAACCAGTCACTGAGAAATATGGAGTTTGACTAGCAGTTAAGCAATGAATTAAAGAACTTGTATGAAATCTGAGTTTATCAACAAAACTATAGCACTATACTAAATCTTGGTGTTATATTCAAGTGTATGGACATAGGCATTGGTATGTTTTAATGAGCCATTTTGTGTAGAGCTCTCAATGACAGTTTTTTTTTTTCGGGGGGGGGGGGGGGGGGGGGGGGGGGTGGGGTAGTAAAGGGTTACCATTAGATGCTTTAATGCTCATCATGTCTTTAAGTAGTGAAGGACCTGCATCCCATATAGACAGCAAATATATTTATTATATGATACTTGGCAGTTAATAGTGCTTTACAATGTAATTAGTATCTTTCCTATTTTGATAGTGCTTTACAATAGAATTATTGTCATTCCCGCTGTCCTGATTCAAGGAAATTTATGTGTGCCTTTAAGCTTGACCTGTTTATGGTAAGTTGGTACTTTCCTTTAAGTTTGACGTGTATTACATATATATTTTTCTTCCTATTTCGGTTCAGATTGTAGTGGTCTACTTCACATCTCCTTCAGCATTTCAACTTATGGTTCTTATTTCTTGTTTTCTTCTAACAATCTGCTGCCATTCCATCAGCCACCCACACACACCCACACATCTGCTACGTTCAAACCTCCAATATATATATATATATATTTTTTTTTTAATTTTTTTTTTTTCTGATGTAGTCTCATTCTTTATACTTTTTTTTTTTTTTTGTGAAATCTACATATTTGTTTGCCAAGTAAAATAGCACAATCTCATGCATCAGCGTACATGCGGTATGTGCTAGTGAACCTCATATACTGAGATATGGTTCATTATACAATTGCTTCGTCCACCTGCTTTAGCAGAATGGAGCTTCGTCCACCTGTTTTAGCATATATAGGATTAAATATTTATATAACTTAAGATTGGACAGCAGTTCAGCTAGGGCTGAGCACAAGTTGGTCAAAATCGACTGAACCACAACTTGGTTCTATTTGGTTGTATAACTGAATATATTGTAGTTTTTGGGGTAATGTTATCATTGTTGCAAAACCAAATTGACCAAAAAAGCGAATTTCTCGGTTTTTAAAAATGAAACACCTGACCCAAGCACCCAATCTTGAACCCTACCCTTAGTCCCTGAAGCATGCTGCTTTCCACTTGAGAGTCGGAGACTCCCTTCTCCCCTCCTTTCTCTCTTGAGAGTTGGAAATCCCCATCTCTCTCTCCCAAATCGCAAACCGTGGTCCCAAAATACCTCACCCTCAGCATTGACAGAGTATCAATTAGTCGTTAGTGAGCATCTCAACTCAGTCCAGCGTCTTTGCAACCTCGAGCACCTTAGGACCCCTTTCAAGCATTAGCGCTGTTGATTCTCTCTCTCTCTCTCTCTCACACACACACACACACAAGTCTACTCTAAAATTTACAATTTAGCAACTTAAGGTTAAGGATTGGTGGGTTTTGGTCCTTTCGGCATAAAGTTCTGATCTTTTGCTTATGTTTTGAAGCTTTTGAGTGAATAGAAGGTATATTTTTCACAAGTTATGAACTAAAATTTGATTTGTGATGAGATATTTGATGAGTTCTTGAACCTAAGATAGTGAAGCTCTTGATTTGATTGCCTATTTTGCCTGGTGCTTGTTTTCTCCGAATCGATATCCGTATCAAACCAAACATTTTGGTTCGGTTACAATTTGATTATAAACCCCAATATGACGGTTTGACTAAGTTCTGTGATAAATTTGGATTGGTCATGTTTTAATTTTTTTTTTCCAAAACATAATCAAACTGACTGATGTTCAACCCTAAGTGTAGCAGTTATGTGTTGCTGACCTGGAATTGTTTTGGTCCAGACTCTATTATTTACCTTCACTTGGCCATTAATTTCTCATTATCATTTTATTTTGATTTTGACCCTTGAAGCCTGTAACTATATACTATGATTAAAAATGAATGATAATTGTGCCGGTATGAAGATGGTGGAAAAACTCAAAACCTAAATAGTTTTCAATTTTTGCTCAGGATATCTAAGAATGCATTCCTTTATGACAATTGCACTGACTTATAACATGATCGAGCAGGTTTTGAAACGGGGGAGTTCAGACTTAGATGGTGATCCGCCATCTCGTGGCCCCATCCGTAGGATACGCCAGAAATCTAATTTGATGTCTCCTTTTAAAGATGCAAGCACATCATTTTCTGGAAAATTTCTTTCTAGTCCGTCAACCCCTCTTTTTAAAGATGTTTCTAATGACCTTATGTCATTGCAAAAGCCTCTTTTGTTGGATGAACGCAAGTGTGGTGATACAGGCTCGCAGCTGACCGAAAATGGAATTTCTAATGCTACGATGCTTCCGTCGAAGTCGAGTGAAACAGCACAGAAATTGTTCCAGCAACTTGATAAATTATCACCTTCACCAATAGACAGATCATCTGAAATGAAAACTATAGCTAGGGATGAATCCCATTCAAGGTTGACGCTTAACATGTTGCAAGGAAGTGCCCTAAGAAGCATGGAGGATATAAATTCTTCCAAACTTTGTAGTATACAGGGGAGAGAGTTCCACACTGTGAGTGCTTCTCATGTGCCAAACAGTGGTAGTTCTCACTCTCAAAAGCTGGATATGGTTGAAGAGAATGGTCGCTTAAAGGCTGTTCATTTAGAAGTGAAGTTGGCATCAGAAGCTAATGGGGTAATCAATGCTCCCATGCCCTCTAACGATGACAAGCCTAAAGCAAAATCTGAAGATCTTTCTGCTGCAAGTTCTGAGGCAATTCCTGTCCCCAGAAGGCCAGCTTTCCAAATGAGTGCTCCTGAGGTATTGACCTACCTCTAATATCTGTGGGATGAATGCTTTTGAATAATTGATTTAAGCTGGATAATTATCTGTATAGCCAATTTGTCAATTTTAATATTAATTTTCTTAGAATGTAGTAATAAATGTTTTTTATTTTGTCAAAAAGGATTCCCTGGATCTGGATGATGATGACTACGATACAAGGGACCTTTCCAATCCATTAACTACGGCGAAGGATGATGCTGGCACGAAGATGTCCAAGCGCAATGATTTCATCTCTGATACTGCAATCTCAGAGAACCCTCCTAGAACTTCATCAGAGAACATGCACATTTCAAGTTCCATATCATCTAGGAGGGCTGACAAGAAGGCTCCCATCCAGCCTGTTACTGAAAGAAACAATGGCTTTGCATTTCCTGTTGCATCGGATCCCTGCACTCATCCTCAGCCACCAGCAACGCCTACTATGCCTACCCAAATGCTAGAAAAATCAGATGCACAAAAAGAACAAACATCTCTTTCTATCTTTGGCTCCAAGGTTGCAGATTCATCAACAGCCACCAGTACACCAACCATAAAAGTTGGTGAAGGATCAGGGTCAGAACCGACAAATAGCAGCAGGTTTATTTTCTAATTTAAAATTCTGGATTTGCATTCTGAGAATTACTGATTATTGAGCTGCTTTAGTTAACAAACATAATATTCTGAATATACACATAACTCCTAAATCGATGCTCACTTTTAAAAATAATTCTCATTCAATTACTGAAAATTTAGATGCAAATGCATTTGATGAGAGCGTATATGCTGGATGCAGTCCAATTGTGAATTTTACATTTCTATTATTTCATGATTAGTTAATAGGTTTTGGATGCCAGAAGTTGTTTATTCAATTAGAAGTAGGTCTACAATGTCTGCCGATCAAGGGGATTTACTCATCATTAGACAGAGAAGGCTAGCCGATCTGAGGTGATTCGCTTGTAGACAAAATGAAATAGATTAGAATGATTTTTCAGTTAATCTGTTTTCCCTTTTATGACAGGATTCTGTTTTCTACATGTACTCATGGAAGCTGAGCTGTGATTTAGATGGATATAGTTATGTAGCCATTTGATGCGTTTGTGATTTCTCAAGTAGGATCATCTACCCATATTGTCTGATGCTACAACGACCTTGTGTACTTTTCTTATAGCTTTGGTCTTTTATTTCTTTTAGGAACAAATTAAAATTTCTCTGCATTAACCTGAAAAAGGATCACCCTCCAGTACTGGATTAATATATCTATATTTCATGCATTACAATTATACACTTTGAGGTGGAACACTTCTAGGAGAATCTTTTATGAAAGGATTCTGTTGTCCAATATATGTACTCATGGAAGCTGAGCTGCCATTTAGGTGGATATAATTATGTAGCCATATGATGCCCTTGCGATTTCTCAAGTAGGATGTGTACCAACTGCCCATATTTTCTGTTGGTGCAGCAGCCTTGTGTAATTTTCTCATAGCTTTGGTGTTTTGTTCTTTTAGGGACTAATTAATTTCTTTTCATTAACCCGAAAGAGGATCACCCTTGGTACTGGATTAATATATCATTTCCAACTAGTATAACAAATAGGGATGGTAATTGATGCATTCGTGGGTCAATTTTTGGCCCGCCCTATATAAAATTTTGAATTAAAAATAAAAATTTCGTTTTTCTAATTCAAAATTTTGCTTAGGAAGAGCCAAAAATTGGCCCTTGGACGCGTTCATTATCATCCATAAAATCAACAATACACTTTTGAGTTGGAACACTTCCAAGCTACCACCAATAAGGCTGTAGCCATACAGTATTAGGCTATTAGCAATTTGTCATTTCAATTTCTGTTGGTACTGTTTTTGTTTTCTTTCAAGTATTTGGCCATTTACATTTTTTAGTTTGTTTTTATTATGCTGCAACAGTGCCACTACAGCTTTGACAGAAGGATCTATCCTTGTCAAAAGCGAAATACAGAAGGTTGGACATACATTCAAATCACTTGAAAGTACTGTTTCAACTGGGATATCAACATTGTCTACTCCTGCTGTATTTGCTTTTGGTGCCTCAACTGCTTCCAGCCTTACCAATGGTTTGCTTAATTCATCACCACCTACATTTCCAGTTCTTGGTACAGCAGCTGTTACTTCTTCTAAAGGTCCTTTGAGTTCAATTTCCGGAAATGGTGCTGCCACTGCATCTGGTTTATCTGTATCATCATCAGCAGCTACATTCTCTACTGACCCTTCGTTTCACTTTGGCTCTGGTATCTCCACAACTGCACCTGTTTCAGTTTCTGAACCATTGGATAAATCTAGTTCAGCTACTTTGGAAGCAAACTCTGTCAAGGCCTCACCATTCAGCATATCTGGTTCCACGGTTCAAGGTGCATCTTCTGTGTTTCCAAGCTCCGGAAGCAGCAGTTCTTCTGATGTTGCAACATCAGTTACAATATTCAGCAGTGGCAGTTCCTCCCCAGTACTTTCTTCATCACTGATGACTTCGGGTTTGAGTACTAGTTCTGCAGCACCTTCATCTTTATTTTCAAGCATGGCTGGAAGCAGCTCCTCTGTTGCATTATCATCAGCATTTCCAAGTACAGGAAATGGTGTTTTTGGGTTTAATGCTACAACTCAACCCACTTTTTCAAGCTCATCATCTAATCATTCTTCTTCTCAAAGCTCTACTTCTAATCTTCTTGGTGGGACAGGTGGATCTATCAGTGCTAGCCCATTATTTGCTAATAGTTCTTCTCAGAGCTCGTCTCCCAGTACTTTTAGTGGCAGTGGTGGATCGATATTTGGCACTCAATCAAGTGGATCAATATTTGGTAGCCAGTCAAGTGGATCTATATTTGGTTCTCAGTCAAGTCAACCTGGGAGTGGGGCCTCACAGACCACACAGAGTTCGATAAGTCTGTTTGGTTCATTTCCTTCGTCCCCTTCGTTTGGTTTGGTCAACTCTTCCTCAGGCGGTTTTGGTATTTCATCATTTGCACCTGCGACTTCAGGTGCCAAATCCTTTCCTTCAAGTTCTGGATTTTCCCTTTCTTCTGGGGTTGGCTCTTCCGGTGCTAGCAGCGGCTCATCCTTCATTCCAGCAGCCACCAGTGGTCTGTTTGGTTCGAGTTCTCATACAACATCCATTTTTTCTTTGAGTTCCAGTTCCAACAGTTCTTCAACAAGTTTTTCATTTGGATTATCAGCTTCTGGTTCAGGCTCTTCACCTTTTACTTTCGGTTCGTCATCTGCTCCGGTGTTGTCATTCACATCAGCTGGTGCCACAGCCTCACCCTCTCCTGTTGCAGCTGCATTTGGAATGCAAAGCCCAGCTGGTGGGTTTGGTTCAACGTCAAATGATCTGATGAATGACGATAACATGACTGATGACACAAATCAGTCTGTAAGTGCGTCGGTTCCAACATTTGGGCAACCAGCCAATCCACTGCCGCCTACACAACCTTTTGTGTTTGGTTCGCCATCTATTCAGTCAGGTGCACTACCAACATTCCAATTTGGTGGCCATCAAAATCCTTCTGCCCCGCAAAATCCATCCCCATTTCAGTCAGCTGGTAATGTTGAGTTCACAGGAGGGAGCTTCTCCCTGGGCAGTGAGGGTGGTGGTGACAAATCTGGCAGAAAATTCGTTAAAATTAGACGAGATAAGCATCGAGCGAAAAAGTAGGGAGTTTCTTTTTGTGCAGAAAATTATAATAGTTGGATTCTGTTGATTACCTTTTCCTGGCCTGAGTACTGGAAGATAAGAGGTAAGCCTCTTTGGCCGTTTCTGCCTAGGTGCTTGATATTTGAGAGACAAATTTATTTTACTACATATTGATCTGAGTTGACCATGTTTTCTGTCTTTCATATCCTCCATTTGTTGTATTTCTTACCTTGAAGTTTTATAGTTGCAATTTTGATTCGGCTATAGTGAGTGCCTAATGATATTTGTCTTGTGCTGCTATCAAGGGACTGGCACTGATGTGGTGGTGGTTGTACCTTATTCTTGTAACATAGAACATACTACATCTCTTTGTAGTCTGTAAATTGTTATCTTTGCTGTGCATGATTTATTTGGGATGATTGCTGTTTAAGATCCTATCTTTCTGCAACTATAAGTTAGTTTACTTACCCGTCGCTCTTGACACCCATGCTACTTGGTTTATGCATTCTTTTGTTAAGATTGAATCTTGGATTTTTATTTTTTTCATCCTTAATAATGGAACTGTACTGACACTGCAAGAGGAATAGATCAGTTCTACTGGGTCAATGAATTTATACTTTTTTATGGATCGATTGTGATTTAAATAGCTTAATAGGGATTAGACTGTGAACTTATTTCTTAGGTTACAAGTGACCCATTTTTTAGTATCTGCATTTGAACTTATTTCATAGGTTACTGGTGACCCATTTTTGAGTATCTGCGTTTGAACTTATTTCGTAGGTTACTATGACCCATTTTTGAGTATCTGCACTTGAAACTTCTTATGTGCAGTACCTATACATACAACATTCACTCAAGTTTATTGTTAATGATATGCCAGTTTCTCGTTCGCTACTGTGCAGTGGGCTGGCCAGGGATAAAATAAATTTTGCACACGGTATACAGTAGGATCTGAATGTGGGAAGCAGGAATTGGATAGTAATTCAACTTCAGATTAGATAGAGACTTCGAGTGACCTTTGTAAATTCAGATAATCCTATTTTACTGTTATGAATGTAGTTTTGGTTGAAAGTGAGGCCATGATTACAATGCCCTGTGCTTCCAGTCGTCACATTTAGAATGATATTGTTATTCTCTCTAGCTTTGACTTCTGATTCTTACAATGATTTCTAGTTTGTGTGATGCCCGGATAGATGGTTTTTATCAGCAAAACTAGTAGAAGATTTTTATGTATGATGCATATTTCAGTTATGACCTTAAGATAGATAAGCATCTTTATAGTATATTGGAGAATGCTATTTGACCACCACTTTGCTTAGTGAACCCACCATCTAAAGTTATAAAAAATTACGAGTGCGCTATTTTTTTTCGTGACCATGTCTTTTATCCCATAACAATATTCAACTTGTTTGGGAACTAATTCTCGAAATGTGCAAGAACCATTCAGTTGGATGGGTTTGAGAAAGGTGTGCTCATTGATCAAAGTGGTCTGCTCAAATAGAATTTCCTCGGCATATTGGGTGGTAGCTAGGGGGAGTTTGCTAATTTTGCTGTTGTGGAAAGGGGAAAATAATTCATCTACTCACATCTGCCAGGGTTATAGGTTTTGATTACTGTTAATGTTGTTGGATGGAACTATGTGATCGTGGAAGTTTAGTGTGTGAAGGATTATTTTGCTTGGAGCGGGCCGGGCCTGTTGTGGCCCAAGTTGTCTGTTGTGGGTGTTTTGCTTTTTAGATGGATGGACTAAGAGTGCATGCGCACACAGGTAGCTTTCAATTCTTAGCTCTGAATATTCTTTGGTTCTACTTTTTCTTACTCAAGCTTATTTGTGTTGAATTAGAAAAAGGGATATTGATTATGAATAAAAATCACCTAATTTAGTAATTCACATATAGAGTTTCCTGTTCCCGGGGTTTTGAGTTTGAGGCACGATGTGCAATCAGCTGAATTCCCCGAAACATATAGGTGAGTAATTAGACAGCAAAAGTTAATTCTTATGTTTTGGTTGATAGAAACAAAAGAAAAGAAAGAAATGAGGAAATTTTATTTTTTTTTGATGAAATGAAACGGGAAAATATTGGGAATATTTTTTTTAAAAAAAATTTTCTTCTCATTTATAAGCATCGAGGGGAAAACCATGTTATTTGCTCCAGCTTGATTGGGACCTAAGGATTTGCTCGTGGTTGGGATGTAAATGGTATCCCAAAACCCTATCCGACTTTAGATTTCTGATCAGATTTGGAATCGAAATCTTGTGCCCAAACTGCAGTTCAGTTTAATTCATATATTCAATATTATATCCGAGTTATATTCGGGTGGATTAGAGGTGCAAGTAGATTCGGATCCGGACAAGATGCAGATAAGGATATGAAAATCTATATCCAGTCAAATATACTTGCAGGTACGGGTATGAAATATATGACTATATTTCGGAGATATATGGAAGGAAAATTATTTCCATATTCATTTTGGAAGTTAATTTATTTTTAAGCATACTAACTTCCATGAATACAACAAATCACAATACATTTGTATATGGAATTTTTTCATGCCCAAAGTCCGATATCCTTGTAATTTGTAACTAATAGTAATTAAATTATCTTCTAATCTTTATAATAAAATTTACTATTTTTTAAACCCAACCATTCATAAATTGTTAAAAAGTTAAGAGTTTAAATTGAATGCTCAAATTTGAAATCTAAGTAGTGATTATTTATTTGTATAAAATGTAAATAATCTTGCCTAAAGAGTTTTCAAAATAAAACCATGACATAAGCACATCATTTTGATTTATCACACTCGTGGATATAATTTACTATATATTTTTATTAATATTTGTGTTTAATTTTTCTCGTCGGGATTGGATTAAGAATTGTATCCATTATTGGGTTGGGTCTGGTTATACTTTGACCTTATTTGGTTAGAATTTGATCCGATTGGAACGAAACCAATCTCTTTACATCCATAACTCAGTGGTAAAGATATGTAATTGGATCACATGAGATTTTCTATCTGGATGTCTGTTATATGGCAGGAAATGAGTGCAGAAATGTAGCAGATGGCAAAAATATGACATTACTGCTGCTGCTGCTGCTGCTGTTGAGTGATGAACAGCATGGTGCTGAGAAAACTGGCAATCTAAAATATGGATGATACTGGCAACACATGTACCCATTTTTTAGAAAAGAAAAAAAAGACATGAAGTGACATTTCAGATTTTGAAACAGAATCCAAGTTGGCCGTATAAAGAAGTAAAGTTGTGGGATGCATCATCATTGTCATCATGTCCACACATCATACACGAATGGATGGTGATTACTGATTGGATGGATCTTTCCATGTGGGATCATCATCATTTATGTATGGAAAAAGAAGCTGCATATAAAATTTTTTCCTTGTATTCCCTTGATTCAGGCCATGATGATATATGCTCCAATACATGTACGCATCCTACCACCATTGTTTTGAATCACCGTATAAGCTGTATGACCATATGATACGAATGTCTGATATCGAGCTCATATTCTAGCCATAATGTTTATTTAATATGAGAAAATCTCCATCTAATACAAATTCAACATCCAATATTTAAATCCTTGATTTGAATATTGTGATCCATGCTGGTATATGGCTTTGTATTGAAATATAGATTGGGTTATTTGCATTGAAACTAATACGAATGCATGTCCATAGAGGACAAGATAATGCTCAAGGACAAGAAACAACTTGATGCTGATCATTTTCGTGTGATGGCAGTTACACGCCCGGCCAAAAGTGAAAATTTACTTTACTTGGTCAGCACATTGACATGACACTGCATGTATATAGTGCGTGCTTTATAACTGAGAAGACCATCATATTACAGGACTGAGAATGCCATAATAAACCTTTTCATTATCTAATTATTAATGAATTATAGATAGACTGTTGTTTTCTTTTAGTATTTTTTGGAGCTATTAATATCTTTCGTAATATTTCTTCATGGCTAATCTTTGTATAAATGGTACAGCCTGTATGGAAAATGTTTTGAGCTTCTAGATTAGAATGTTGTTTAGAGAGCTAGTCGTCACTTTTGAAACATTTTGAACTTCTAGATCAGAATGTTCTTTAGAGGGGAACTTCTAAAGGGGCACAACTTTTTTCCTAGTGAGCCCAGATTTCTTAGTGAGCCCAGTAAAAGTTTAAAATAAGATAAAGTTTCTTAGTGAGCCCAATTTTTTTCCCAAAATACCCTTCCCTCATATTCCTAAATTCTCACTCACTCTCATCCTCTCCTCCTCAACTCAGATTCCTCTCCTCTCCTCTCCTTCCAACCCACTCCCACACCCCCTGCCGTCACCCCCTCCGCTCCCACCCAGCTCCGCCCGCCTACCCCCTCCGCCCCCACCCATCTCCGCCGACCCAACCCAGCTCCGCCCGTCCGCGCCCACCCGGCTCCGCCCCTACCCCTTCCGCCCCCACCCATCTCCGTCCGACCCAACCCAGCTCCGCCCGCCCGCGCCCACCCCGCTCCGCCCCTACCCCCTCCGCCCCCACCCGCCTCCGCTGCTGCACACCCCCACCCTCCGCCTCCAGTGTCCGTGCCACATCCCAACACCTAATTTCTTCTCGGTTCAGAATTTTTGAGCTCTACTGTAAGTCTCCTTTAATTTAAATTTAATTTTGTTTTATTTTGTTTATTCTTATATGCTCTGTAACTGTGTTGAAAACTGAAAACTTCTTGGGTTTGATAATAATTTGCATACGGGAAATTCTAAACGAGTACATTTTTTTTGTTAATTTTGTTTATTTAATATTTATATTATAATTATGAAGAAAGTATAATATTGTAATCGTAGTTGTCAAATTTGCGAAACAAGTAGTTATTTTCTAATTGTAGGTGTTAATATTAAAATTTATTAATTAATTTAGAAGTTGAAAATTAATAGATAAAATATTATATTTGTAGCAAATTATACTTTATTACTATTTATTTGGTCATAATTAATTTATTGTTTTGATAAAAAGTTTCTATAAATGAAATATCTTTGTGTTACATAGATGGATCCGGCGGAATCTTCTCGCGTTCGACCGACGGCCTCGTTAAGGAGGAAGAAAGCAACATCTCGACCAGAAATCCAACGGCCGATACGAGAGAGAGCAATCGAAGTGGCTGTAAATACTGAATTAAATATAGAAACTCCGAATTTGATCAGATATGATAGTGCAAGACTAGAAGAAGGAAACAGAGGAACCAAGTCAAGATCAATCTACTCCTAATGCACCCGATACGGTAAATTTGACTCGAACCAGAAGCAGACGTCAACCCCCGAGGAAGATAAGGAGACAGTGATCAATGTGTGAGATGTATAATGATATGGATGATGTAAGGAACTTCACGTCACCGGTGTAAACTTATTTTGCAAACATTTTGACGAATTTGTTGAATTTATGGTTTTTATTTGTAATGAACCCTATTGGTCACTTTTTGTTTGTTTAATATAAACACTACGTTTGTATTTGATCGTATTTCTTTAATTTGTATAAAATATTGTTGTTTTATACGTAGGGAACCCTATTTATAATCTTCACTATTTCATTGTATCAGTAATTGTATTGTTGTTTCATTGTATGGGTGTATCCAAGTATCATTATATCAGTATATAGGTGTATCATAAGTATCATTGTATTTGTGTATCAGCAGTATCATTGTATTTGTGTATCATTGTATCATTGTTTTTCGGTGTATCATTGTATCGCAATAAACGATGTATCAGAGTATCAATGGGTTGGTGTATCAGTGTGTCAGTGTATAATTGTATGTTTTTTCTTCCTTCCCTATATTTCGATAATAATGTATAATTTGTTATTAATATAAGTCCATAAACTGACGTTAAATTCGATTAACTAATGATACATCAATTTTTATAAGTAAATAGAGTCGATGAGGCAGTGGCCAAATCAAGCTCCTGTCCGGACTGTCAGTCCGAATAGATCGGATTCGTTCGGACTGACAGTCCAAACAAATCAAGTTCGTTCGGACTGACAGTCTGAACGAACTAACTTCGTTCGGACTGTCAGTCCGAACAAATCAAGTTCGTTCGGACTGACAGTCCGAACGGAATTAGTTCGTTCGGACTATCAGTCCGAACGAAGAGAGGGACGGAAGAACGGGAGAAGGAAGGAGGGTAAGATGGGGATTTTTTTTTAGAGGGCATAATTGTTATATATTGAGAGTTTTAACTGGGCTCACTAGGAAAAAACTTGTGCCCATTTAGAAGTTCCCTCTTTAGAGCTAGCTGGTCCATCACTTCTGAATGCTATAATATATGAAAAACTAGTCATTGGGCTAATGGGTGCTGGTATATGTGCAATTAACATGTTAGTTCTACCTTGATATCTCCCTCTCAAATTTGATACTATAATTTATTTTATTTTTTAAAATTAGATTGACTTACTGTTTAATGGTACATCGGAATTATTGTTTACCCTTTCTTCCGACTAGTAAAGTAAATATCTAATCTTAAGCAAAATATATTGCCAATATTGCTGTCC
This sequence comes from Dracaena cambodiana, assembly GCA_036321105.1. Classification (NCBI taxonomy): domain Eukaryota; kingdom Viridiplantae; phylum Streptophyta; class Magnoliopsida; order Asparagales; family Asparagaceae; genus Dracaena; species Dracaena cambodiana. The sequence continues at coordinate 41,324,340 of JAYEPQ010000005.1, forward strand.
ACGTGTTACCGTCATTTACTTATTTGATGCAATGTACAAGTAAAATTTAAAGTTAAATTTCGTATAAATAACTAGTTTTTAGAGATACTCTATAAATTACAAAGTCAATTAGATAGGTAGATTAGGACTTAACATTTAATTTAATTTTTTGTTTTTGGGTGTTTTTACTTAATAATAATAAATACTAGGTATTTTTGCTTTTATTAATACAAGTTGAAACTCTTGCTATTGCCTCCTCCCATTCTAGAATCGTAGTTCCCTCCTGTGAACAGTCTGCAATGATGCCGACATAAGCAGTCGTGTTAATGACTTTCTGAGTAGGAGTGGGATGAAGTTAATTAATGTCCAGATTGCAAATATGATTCACATTCAATGCTTGTGATAGAGCCGATATGCAACAACATGATCCAGCATAAAACCAATCAACTTTACAAATGTAGCTCTAGCGACAAATATTAGTACAGAAGTGTATAGTCTAACTGGCTTTATGAATATAAATATTGTTTAAATGAATAGAGACAGACCAACGATGACGAGTTCATTGACCCGTACACTTGCGCATGTCTCACTACCATGCACCCATGTCGGAGCCTCGAAGCCTCACGTCTCATTCCATTCAACAGTTGTATGATATCAATATCTTTTGTGGTCCTGATACATTGTCCTTAATCTAAGCTCATCATGAACTTTACCCCCCGGTAAAAATTTGGGATTTAATAATTCCAACAATTTAGAAGCACAAGTGTATACGGCAGGGATGGATCTCGATCGGTGACCGTTCATTTAACACATCGTACACGGCAAGGCAATCAGCGGGCAGTGAAAGTTGGTGGCTGCTTAATTGAACTTTTATTTCCTTTCTCTGTTTCTTTCTTCTTTGAAACTCGGTGCATGCATTCGGGTGGCGGGAGATGAGCAGCTTTTATTTTCTCGCGGCAACTGTCTCCGTCTCCGTTACCGCTGAAAACTTTTATTATTATAGCCGAAAGCAACGGTGAATGGGAACTTTTACAGAATACCCCTTGGACTTTTGAAGAAATTGCACGGTTTCGAATATTCGAATGTTTTGTCGTGAAGTCAAGAAAAGTGTAAAGGAAAATATGGGCGTGGGATTGCGTGCTTCCCTTTGCATTTCCTTGCAGAGGGCAGAGAGAGAGAGAGAGTTGTCGGTTTGTGACAGGGTCCGGCTGTGCGCGCTCTTTTCATCATTCAGTCATTCATTCAGTCATTCTTTGATTCAGAGAGAGAGAGAGAGTGATCAGTGTCATCAGATTTGACACTTCATTACTTTCTCCGACCTAACATCTCTCTCTCTCTCTCACAAGTTGGCTGTATGATACAAGAATCGAGCTACTATATTATCTCACACCTCTCTCTCTCTCTATTATCTCACACCTCTCTCTCTCTCTCTCTCTCTCTCTCTCTCTCTGTTTTGTCTGTCTCTGTCTCTCTCTCAAGTTGGCTGTATGACACAAGAATCGAGCTCCTATATTATCTCACCTCTCCTCTCACAGCCACAGAATTGCATGCGAGCGTACACACGGCTTGTCTCGCAGAAATTAAGGGTCTGATCATCTGCATCATTGTCATCCAATGAAGGAAACTGTTTGGCTGTGGCATTCGTTTTAAAGTTCTCACCTAAAACTCAGAGAAGTTATTTTATATTTGGGGTATTTACATGTTTGTCCCTTAATCTTTATAAATTATGATTTAGTCCCAAAATCTTCATATTTAGAATTTAGTCTCCAAATCCTCTAAGTTACTACAATTTAGTCCTTCCGTTAATTTTTCTGTCCAAATAAAGGATGGGATTTATTTTTTTATATTTTTAAATAATAAAATGACTTAAATACCCCTATAAAGAAAAATAGAAAAGAATAGAGAGATAGAAGAAAAAAAGAAGGAGGGAAGCCAATGAACCCAGAAGAGAGAAAGAAGAGAGAAGAAGAAGAGAGGAGAAAGAGGGAAGGCGAAGAGAGGAGGAAGAATGAAAAAAAAGGAGAAGAGAGAAGGAAGAGGGAAGGAGAAGAGAGGAGGAAGAGAAAAGAACAAATTAAGAAGAGGTAAAATTAAAAAATCAGGTCAAAAAATAAACTGGACGAACGGAAGTTAGGGCGGAAGTTAGGGAGGGGACTAAATTGTAGTAACTTAGAGTATTTATGGACTAAATCTAAATATGAAGATTTGGGGGACTAAATTATAATTTATAAAGATGTAAGGGAAAAATCTGTAAATATCCCTTTATATTTTAGTATATTTTTATAGATTGGGTTGAGTGTTCACTTTGTAAAGGAACTAGGGCAATAGTATTCATTTCTTTTAAAAACCACAATTAAATACTTTGGTGGGATTTGAATAGGGATTATTTTGATATCATTTTAAATCACTGAACCAAAATTGCTAAATTATAGTGAGGACTGAAAAAAAATTATTCCGTATCCTAATAATAATAGACATGCAAGACTTGCCAAACCAAACTAAACTGTTCAGTTAAATGATTTGCCAAGAGATGATGACAAAAATGATAAGAGTAAGCCGGTTGAGTGAATTCCATCAGAAGACAATAAATTCACTTTGCACGAACTCAGCAAAAATGCTGGGAGATCAACTTATTTGAAACAAATGAAAACGTAGATACATAGGAAATAGATTGAGTGATCAGACAGGAATGACTAGAACTTGGGACTTCGACTTGAAAAGTTCAAGTTCAGTAAACAGATAGATGTACTGTAGTAGAATCTACTCGATAATGGGCATGCATAATACCTATATATCCTCAATATAAACCCTGAGACTTTTGCCCACCTCCATGAGCAGCAACAATCGCCTCGTCAAGCTTTGCTTGCTTATTCCCGTCGAGAGTGAGACCGAAATGGATGTGAGGAAAATGTGCCCACTGTGAAGGTAAAATAGAAAAAGGATATGAGAGGGGGGAAAAATGCATTGAATCTATATAAACTATATCTAGCTTGAAATTATATAAATGCAAAAAAGTTATATTATAGAAAAATATCAAGAAAGTAGATAAAGACCATATCTCAGAAATTATATGACCGGGCCATATTCAAAACCGTTTTCAAACTTTATCAAGATGGTCTACTGACAGAACAAACCTCTGTGGATCCATAAATATCATAAAAAACAAAAATTACCGAAAGTTCATATATATTATGCTTGCTAACTTATGGTCCACTATATGGAAGTTTACTCATGAAGTATCTATGCATGAACAGTTCACGAAATGTGAGTCATAGTATAAAATATTTCATTGCATTTGCAAGCCAAAAACCCAGGATTTTTGGTATACTGATGAAATCAATTCAATTCAATGATATGCAACTTTTCTATTTATTATTTTTTTTTTTTTGATAGAAGGATGATATGCAATTCAATTACTACTAAGTAAACGGATTGAAATTAATTATGCATGCATATAACATTTCTGCTGAAGTTTTCTGAATCTGATGCAGCAGTGATATGTACATGCAGTACAAAAAAAAAAAAAAAAAAAGGTAGCACATGGGCTCGCAGCTTGCCTCACATTCTCACTTGATTGTATAAGGGGACACATTTAGTTTTCACTGCAATTGTATTCATTCAACGAGGAAAGCATCTTTCATGTACTTGGGTGTTTCCAGGAAACACGTAACTGTATAGTTCTATAAATTTCTTGACAATTTAGCTCTAGGTTTATTGTTTTCATTATTTTCTCTATAATATTGAGATATCGGGACATACTCCAGCCTTTTTTGTTTTCTGCAAACCAAAACCAACTAAACAAATTTTAAAAAAATAGATTACGTTTTATGCAGTGGATATTGGCATGGTCTAAGTAGTGATATTTGTTGCCTTATGGTTGTTCTCTCTGCATTCTAAACCATTATACCAAAATAATTATTGAGTTCAACAAGGACATATACTTCACACGAGAAAGCAAAATTTTGATGAAAAATTTATCATACAACTTTCTATTTTCTACCCCCTTGTCTATATAAAATCTTTCATAAATTTATTTCTCTATGACAAAATATGCATAAATTTATGCTAGCAAAAAATAGCTAAATTTGTTTGCGTACCTGTGACCAATTCTTGTTGCAGTTATTATATATTTATTTGTTTTGGCGTTTTTTTTTTTGTTTAATTTCTTCTACCATTATAGTTTAAGCACTGCTCCTATGAGATATTATTATCTAAAGGCTTGCAGATCATATTATCATTGATATGATGTGTGCTATGCTCTTGCATAGAATGTTTTAAAGTTTATTATGTGAAAATTTTCTAATCTTAAGAATTACATACCATTTTTTTTTGTATTTAGTGTTCACAGGCTAAGTTTGAGCCTCTGAGGTGAGATTATTTGTTCCATTGATTCTACGAGTTGTTAGTTAATAAAAAGCTATTTAATTATTCACATTTGAGTGAACTATATATATATATATATAGTATTGTTCGTCTATGTGTTTCATGTTTTTTGTATAAATATAATTTATATATATTAAAATAAAAAATAATTTCTCTAAATCCTTACTATAACTTTAAAGTTTTGGTGCAACCCAGATTTAAATCCTATTGGGCGCGCATTTAATTGTACTAAACAACTAAGTGTCCTCATGGATATCCCATTTCAACAAGTAAACTTTCATGTACTAACAATAATAAAAAATTTAGTGATATTTGGATCCGTTAAAAAATGGAATGTGGTGAAGATTAATTAGAGTGCCTCCAGCTTTTCAATAGGAACAGAAACTGATGAATGCTAAACTCTGAAATTCTTCTTCAGATAAAGATATCTGTCACATGCTAGTTAAGCTTAAATCTATGAATTAACTTTTGTACATATTAGCAACTGCTCGCCTAACAATTTGAAAAGGAAAAGGGCTTCAATCAACTAATTTATGGGACAGTGTGCTTATAAGTAAAAAGAATGAGGTAAACGACAACTAAACAATTGGATCTAAAGTGTCAACTAATGTGGATACATAATAGATAGAACTGATAACGAGTAATGATACTCTAATGTACCAAATAAGTTCTTTAGAGTGCAATAACTGAGGAAGATTATTACATTAACTCATTTATAGTTGGGCTTATTTCCTGGATATGATATCAGTCTAGTTATTTTTTTCTAGATAATCATCACTTACTATTTGGTTCTGAGGCAAGATAAAATTCCTATTGCATTTTCCTTTAGCAGATTCTATTTTAGTCTCCAAAAACTTAGGAAGTTTACTTTTTTATTGATTTTATGAAATTAACAACTATACATGATGGGCCTAAACACAAAGCTGAGAATCAACTTGACCCAAAAACTTAAGCCATTAGGCCAAGACCCCAACTTTGTATTTAAACCCATAGACTTTTTTTATCCTATCCGATGTGGGACTATACTCACAATGAACTAACTTAACAATCTCCCCCTTCATTGTGAGTATACCAACTTAACTTTGGCAACCATCCACGTGGAGAACCTGGCCGAACGTCGGGTCCAACGGGGAGCATGAAGGGCCTAAACACAAATCTGAGAACCAATTTGATCCAAAAGCTTAAGCCATTAGGCCAAGGCCCCAACTTTTTATTTAAACCCATAAACTTTCTTTATCCTATCCAATGTGGGACTATACTCACAATGAACTAACTTAACATATACATCTCCAACAAATTATGACATGCCCTTCTCTTGTCGAAACTCTTATCATCTAGAAGTTTGGCACCAATTTAGAGTTACCTCCAATTGCTAAAATTTGGTTATAATATCCTTTATGGAGATTTGAGTCTGATAGCTGAAATACGACATGGATTATTTTTTTAAAAGGGGAAAAATATGGGACCATGTTTAGATAATGATAAATGATATTATTAGTAAGACATCTTTATTATATAATTTTAATGCATGCATTAGTTTCTTTGAATATAAGAGGAGCCATCCTTGCGTTAACTATTATAAGCTTAGGGAATCTTAGGAAATGTAAAATATGAGAAAATACATGAAATTAACCAGTTAATATATATACATGTGCACCAAGTAAGCCCTACAATAGGTTTCGTTCCACATGTTAAAAAGATATATCCAATAATAATTCTTGATGCAAAGATTAATATCATGTAGATTGTCAACAACTTCTATATATAAAAAATCTCTCACAATTGTGAGTTTGTTTACTCACGCTACTAAAAACAGGATTTGACCACAGATTATACGACTATGAATGTACAGATTTTGTGACTCAAATGGAAGATTCAGGATCTAAACCATAAAATCCTTAAAAATAAAAAATTAAGTATCTTTGTGACTTTTTACTTCAAGTGACCCAAAAATGGATGGTTTTAAATAAGGAGTTGTTTACATTTTAGAATTGACTAAATCTGATAAAATTTGGTGTGAAGGGTTTCACATTTAGATTAAGATCAATGCTTTGATTTTGAATTAAGAAGTTTCAAACCATATTTCACTTTATAAGGTATTGATTAATGAGTAAAAAAAATACTCAAATCATCAAAAAAAATTATGCTATTTTGATATTATATTTTGTGTCTAATTGTTAGATTTTTAATCATGAATTTCTAGTTAACAAGGATTTTCACTTGATAGGATCAAAACTCAAAAACTTTGTAGTTTATGACTTGAAGTACTTTTGAAACACTATATATCTGCACTTGTGGTGTTAAATATTATTCAAGTCATATTCAGTTTAAGAGAAGCATAACAAATGTTTTTTATTCTTATCCTCTTATGCATGATTTATTTTTTCAAACCACCATTTTCTTTTACTCACATTCTTTGCTGCAGCACTGAATGCATCCCTATGGCTAATATCAGGATTGTTGGCCTTGATCCTTCGAATCTCCTCCCTGTATAATGGGGGAAATGTAGTATAAATAATAAAGAAATGACATCTTCAAGCTAGTAATAAAAGTTGACATATTGAATAATATTGCAGGAAGACAACTTATGCTGATAGCTATATGAATTTAATAACTTACTTGATAAATCTATTATAAGCTGAAGGAACACGTTGTCTCTTCTCAGGAGCTGGTTCAATATTTAGAGGGAAAAATTGAAAAACACGGAAGAAAATAAAATTAGAACAGAATTAGATCATCTATAAAAATTGCATTTCCATTCCTAGATCATAGAAGAAAACAAATGTAATGAAGAAAGTGATTTCAATGAAGAATTTCAACATTACAATGAAGTGTATATAATGGTTCCACACACATAAATATAAGTATTGGATGAACCCTGTAATAATTTCAAATTGCAAATGGGTCCACATAAAAACATATCATACATATGTACAGCCCCATATATATTTCTTCTTTCTTTCTTTTCCTTAACTTACTGTTATTAAATAAAAGTAAACAACCCCTTATCTAATTATGTATGATAATACCTAGAGTATGCAACTCAATTAATTATGTATTATAGTTTAACATGATCATCAGTAATGAGGAAGATATCTTCTATATGAGCTTCTAAGAATATTAATCATCACCTGCTCCATTCACCATAGACTCCATATATAGTCTAACACAAGAAAGCATTGCATATCGTATGATTTAAATACTTATTCATCTAAATCTCATTTCTTCATGATATTCTAATAACATTCATTTTGCAGCTACTTGAAACATTGACGAGAGGAACTTAAAATGCAACCTTTATTATTTTTCTATGTTTTCAGACATAGATATTACTTTGAGCAATACGGATTAAACATTTGATCAGATATTAATTTCTTCTAAAACACCTGAGATCACGTAGCCTTTATATTATATATTGATAAAATAATTCTATTATAGTTTGCAAACTAGAATATTGATGAAATCTTACGGCGAATAGGTAGCATTTGCTGTTGATTGTGCTCCTGCGTGAACATGAGTGCGGTCCTATTACATTTGGAAGAAGAACCGCGATCCCCATTGCTGTCTTGAGATGCTATTTGGCAATTCTGCAAATTCTTTCATTCAAAAGAATTCATTATTGAGAGTTCACATACACTTATTTTTGAAATAAATATTTGATTATCTGATCATATTATATATGATAAAAAAAACATTATACTTTTTTTTCCTCATCCAAAACTGAACATACATGCAAATGAATTTGTTACTCCAGTGATTGGTAAATGTCATTGCACTAACAAAATTTCATTTTGGGAAAATATCATAAATTACAGGGAAGAGTATTTGAACCTGAAAATCTGGAAGGGGAAGTGGTTGCAGCAATGCTCCAATATTCACCGATAGAAGATTAGCACAATGTCCACATCTTACGGTGACAATGTTGAACAAAGTGGTTCCCGGGACATTAACCTAAATAAATGAGCAACTAACAAGTTCAAATTCATTCCATCAGATTAATGAATTTGGTTTTTTTTTTTTTTTTTTTTTAACTTGACTTGCACATTGTATAGAACATCCATAATATAATGTAAGAGAGAGCTGACAACTCAAACAAGCTATCTGAACTGCAATTCATTTCCATTATCTCCAATAAATTTTTTTAAAAAAATTTCTTTTAGATTATGATCTCGACTCTTTAGGGTTCGCTTATATCTAATTTCTTGGGTTTTAGTTTAGATTTGGTCATTTATGAAGTTAACACAAATTTTAACGGTTCTAAATAAATAAATATTTTGTATTTACTTGATAGAAGTGCAAATAAACTCCTAAAATTATGAAATTCAATCTTACTAAAGTTAAAGAGATAGAGATCCCAATTCTAGAAAAAAAATTTGAAGAAAAATTATTGAATCACTATATTTTTGCCACTAGCTCAAGTAATTATTCTTGAGCTGTACTTACAAAAATTTGAAAAACCAGAAACAATTCGATAAGGCAAAAGAAATCACTGCTGTATTCTCCATTGTCTCTCTCTCTCTCTCTCAGAGATAAAGAAAAGAAAGGATGAATGCTAACTTAAAAAAAAGAGAAATTAAAATAAACATGCAAAATAGCATGCAAAATTTAAAAAAAGAGAAAAAAAAAATAAACATGCAAAATAACAGAAATATGAAAACTTATGTTATTTAAATTTTCCATCAAAACTATTTATTAATTTATTTTGAAGCAAGGAAATTGTGATATTTTTCTTTATCTTTGTTGTCTGTCTCTCCTTTTGTTAAGTTCAAAGCTTTGGAGGACCATAGAGCCTCTTTTATGTGAAGTGTCCACAGGCTAAAAAAAATTTAAAAAAAGAAAGAAAAAAAACAAACAACAACTATAAATTCCTCTTTCTTGGTTTAAATAGGAGTTTCTTCTATTTCATCTCCGTTCTCTTAACCTTTCTGCATAGTTACTATCAATATTCTCTTGCCTGTTTTATGAATCAATGAAGTAGATATATGTTTAAGCTGCACCGAGAAAAAGAGGAAAATGACATGGTTGCGGACCCACATCCATACAGAAAGCTTGAACAAGGTGTACTTGGTCACTGTGAGAAGCAGCAAGCTTCGTTAATTGGAGGCAGAGATTTAGCGAGAGACATTATAAATGGTAACTCAGCCAAAAAATTGAGGAGATTATTGTATAAGAATATGATGAAAATTAGTAATGCTAGAATGTTGTGATGAGAGAAAAATTAACCATTTCCTCTAAATACCTGATAATTTATATCATAGATTTTGAATAATTTTTCACTAGCTAGCTAGTGGTCTCAGATCATTCAGCCATGAAGTGTAAATTGAATTCATTTAGTAAAACAAACTTATAAGCCAATATTTTAGGAAAGGATCACTCTCCCGATGGAGCGTGGTGTGCTTAATACATGAGCACACATATATCTGATAATTAAAACAGTGCATATATAAAGAAACAAATTGAAAAACACAAATCAAATTACAACAACTAAATATTGGTTAATCTCGAATCAATGATAAACTTTGTGACCTTAACCTTGAGTATTTTATGATAGAAGAGATGTAACATTTTTGTTAATCATAAAAAAATTACTAGTAAAGAAATGCCTAATAAATCTTACAATAGTATCTTAGTATTGGTATCATAGTATTGCTACTACTTTTTTCTCCCTAATCTGCGACTCCCTTTTGAGAGGATCTGTTGCATAACAAAGTTAATGCCTTCATATATCGAATTCTTCGTCTTCATCTATGGATTCTTACAATGAACGAAAAATGTAAAAGAACAAAGATATGATGAACTTTATCTGAACATATGGACATATATGTATGTCCACTTGAAATGCAAATTTATCTCATTAGATAATGAAATAAAATCTGTAAACATACAAGTCTTGTTCTATAAGTGATATTTTCCTCTTTAAATTACTTGTTTCAAGCTGGAAGTTTGTTAGTTTGCAAAACAGTGAAGAGAGCACACATTTTCTTGATCAGAACTATAATTGAAGAATGAAGCAAAAATTAAAACAAGAAATGAAACTAAAAATAAATAGATAAATAAAAAACTCTCATAATTGATCTTAATGAAGGGTATATCTACTTTAGGAAAGAATAATCAAAAAGCTAGATTTGACACAACAATTGATCTTGAACCAGGCTTCTAAATGCCAAAGATAATGGAAAGCACACAATTGTGGGGATATTACTAGCGTTCTATTGGATGACTTAATTATCGAAATCTTCCATGCGATATAAGATAAATTGGATCTAGTTTGCCCTATATCTAGCACTATATGGATGGGAGAACATAGTTAAAAAAAATCTCACAATTTCTTTCACCATGCATGTAAATATGGACGAGATTTAATTCTCCTCTCATGTATCTTGGTTGCTTTCGTAGATCAGCGAAAGTTACAAATGTACAACACGGTTGCCATCTTGAGAAACCGTAGATTTAAAACAATTTGGACATAAGATTGAAAATCTTTTGTGACCTAGCTCAGGTCTACCTTTTTCTAAAAAAAAAGTGAGAGAACAAAAAGAAAAAAAAAATGTTTCCTTCTAAAAAAGGTGAGTGAGAGAGAGAGAGAGAGAGAGAGAGAGAGAGCAATATTACCGCAAGGATGGTGTTGCAGAAGTTGCAGTGGACATAACAGACATGCTCTGGTGCAAGATGGGCAGACATTTCCGATCAAAATTAGGGAGAGGAGATCGAAGGGCAAGCAAATCTATGGTCTGTGTGCATACAATATATTTATGCCAAAAGAAAAGGGGAGGAAGAAGCTGGTGCTTTGGGTTTACCAGTAATATATATATTGTATTGATGTGATGATGGCTATAAAAAGGGAAGGGGAGCTGAATTAAAAATAAAAGTAAAAGGAAAAGTTTTTGGTGTTCATTGTCGACCTCTCTCTTGGATTTTTGGAGTGTGTAAGAATAGAGGTTAGGGGAAGTAGTGGAAAGGCTATAATTGATTGAATGAGTGGCGTGGGTGCCCCTCCTTCTGTACCCCAACAACATCAACATGTGGGGGGTGGGAAGCATATAGATACTAATGGATATGGGGGGAGAGAGAGAGAGAGAGAGAGAGAGAGAGAGAGAGAGAGAGAGAGAGAGATTATGTTACTCGATCGTACCTATACTTATACGTAGAAAATACAAGGTTAATACAGTTAATGTTACTATGTAATCTCAGTCCTTTTCCATCAAGATGAGTTTAAACATGCATGAGGCTTTGATTAAGTTTTACAAGTGGATGCCAATCTGATGTTAATTTCATGACTATTAGAGCCTTGCAAAAATATGTAAAACAAGAAAAAATTATAATAATAAATTTATTATAGAGAAGTGCATATCAACCCTGATACTTACATAATTTCAAATAACATGCAGCAAGAACAATAGTTGTCATTTTGTATTGATCCACACTTTCACAATAAAGGATAAAAGTGACTCAAAAAATAGTTGTGTTTAGATACTTTACATGTTTTTTTCTCACCATTTATCAGTGGTTTAATGGAAAAGTATAAATCCAATAAAAATGAAAAAGAAAAGAATAAATAAAGAAGATAAAGTAGAGGAGGAAAATTTAAGGGAATATTTGATGACATTTAATTACCTAATTAATGTTCTGTCTACTTGTAAATACACATAACATATGGGTTTGCCCTCGATCCTTTCTACTCTATTTGGTTTGAGGCAAGATGAAGGAAAAATAAATAAATAAATAAGAAGAAGAAAATATTTTTGGTTCAATAGATAATTTAAAAGAAAAGAAAGTTGAAAAAAAAAATATATTTTCTTACTAGCCAAATATCAAAGAGGAATCATTTCTCATCTCCTTTTCTTTTAATTTCTCTTTTCCTTTCCCTTTCTTCTTCTTTCTTTTATTTTCTCTCAAACCAAGCCTTCATGTAGCTAGGATAGTATTTAATGGGCTCGGCAATTAAACTACTATTACAAAGTAAGCTATGAAACTAGATAGATTAAGTGGAATTGGCGTGGTCGATTCACCAAAAGAGGTTTGATGTTAATGCGAACCCCATTTGATATGGACAAATCAGTGGAATCGTGAATAGAAGTTCAAGCAATGACTGTGTCTTTCAATTATTGTGTGACGTGTCTCCTTTCAAGACTAGCGGGGACTTACACTCCTAACTACTTCTTAATGACGCATATACGTATGAGTGGTTAATGAGTCATGGTAAGGTGTAGATATTCCAACCAAAAAATCGGGTCTCATGTAAGCTCGAGATCTTACAGTAGTACTACTGATGATGCCGGCCGATGGCCTTGGATTTGTGTGCTCTCGCATCCATTAAGTATGTAAAAGTGGTAAGGTATCGCGATGAGTCCTATTTGGACTTGAGCAAGTCTTCTATTTGGTTTGGATCACCAATATAAGAAGATAGTGGTAAGATAGTGGTATCCAACAGTTATTGCAAGCAAAATTACCAAAGTGTCACTACAAAGAATGTTTCGAAGAATTACTTAAAGAAATGTTACCAAAGAGTTGGTACAAGGAAAGTTAACCTAAGAGTTCCTACGAGGAAAGTAATTGATCATGGATTCACTGTATATATCTCATATGTAAGGTGAGAGGTACGCTTCAGTGTATCACAAGAGTTGAGAGATATGGAGAGTTTGGAAAAATAATTGGTTTCTCCTGAAAGCCATTATAATACTTCACAAATAGTGAAAAGTCTTGTGTTATTGTCCATAGCCTTACGTCAAATTTGGTCGGTTGAATTGAAAATAGTTTATGAAATAATTTAAAATTAATTATTTGGCCAATGAAAATATCTTTCTGAACCTTAAGAGCGATGCAATAAAAATTATATTATTATACGAGGTATCTACAAAACCACCAATATAGTAGAAGGGCATTATTTGAAATTTGTCCGCATAAATATATTTCGCTACTAGTTAGCTTTTTTTACATTTCTTTCTTTTGCCTCTTAAAGACTGTAGTCCAATATTGAACCCTGATGGCTACTTGCAATGTCTCAAAAATGTGTAAATTAAAAAAATTCTCAAATACAACAAAGTATACATGTAACAAATATGAACGTGTCAATTCATGCAAATATATAGCCTTTCTCTCAAAAAGAAGTCAGTCTCTTTTCCATCAGTATGGTTGGTTAATGTTTGATTTACTTTTGAAATTGCTTTTCATGCATCTTTTAATTCCCTAGGATCATTTCACACCTTTTAGGCTCTCACTTTGATTCATGACCCGTGAAACAGAAAAATACAAGACCGAGCTAGCTTTGAGAGTTAGACAGATTGACCTCTCCACTTTCTTTAATCAAAACCCTAGCTTTGTTGCCAT